>JAUPFN010000005.1:8277176-8653430 GCA_036924255.1 Apodemia mormo | reverse complement strand
AACCCATAGAAGTGACTAAATTTCTTAACCTCCATAATAACATTGCTGAGCACGGGTTAATTTACATTTTTATTGATGTTCCATTTGACTGAAGTCAACCAGCAATGCCAAGCGATCCTATTTTCAATAGACATTACGTATTTTCAGTGCCAATAAAACTATCCAGTTATGCTTGTTCATCGCAATTATTATAGAGATTTATGGATGGAAAAATAGTCGTTAGTATTACAAAGATCATTACGTTAAGCGGTTGTTTCAAAGTCCAGCAGTAACAGGAAATAATTATATGTTTCCTGTATGAAAAAACTAAATATGAATGTGAAAGTTAAGGTAAATTCTAAAGTAAATTGCGATTTTTAATGAGATGCGGGAGAATTATCAATTCCTTAAAAAATAAGTCTCATAGTTTAGACTAGCTTCTACCTTTTTTGGTTTAATTTTGTGGCCTCGTGTAAAACGGCCAGTAACGAGAATTAGCTTTACCATTAGCTTTTCGTGTTCTTCGAGGCAAGGGATTTTATAGACAAGTGTGACAGCGGCAGGAAGACGATGGTACCAAGCTCGGGCAAGACGTTGAGGAACTCTAACACCTAATCGTTACGAATCACGTAACTATATGCAACCGTTCGCATTTACGAACTGCCAGGTAGAGAGCGCCCGAGCCCTCACGGATACTTTGTATTGGTCCAGTCCCTCTCTGAAGAATATATAAAAGCTTACCTATATGACTAGGCAAAGGAATTGTACATGCATGTAATTTTATATGTACCTTTAGTCAGTAGTTAGTAAAATTTTAATATTCACCCGAAAGGACGAAACAGAAAAAGTTGTCCAGAGAATATGCATGATTTTAATATTTTTCGGAGATAAATAAAAGTGAAGTCACATTTCGGTTCATCTACGAACTCACAGGCATGAAACATATATATACATTTATGTGTAGTTTATGTACGGGAATTGAATCACTATACAAAAAAGACGGTAAAACAAAATACCACAAAGTTACATAAAGAAGCACATTCTTCAGAAAAAAAGTACAATTATGCTATTGTACAACGGAAGGTCTTTGACACATTTGACACTAATTACTCGTATTTCTTACAACACTTCTTTCGCAACGATGTCATAATTTTTTATCTCTACAACTTAATATCCTTTGCACGTCTTTATTAAGAAATGATAACTTCACAAAGGCCATTTTTTGTTAGGGTTATAATATTAATTAATGTACTGTTATACAAAATATAAATAGCCATGCTTCGGTTTTTATGATTGCGTTTATTATATTGTTTAACAAATTTACAAAACATAAAGCACTAGCTATTCCCCGCGACTTCATTCGCGTGAACCACACATATTACTTCCTTTTACTCAGTACAGTTCGTTAGTGATAGTGTAGCTTTATATAAATAAAGAATTTTTAAAATCGATCAAGTGGTTTTTAAGTTTGTCCATTACAAACAGACAAATCTAACCTCTTTATAATATGTCTTATTTGTATTTTGAGAAAAAAATATTTGAACATTTTGCTGTACCTACAACAGAGAAAAATCTAATACAATCAATGTTTATATATGAAGCCACAAATATATAAAAATACCTGTTACCAAATTTCATCCAAATCTGTTCAACTTTTTCAAGCTAGCAACTAATTATTTAAAAAAAATAAGTGTACGTTTGCTGAATTGCTGAAGTTGTAGGCAAGTTATATAGGCAGCAGGGGCTATTACTAGATTCAACTAAAGCCGAGTATTATCCGGCGACCAAGAAAAATTTGTCTAATTTTTTTTCGAAAATTTCATATTGGATACTTGTAAGTCTTGGGATGAGCATGGGCTACATTTTTCCCAATCTTAAACTTCTCGCTACGTATGTAGGTAAGGAAGTTATTGGTATTGACCTGATTTTCCAAAATCTAGTTTTCACCAGGCCTTTTCCGACTATTTTCACGATGACGTCAGTATATGTGTATGTACATATGTCTGTCTATCTGTATCTATGTGTGTGTGTGAGTGAGAGTCTGTATGAACGATTGAAACGCGGTTAACGGCATTCAACTGGATTCCGTTCCACTTAGACTTTCTGAAAACTTGGACCAATTCGGTCTAGGAGTTTTTGAGAAATTTTGAATAAACCTCAAATTTTTTTCGGAAAAAAATTATTTTTTAATAATAACTTTAAAATTAGAGTACTGATCGAGTATCAAAATCGATCACGATATTGAAAACATATACAATTTCAAAAATTAAAATTATTACAAACTTAAGATTTTTGAGCTCTTTGAGCTCAAAAACTATAGGTACCTAAAATTTTTGCTTATTTGAGCTTACAATACCTCAATTTAGCGGGAAGTTTCAGGGATGGCCTGCAAAGTCAACCAGCTTACAGATTTTTTATTTATTTTTTCCATATGGATGGATGATATGTATCTATACATATAATAAAATCGTAGGAAAGTCAAAACTGTACATTGAATATTTTTTTAAAAGAATTCTTGGGGCGTGATCTACAATTGATATCAAAGCCAAAAATATAGTTTTTAGAATTTTTGTCTGTTTGTCTGTTTATCTGTTTGTCTATATGTATGTCCGGGGTAAACTCAAAAAGTACTGCATGGATTTACTTCAAATTTTGCATGAATATTATTAATAGGTCGGGTCAACATATAGGCTACATATTATCAGGCTATCACCTACGGGGGAGGAGCTGTGCGGAGTAAACGAAGTCCGCGCGGACGAAGTCGTGGGCAAGAGCTAGTACTCATATAAATACGAAATCTGTCTGTCTGTCTGTTAATCTTTCACGGCTAAACTGCTCGATGAAACTTGGCATGAAGATATTTAAAGATTCAGGGTCAAACAAAATCAGGGTTAATCTACTTACGAGAGAAGCTGCGCGGCTAAAAACTAATCATAATATAATTTATTCGCAGTCAAACTGCAAAAAGCCGACTTCCTATTTCATATATCTCCCGTTTCTGCGTTAGATGTTCACCAAATTAAAATGGGACCACCTGGGAAATACACACTCTAAAACAAAAAAAGATTTTTTCCCATCGGTTCGGCCATATTCTAGTAATCAGTGAACACACAATAAAAAAAGAACCTCCTCCTTTTTTTGAAAGTCGGTTGAAAATATTCAGCCATTTGCTTATATAGTTATCCTTACTTATTTCACGTATACGGCGAAAGTATATTGAGGCGAACGAAACGGTTTGACACTTTCTTCATCATGCATAGATATTTTGAGGCTAGATTCCTAACGTAAGGAAAGAGAAAATGATGAGGCAAACATAACATAAACATAACATTGTACAAAACACAAAGTCTGGCTGCTTCTACATTTATAACACTCTTTTTCCATAAATCGTGTAAGACTAGACATAAAGTCCTTTTAACAATAAGAATTACCATGTATAAGGTTTTTTTATAACAAGACCCATTTAAGCCCCTTTTTACATTTTGCCAGGTGAGTTGGGATCTATCGCTATCTATGACATAAAAAGCAATTCAATTTTCATCCTTTTAAAACTTGGGGAGCAAAATAATTTACAGCTTGATATTAACCGTTAGTCGAAGGCCAACAACAGGTGCAACAAAGTTTTATATATTAATTATGAGCGGCCATTATCGTGTTCAACATCTGCGGTTTTTCTATGGGAACATTAATATAGAGTGTCTGCCTAAAAATTCGAAAAACTTTATACTTAAGACAAAGTATTTCCGGAAATTGTAGTACTTAAGTATATAATATTGAAGAGAATCGGAGAGACTTACGACGAAATACTCCAGTAAAATAAAGTTTTAAATCAAAATAGGTCACTATTTTTTGCATTTTGGATATGATGTAGTATTAATCATTAAATTAAGTCATAAAAACGATACGTAAAGGTTTTTAACTAAAAAAGTTTTAAGTAAAATGTGTAGACCTTATAATTGTACATCAAAAAGGTTATATACCTTTTTTTCCTGCGGTCAAAATTAACCTAGTAAGAGAAGTTTTTAAGTTTAAGAGAACGAAAAACGTAACTTTAAAAAAGGAGATTGATGAGATCGGCCTCAAAAGGTCACAAGAATATGGCGTCAGCCGAAATTATCAAAATAATTTAATGTACAATAAATCTATATTAGAATTCAACGGACACTTTTTAATAGCAAGTAAATTTTAAAATGATTTTAGTTGAAAATTCATTAAACTAATGAAACTTTTACGCTTTTTCTTATTTCTTAATCAAGCAAAGATTTTTCTTTTCTGCCGTAAAGTTGACACTATCTTTTATTTATGACCAAATAAAAAAAATGGAGAGAAGAGTACATACTATTTTGATTTAAAACTTTATTTTAGTACGAGCGTACTGTTAGGTTGCGCCTCCGAGCACTTATAAAAAAAAAGCACTTTTTCGGAACACAAGTTATTTATTTCACTTTCTACAATTACTAACTAATGGGACTTTAACTATAAACACTCTAACTTGGATCACACTTTTCGCGGTTCCCTTGTGAAGGGTTATTGCGACCCGGAGTATGGATATAGCACTAGTCTATTCGCTGTGTCCAGGCCGGCGGGCAGAAACCAGGTCCGTAGCTGGGCAGCGTTTAGGCTAGAGAATATCTAACTGCAGAATATTTGGGAAACAGCGAGTATTTATACATATATATTGCTGACTATCCAGCTAATATGCACTTCAGCATTATTGCATGGAAAATAGGGATGTAACACCTCCCTCCTTTAGAACGGAACATGCGGAAAATAGAAATAGAATGTGAGTATGATCCAAATTAAGAAGAAATAGAAGCAGTTAAAATAACAATATATAAAAAAATAATGACATAGAAAATTACAGCGTAGATTAATTATCATTAATTATTATACAATTCAAAGTAATCACAAAATCGAAATGAAATAGTAAAATATAACAATTGAGATTTATTAAACTTATAAGGTAAATGTAACGATATAGTAAAAACATGAAATAGAAAATAGCATTTGAATAGACGAAATAGAAAACAATGATTTAGTAAATTTCATTTCAACAGAACTAGAAATAGTAACTAAATGTAAGCAAATACTTATTACAATAAAGAAAATCATTTATAAACCTTAATTAAAAAATAACTTAATTTAAACACATCAAAATAGTAATAGACAGAGCAAAATAAAAATAAAATTTACAACAATTCAAGATTCCTTTTGGGCGTAATACTTGAATCAGTACTTTCAGTATCATAGTCTCGATTAGACATTTCGATACTCGATCTGGCATGAACATTTGATTTTGGTTTCGTTATACAGTTGTTGATAATCTTAACACAACATGAAGTATTTCTATTCTTGTTACAACAAAAGCATTTATAAAGTTTATATGAACAAAATGAAAATACAGAAACGGATAACAAAGTAGTTATTATACTAAAATAATAGCTATATTTAATATGGTATGGTTGAGTTTCGATCCTGGTTAAGTCGTCATCGGCTTGATTTAATTTATGAGAAGCATATTGCAAATAATCTAAGTTTACATTTGATAATTTAACAGGAGACAGATATGGTATAGTTTGATTCAACTTTGTTTTTGAGCAACAATCATCTTTTATTATGTTAAAATTTGGATGTGGAATATAGACTTTAATTTCAAACTCCTGGGATGGAATGAACTGAAATAACTTATGATAAGCCTTACAATATTTTGGCAATTTCATAATGCCTGTGCCAATTATATCATAATCATTAATACTACCATTACAATTAATAGACAATTTTGTTACATCTGATTGCACATATATCCACATATTATTATTAAGTTTTTGCCATATATCTATTTCACCAACAATAGTCTTATAGTTACAAGAGTTTGGGATACCTTTAACGTGTTCGGTTAGAATAATCACTTCACAAATTGGATTTCCGACACTAGATTGTATATTTCCTAGTTTGCACAAATAGTAATTGCCGTTTATCACTTTGCACTCACTTAGGTCTTGTAGCGTGGAATATAATAATTTATCTTGTGTTATTGCCAAGAACTTTGCGGATGGATTAATTAAAGCAAAAGTATTAGGATTATGGATATCATGTGGGGTTGGTAGCGAATAAATATGATACAGTGTATAATCTACAAAAGATGCAACTAGAGGAATCTTAATAACAAAAATTAGTTTATTATCGCTAATGAAAGAAGAAATTTCAGAAATATCTACGATTTTATGAACATTATCAAGATTTAAGTGTAACGGAAAGTTTGGAATAACATCATTGTTTTTAGAATTTAATTCGTTATATAGTTGCATAGGACTTAGTATTGATGGATGAACTATGTTTTGTTTCCCAAATAGAATAGCATCAATAAGATCTCGTAAACTAAAATTGAGTATCATTAGAGAGCTTTCCAAGGCACTGAACACCATTGATAGATGAGAAACTACCTCTAATTTATTGGCATTTGTCGAAACAGTGTCTAAAATTTTCCCTAGATTTTGAATATTATCATTAAGAATGTTTTCATTTGAATTTAATTTGGAAATAGTATTGTTAAAAGAAGAAATAGTAGAACTTATAATATGTATATTTTCCTTTGATATAGAAGCAAGATGTCGTTGATCATCCTGAATTGCATTAATAGCGTCAATAAAAGATTTGGCGTCATCTTCATCTAGTGAGCCAAATAGTTGTTTTAATATTGGACCACCTATTCCGAACCAAGCTGATCTTTTAATTCTTTCAGAACTATTTCTATCGGTCATATGAGCAAGTGAAATATAGTTATTCTGTACATTGGTAAACAAACTTTCTAACGGACTTAGAACATTCAAGCAATCAGTTTTTTACACTAGTCGATTTATGTGTGTCACAAATTTGTTTACAAGTATTAAGTATATTTTGAAGAGTTTTAATATGAGGCTGAATATAAGATAAGTCAGAGAATGTTACGATATTCCAGTGATCATTATAGTACTTTATAGTACTTTCCTATAGGGTCGTAGAAGAGACCTGGGCTGTTAACTATCGGAGTAGTTAGGTTTGACGTTGCGAAGATTCCCGGCGCGATGGCCCTAGAATAAAAGGATTTGACTAACTTACAATAATATATAATGAGTTGCTTATAGTAAATATGTAGTAAACAAAAAGTTAAGAATAATATAACATCTAAAATATAAAGAAAATCGCTAAAAAAGTTAATTAATCTAAAATAGGCATATCTAAGGGAGCCATAGCAGTATTTGAATTTGACGATGAGCAAATTGGTTTGTTATGGGCTAATTTGATTTCATCGAAATGATGTCTTACATGTCTACGATTTATAAGTAAAGTGACGTTATTGTTATTGTGAATCTTAATTATCTTGTATGGGCCTTTCCATATACTGGATAGAGCTTTCCGTAATCTGTGATGTTGTTTTAAGTAAACCATATCTCCGACTTTGTAAGAGACATTTCTCGTGTCTTTGTCGTAATAGATTTTAGATTTCTCTTTGCTTCGAAGTATATTTTCTCTGGCTATGTTACGAGTATTAATTAGTTTTTGTTTTAGCATTTTGACATAGTCAGAATATGTTACTGTTGGATCAATATCATAGAGGGAACTAGGAATATGAGGCTTACAGCCGAACAGTAACTCATGGGGAGTAAAATTTGTGGATGAGTGTACTGATGTATTATAGGAGACAATAGCAGTTGGAAGGAATTTATGCCAGTCACTATGATTGTCATTAACGTAGGATTTCAAGTACTCTTTCAGAGTAGCGTGGCTTCTTTCGAGAGCACCATTAGTTTGGGGATGGTAAGGAGTAGAAAAAAGGTGTTTAATTTTAAACAAAGATGTTATTTGTTTATACACATCAGCAATGAAATGAACACCTTGATCGGAAAAAAGGGTCTTAGGGATTCCGAAGTGGCAAATGAATTGAATTAGACAGTCAGCTGTCTTTTCAGCTGTCGAATTAGTAATAGGATAAGCCATTGAATATTTGGTTAGGTCATCTTGAAAGGTAACGATGTATTTATATTTTTCAGGACCGGATTCAGGTAAGGGACCGACTATATCGGTGGATATTCTTTGGAGAGGTTCAGAGGAAGTAGAAGTGATTTGCATAGGAGCTTTATTGCAAGCGCGTAATGCTTTATTTTGTTGGCATTTGGGACAGTGTTTTACATATGTCTCAATGTCGTTTTTCATATTTTTCCAGTAATAGGATTCTTTTAATTTATTATATAGGCGTGAAGAACCCATATGACCACCAATAGGTGAATCATGATTATCTTTAAGTATGGTGGGTATTTCACTTGGATTAGGATAAATCAATTTATTGTGATAAACATTAATCTTGATACCAGTATTATGAAATATAAAAGATATCATATCATAAATTAAAATAAATCTTAAATTATCAAAGGGATTGGAAAAATCAGAGATGGCAATTTCGTTTATTTCAGAATGAAAAATTATAAGGTTATTTCTTAAGTCCTTAAGGACTTTAAATATATCCTTGTAGCTAGTAGAATCAAAGTGATGGACTTTTATGAACATGTGGAAAAATGTTTTGTCTTTTATCGTAGAAGACTTGACAGTATATAATTCCTTTTCGGATGATAAGAATGATTCTTTGTCTTCTAATAGATTAAGTATGTCTTCGCAATAGGGGTTTGAATTATCGAGATCGACAGACGTTGGATAAGCAATTGCCTTGCACGGTGTTTTTAAAAGGTTTTGATTTGTTTCAGTGATTATCGTATCGTAGACCGTTGGACTCGATCTTTTACGCATAAAGGTCTCATAGGTGATGGTATCTATATCATCAATCAATAGGTCAATTGCATGAATCGGAGGACGGGAGAGAGCATCGGCATTACTATTTAGTTTTCCTGCTTTATATACGATTTCGTAATCGTATTCTTCTAACTTTAAGCGCCACCTTACTAATTTGCTGCTTGGGTCCTTACAGTTAAACAGCCAGATAAGGGGACGATGATCCGTTATTATTTTAAATTTCCTACCGTATAGATACGGTCTAAAAGTTTTAGTACCAAAAATTATAGCTAGCAGTTCTTTCTCTGTTGTGCTATAATTTCCTTCAGCACGATTTAAAGTTCGGGATGCGAATGCGATAGGTAAATCCTTTCCGATTTCGCCTTGGGACAGAACAGCTCCTAAAGCATAGTTAGAGGCGTCAATTGTGAGTATGAATTCTTTTGAAAAATCTGGATATTGTAAGATAGGGGCATTAGTTAGCATTGATTTAAGGGTGGACATTGCGTTTTCTTGATCTTGGGTCCAATTGAAAACAGCGTCTTTGCGAAGTAAAGAAGTTAGAGGTTTTGTAATTTTTGAAAAATCTTTAATGAATTTACGATAATATCCTATTAAGCCAAGAAAAGACTTTATCTCTTTTGGAGTTCTTGGTGTAGGATATTCTGACACGGCTTTTACCTTATCGGGGTTAGGAGACACGCCCTTGTCAGTTATGACATGGCCTAGATATGCGACTTCTCGTCGTAGAAACTCGCATTTGTCAGGCTGCAACTTGAGGTTATGTTTGCGGAGTGCTTCGAATACTAGCTTGAGTTTATCAATATGAGAAATGAGACAGTGGGAATAGATTATGACGTCATCCAGGTAAATAAAACAGTGCAGACCTTGGAGACCGGAGAGAACAGTATTCATAAGTCTTTGAAAGGTCGCAGGTGCATTCTTTAAGCCAAATGGCATTCTTGTATACTCGAAATGACCATTAGGAACGGAGAAGGCTGTCTTAGGGGAGTCGTCTTTACTCATTTTAATTTGGTGGAAACCTGACACCAGGTCGAGAGTGGTAAAGTATTTACTATGTCCTAACTGGTCTAGTATGTCTGTAATGTTGGGAATAGGATAGGCGTCTCCAACAGTGATGTCGTTGAGTTTTCTATAATCAACTACTATACGTCATTTCTTTTGGCCAGAAGCATCTTGCTTTTTCGGGACGACCCAGATTGGAGAAGACCAAGGAGAGTTAGAAGGTTTAATTATTTTTTGATCTAACATTTTTTGTATTTGTTTATTGACTTCTTCTTTATGACACTCAGGGTATCTATATGTTTTAACGTGGATAGGTTGTGAGCTAATAGTTTTAATTTCATGTTCTACAGTATTTGTACAAGTTAAAGTATCTCCATCTAAGTAAAATAAATCAAAATACTCTGAACACAGATTTAGTAGAGCTTCCGATTCTTCACGGTTAAGATGTGAAGTTCTTATTTGTTTCAAGACATTTGAACACCTATCTGCAGGTGAACAGTGATTATTTGAGTTAGTAAAGTTTACAGAATTAATAGGTTCCGATGAGTTATTTAATAAATCACAAGGAATTAATTCTAAACATAATGGTTTAATTAAAACATCATTATTATTAGTATTTAGAATGGAAACATTGACGTGATTATTTTCCTTAATAGTTACGAGACAGTGAGATAAATATACGCCTTTTTGAATTTCGCGTTTATTTATGTAACCAGTTATTACTTCTGGATTTAAAACATTACACTCGATGACCATTTCGGATCGAGCTGGAACAGTATATTTAGGCTTAGTAAAATGAATTCGTATTAAATAATTGTTTATCTCTAAGGTTTTATTTTTATAATCTATGTTACAATTATGAAACTTAAGGCAATCGTTTCCAATAATACCATCAAATTCTATGTTGACACAATCAGGTATTAAGTGAAATTTACTAAGAATAGTATTATTATTTGATAATATAAAATCTAAATTAAAATGACCAAGACTATTCAAATATTTAGTACCTTTTTCGATTCCTTTAAATTGTATGGTTTCGCGGATTAATTCTGGTTGAATTTGTAATGATGATCGTTTTATTAGTGATATACCTGCACCCGAATCGATTAATAAAACTAACAATTTATCTGAATATTTTGATTTAACATATATATGTGGTAAATGTGTTTTATTATTATAATGAATTTCATGAATATTAGAATGACTGTCTGGGTTATTCATAATTAGTTGAGTATTGTTAGATATAGAAGATTTAGGGATTTCGATACACATGTCAGATATAGTAGAGTCGGTGAGTTTATTAGATATAGTAGATGTAAGAGATACAGTGGATTCAGTGGATTTAGAAGAATTAGAATTAGTAGATTCAATAGATTTAGTAGGTTTAGTAGATTTAGTAGATGTAAGAGATACAGTGGATTCAGTGGATTTAGAAGAATTAGAATTAGTAGATTCAATAGATTTAGTAGGTTTAGTAGATTTAGTAGATGTAAGAGATACAGTGGATTCAGTGGATTTAGAAGAATTAGAATTAGTAGATTCAATAGATTTAGTAGGTTTAGTAGATTTAGTAGATGTAAGAGATACAGTGGATTCAGTGGATTTAGAAGAATTAGAATTAGTAGATTTAGTGGAATTAGTAGGATTAGTAGATTTAGTAGTTATAGTTGATTTAATAGAATTAGTAGAATTAGCATTAGGAAAATCCTCAGGTTTCTCAGAAATAGTAGGATTAAAAGATACAGTGGATGTAGTAACAATATTAGATTTAGGATAATTAGTATAATTAGCAGGCACAGTGGGCCTAACAAAATTATTAGATTTTTGTAACACATCGAAAGCGTCGGTTTGTTTAGGTGATTCCGTACGACGCGGAACCGGAATCATCTTTAGTTTAAATTTAGATCAGCGTCATTTAAATGAGAATTTGTATAAATAGAAGCAGGAGGATTATAGGTAAAATTGTTTCCGTTATCGTTATTGCTTAACTCTGTGAAGTTATTAATTTGTTGTTGAGAATTAGGAATATGTCTCTGTCGCGAATTATTATATTGCCGTTTTTTACATTGACTGATATCATGGCCTAGGTTTTTGCAATATCGACATACAACTGGTGAAGCATTAGGAAAAGGACGGTGTTGATTATGCGATGGGCCTTGGGAAAGATTAAGGATAGGATGTTGTGGTCTGTTTTGATAACAGTTTTTGTCTGAATGTCCTACCCTATGACATATTCTGCATCTAGGTTTTGTTTCATGCCGCGAGGATTTTATATAATTTTGTAGCTTTTCCTCTTGGCAAGCAAGGCTTATAGCCTCATGCAGGTTTGATGGGTTTCGACATCTCAAAATATTAGAGATGTCACCAGGGAGCCCCAATAAAAATGTGTGGAGTGCCAGGTCTTCGGTACTGGCAATCCGGCCTTTTATTTCGCTAGCGTCCTGAGTCGAATGTGTTATGTCTGTTTGTAATCGAGTTAGGTAAGTTTCCAGACGTAAACTATATTGGGTAACGGATTCGCCTGGTTTTATTTTACAATTTTGCAGATCTAGTAATAGATGGTCGCGATGTTTGGTTTCCCCAAATGTTGATTTTAGAAACTGTTTAAATTCATGCCAATTTTCAAATATTTTTAGAGAACAAGCTGCTTCAGCTTTGCCCTCTAATTGTGACAAAATATACTTAAAGAGAATGTTTTGTTGTGAGGGAGTGGCTAAATTTAATGCATTCTCGCAATTTCTTAGAAAAGGAGACAATTTTGTTTTATCCCCATCAAATGACTTGACAAATTTCGTGAGAATAGAGAAACTTAGCTCTTCCATACCCACGTTTGGTAAACTAGATGTCGACTGGACGTTTTTCTTTTCAAGTTTGCTAGTTTCATTTACCATTTTTAAGCCGTTTATATAGCAAAATATTAAAATACACAATTAATCCTCTCTCTCTAACTACGGTATAGGTGATACGGCGTGAAGATATATTCGATAGGGTTAGTAAAATATTGAAATACACAATGGTTTCTCTCTCTAACTACGGTATAAGTGATACGGCGTGAAGATATATTCGGTAAGACACAATGGTTTCTCTCTCTAACTACGGTATAAGTGATACGGCGTGAAGATATATTTGATAAGATTGATAAAATATTAAAATACACAATGGTTTCTCTCTCTAACTACGGTATAAGTGATACGGCGTGAACATATATTTAATAAGATTTAGGTTGGAATTTGTATAAAACGGAATTGAAACTTGAAATGAAAAAATAACCCAAACGCAAAATTATGGCAAAAATAATAAATTATTATAATACAGGCAAACACTCACGATAACAGTAGTATGTAGAACATGGAATTGAGTCAGCGGCGTCTTATTACTGGTGAGGTGATGCGGCGATGGAATTTGCAGCGTTGCAGTTACGGGTCGATGCGAAGTGCGAGTTATTTACGTGTTTTCAAATATTTCGTTATAACCTTGGCAGCGTATAGCCTGGTGCTGGGCAGATAACCCTCACGCACTATGCGGCTTAGATGACAGGTAACGTAGAGTCCACGGCGTCGGCGGCGATCTCTAGAGCGTCAGTGAGACGGCGGAGACAGCAGGTGGCCAAACGCTTAGTTAGCCCTTGTTGTAGAGGTGATGGTCGTCGTCAGGAGTAGGCGACCAAGGGAATATCAATCCCCTTTTCTTCTGACACCAATGTTAGGTTGCGCCTCCGAGCACTTATAAAAAAAAAGCACTTTTTCGGAACACAAGTTATTTATTTCACTTTCTACAATTACTAACTAATGGGACTTTAACTATAAACACTCTAACTTGGATCACACTTTTCGCGGTTCCCTTGTGAAGGGTTATTGCGACCCGGAGTATGGATATAGCACTAGTCTATTCGCTGTGTCCAGGCCGGCGGGCAGAAACCAGGTCCGTAGCTGGGCAGCGTTTAGGCTAGAGAATATCTAACTGCAGAATATTTGGGAAACAGCGAGTATTTATACATATATATTGCTGACTATCCAGCTAATATGCACTTCAGCATTATTGCATGGAAAATAGGGATGTAACAGTACGAAGAATATACGCGATGATAAAAATCTTGCAAGGAATAGAAATACTCTTTCTTAAAAACAGTTCAATATAATAACAGACTCAATTAACCTTGATATCGCTCGCAGTCATAATTTTAAGGTTACCGATACAGCGTTTAAACCAATTATTGGCACTTCATATTTTCAATACCATTTAAATAACTATAATCGTAAAATAACGATCGGTACAAGGATAACATAAGCATAAAATCCTTTCAAACACGGTTTCTTATGTAAGTAACAGGTTTGTAATTGGTACTTAGTAAATAATATAGAAGTGGATAAAGTTTATACTATACTTACTCAATAATATCTTGAGAGATACTTGGAAATCAAAACTTTTAAGCGTTACTTAAAAATGTTAACGAATTAGACAGAGAAACAAGAGTGTCAAATTCTAGTCAACTTTATTTTTTTATATCATATTGGAAAGCAAAAAATCAGATAGGCTCACTTGATGAATGGAGGCAACTATCGACTATAGACATCAAAGATGTTAATGATGTTAATGCCACATGAGCAAGTTTACCGGCTCCCTTACCCTCGAAACCGAAACACGGCAATGACAAGCACTGACACTATTGCGGCAAGAATAGGAAAGGTGCTGGTATCAGACTCGGGCGGGATGTTGCAGAACTCTACCACCTGTTAGTCACGATGGTAGTTACACGTTTGGACAATCTTTCGCCTATTACGAATTGTCTGGCAGAATTACAGATGGTCTATACTTCAAATGGGGCCGGGCAAACACGGGAAAAACCCGTGTCATTTTGAAAATCTTGATAGTTTTTTTTCATATGAACTCAGGTAGTTGGTCGGTGACTGTCACTGCAAAACCAGGTCTTTTAGACGAGCGAAGCGCTTAGCCAGAGTTTAAGTTCCATGGGCTAAGAGCTCGTGATTGCGCTGAGACCGAACCTCGGCAAAAGACCTCGGCTTAGAACAATATCTTGACGATAAGTGAGAATAAGTGGCATCAGGATTTCGACTCATTGCTAACTCTTGACCAAGATTTTGAGTATTTTCAGGCCGAACACTGGACCGAGTCACCACCGGCGGCGATGCTGTCGTGTGTCATTTTAATATCAAAAGCCATACTGTAATATTTTAAAGCATACAACAAGCAAATGATTTTTATAATTAAAAAAAAATCCACCCATAAATATTAAAGATGATAAGGTCGCTTCACTAAAGTTGTGGAAATGTAATACAAAATAACCGACAGTCATACGTGTTTCCACAAAAACAGATATTTCAAAACATCGTATGCAGATTGAAATGGGACTCAACCACTCAATTGAAAAATTCCAACAATTTTTTTTTTAATTGACCTGAGAAAAGAATAGAACCTGAATGTTCCAAATTCGTCAAAATTGTCTAACCACCAAACAAACGAAAGCATTAAATCGTACTACGGATATATCATTAATTGCAATTAACAAAGGTTTATTGTGTTTCTGCGGTCATAATCCCTTAATAATCTAAACACCTTTACGCAATACTAGTAACACTGCCAATTGACGTCAATGGCCTAACTGAATGACTTGTCGCTAGTAACGACTTCTAGACGTTTATGCGTACTAAATTTACAGCAGCAATTGAAAAATATTACAAATTACGATTTAGCAGTAAAGTAGTTCATCGGATGAATAGGTCGTATTTTAGAAAAAACAATTTTTTTTGTTAATACCATCTTTTTTCCCCGGCTTTAAACTTATTTTCACTTTATGATTATTTGGGATAACGTTATGGGCTACATTACATGTGTTATGAGTTCAGTTCGGTAATCCTATTATAATTGGGAAACTTCGTATGTTTAAAAGTTTTGATGTTTGTAACTCAATAAAGAAATAAAGGCTGGATAAATAGTACATAGGATACTTTTATCTTTAAAAAATACTATTATAGTTAGCGGGAATCGATACTAAGGGTTTTACACTAGGGACCCGTTTCGGTTTTGCACAATTGCAGTTTAATAAGTAGTATAACATTAGATTAAAATAAACATGTATACATATGTTTATGTCGTCATAATTCGTATCTTTTCTCGCATTAAACACGATTTCGATCTTACCAAATATCTGATGCCTCTTGATTTGAGAAGAAATGTCTTGAGAATAATACTCTCAGTAATTCTAACGACTTTATAGTAGAGAGTGTTCTGAGGAGCTGTTTAGTTAAATAACTACCTACTTCTTTCCACAGCTACAACACTCACCGAGGCCAGAACCCCCATCCACACTACCTTGACTCATGGTGTTCATCAACAGTACAGTTTAGTTGGAACTTTTTAGTTTGTATCACCAAATTGTAGAATGAACTCCCTAAACCTAAATTTCCTGAGTAGTATGATATTGGATCATTTAAGAGGCGGATTAATCAATTTGACCGCCCCGTTGGTCGAGTGGTTAGAGACCCTGACTACGCAAATAACGAGGCTCGGGTTCGATCCCCGACGGGGACAAGCATTTGTGTGATGAGCATAAATGTTTGTATTTCCGGGTTTGGGTGTTTGATTATATATATTCTAGTACTTATATATGTATTTCTATGTATTAGTATCGTTGACTAACACCCATAACACAAGCAAATAATTTGCTTACTTTGGGGATAGATCAGTAAGTGTAATTTGTCCCGTGAAATATTAGAAAAAAAATGAATTTCTTCAGAGTTGGTAACGCATCTCTTATGTTGTAGGTGCATGAGCATCGATGATCGCTTCCCATTAGGCAACCCATTTGCTCAACTACCAGTTTATCATATAAAAAATAGACCTTGATTCACCGGTTTGTCAGCTAGCTAGATGATTGGTAATCCACATCTCCTTAGTTTTACCAACCTGTAACGATTGTCGCTTGTATATTGCGAAAACCAGGACCTTACCAGAACTTACCTACTCACCAGAGACGTTTATCAAACTTTTTATTAGGAAAAAAAAGAAAAATATTTTGACCAATCCGAACCGACGATGAATCTTAGGAAACTCAAAAGTCTAGACTACTCAAAGAATAAAATAAACAACATGAGACTGTCAATAACAGACATCATAAAATTAAATTTAATTTAATTCAGGAATCGCCTCTGTGGTCTAGTGTTAACTACGTGAGATTCCAGTTTCGATTATAGAGTCGAGCAATTCAACATGTGTTTTTTTCAGTTTTCTGATAAAAACAACGTTGCCTGGAATTGGATAAGTGCCCGGTTGGCGATAGGCTTGCCTCCTATCACATTATGGGATTAAGTATCGTCGGCTAATCGTGGGTGCACTTGTTGTATTTTTGCCTTCCACTTCGGTGATAAGGGCGTGAAAATGCTTTTTAATTTAATTCAGGAATGGCGAAAATCTATCTACCTACATTCTACAGTCAAACTTTTGTCAGTTACAATTTAAAGGACATAAATAAGAATAACATAATTACCTCGTAAGAGTGCCTCAAGCTGATTTGAATCAACAATACGTTTATAAACGATAATTAAATAACACAAAGGCCATTTTATTCTACACTTGAAATGTCGGCCTTGCAATGAAATCACCATATTGTGCAGCTGCATTCACCAACAGCTGTATTACGGATCCAGCAGTTGAATACCTGCCTATATGTGAGAAGGCTGGGATAATACTGTTAAGAATCAATGGATTTTTTTTTTTGAGTTGGTCCGCATGCCTTACACCTTTCCTGTCAGGTTTTGTAAAATGGTGAATGATTGGTCATTGTCATCAGGACTAGTAAGTCGTAGAGATTAGAGAACTTCAATACCTACTGGGTTTGTTCCCTGTCGCGTTCTCCCCGTGTTGGTCCGGGCCCTTTCTGAAAATTGGACCATTTGTCCGCCTATTAGGCTCTTCGTTAATTGTGTTAAACTAAACCTGTTACTACCGACATGACCACTTAATAGCAAAGTTTTAGAGTGATTCACTAGAGCTTTGAACCGCCTTACCTATTCCTGCTGTATATAGATGTGTTTCGATTTCGAGAGCAAGTTAACCGGCACGCTTATGCATGTGTCATAAAATATTCGCCGTGTTTGGTGAATATAGGTGATTCTGATAGCAAACAACGGTTCTTCTAATGCGAACAGATAACCACTGTTTACATTAGAAGAACCGTTGTTTGCTATCAGAATTATAGTATATTTTAAAAATACGACTGCCTCTTGGTCTACGCCCTAGGGGATAGCCTTTGTGGCTCTGATCGAAAATACAATAATTTTACGGCCTTGTTACAATAATAATTGTTTACGGGTCTGCTAACACTGGGTCTGTGACTTCTGTGAGCAAAACGTATTCTAATTATTATAGATTCTAATTATTATAGGTGGTTAGATTTTGGCTCTTATTCGGGAGTGGTTCGATTGCGGGGTCGGGTAAAGTGTCGTTGAATTTCGTGAGCGCTATGAAATTCACGGCGGTTACGACCTTTTGGTCACGAATATATTATACGCAACTATTCGCTGTAATTTCGACGATTTATTATTTCAGCGTTGCAGCAAGTGTTAATAAAATGGAACATGACTTCTACTTAGCATAGCTTCTCTAGCACGTAATGCATTAAATTTTATGGATAGTACGGATATTTAAGTATACAGGGTTACTTTAAATGGTCCAGCCAAATTTTAAAATTAAAAACTAAATATTAAATTGAAAGTGCGTTTTAATTATTATTGTAAAATCATTACAATATATTGTACATGAAAATGTAAAATTATTTGTAATATTTTTAACATTATCTTGTAATATTGTATATAATAAAATTACTTTAGTGATTCTCTTTTAAACAAAAGCTTTCGAACGACAATTAAATATAATTTTGAAATGTACAATAATTTTATTGAAAATACAATAAATTTACGGCCTTGTTACAATAATAATTGTTATTTTTTTATTTTTTTTTATATCATAACATAGCAAACAAGCAGATGGGTCTCCTGATGGAAAGAGTCAACCATCGCCTATAGACACCAAAGATGTTAATGGTGCGTTGCTATCTCGTGGCGAGGTCTAATGCCACATGCACGTATTCTAATTATTATACTTAACTCTATGAGTATATAGTCCAAAAGTAATTGTGAGTTCTTCGATAAACTTCTTCGATAAAAAATATTTTTCTTCGTTTTATACAAATAATGTTTTAGTTGTGAGATATTTTAACGAATTATATCGGTTTTTAATTAAAATGTGGACTACAAAGACGTTCTTTCCAAAATTTTAGTAGCATTCTGGCCGGTGGTGTGTTACCACAGCCCGTGCTCGATCCTCGTTATCGCTAGAAATAGTCGATAATCGTTATTATGTCGGTAAAATGCGGCGATGAGGATTACCACTTATCTTGCCAACCGTCAAACCGGTGAATCGTGGGGAACCGGAAAGTCTATAGACGTTCAGTTTGCTCTGCCCTATAGTAAAAGAACCCGTAAGGGAGCCGGCGTCATGATGCTCAAAAATCATGAGTATTTTAAAATATTTTTATAAACATGCTCATTGGGGTCGGCCAAGGTTTTAGTTGCTCACTGAATAACAGGGTTTCAAATTATTGTTGCGAATAATCTAGAAAAGTGAAGAGTGGGAACACTGGAAAAATATAGAAATAAAAGAAAGAGATAGCTGGTTCTATCGATAAACAATAATTGTCATTACCAAAGCTGCTATGCCACAATTGTCTTTTTCGCATAGGGTGAAAAAGCGACTTGTTTACATCTAAGTTGTTTTCGAATCATTTCATGTTTGTTTGTCCGTCTTTCATGGCAAAATCGAGCGACGAATTGGCGTGTTTTTTTTAAGTGGAGATAGTTGAAGGGATGAATTAGAGGTATGTCACTCACATAGGCTACTTTTTGTCTCTTTACGCGAGCGAAGCCGCGGGCAAAAGCTAGTAATTTTATAAAGGTAACAAATGTATCCACGTTAAGCCAACGGTATTCTTATTTGCGACTTCAAAATATTTTGCGCCCAACATAATTAAAATCTATATTAATTATTATAAATATGCGAAAGTTTGGATGTTTGGATGGATGTTTGTGCGTGATTGAGTATGACGCAAAACTACTGAACAGATTTGAATGAAATTTGGCACACAGGTAGATGATGACCTAGAATATCACATAGGCTACTTTGTAACGCACCGTAACGTTTTTCTGTACACCCCCCCCCCCCCCCCGTCTCTAAACGTTACGTAACACTCAAGTGAACATTTTTATCCTAAAGTCGCAAAAAGTTATAGTTTTTATCCTTGCTATACTTTTAATTGCCTTAGTAGCAATGATAACTGCCTTAACAGAATAAAACTTGCGAGAACAAATTAAAAATGACGACCAGACAACTGATGAACAGAGACAACCATCACCTATAGACACTAAAGATGTTAATGGCGCGTTGCCTAACTTTTTCATATATCATAAGATAGCCGAAAGCAGACGAGTCTTTCGAATGCCACATGCAGTATAAGATTACCGGCTACCTTACGCTCCAAACCCGAACACGATAGTAACAAGCACTGACGCTATCGTGGCAGAAATAGATAAGGCGGTGGTACCACACCCACCGAAACCCAGAAATACAAGCATATATGATCGTCGCTCAAATGTCTTTCCTTGTCGGGATTCGAAACTGAACCCAACTGATTGCGTAATCACTCACTCGACCAACGGGACGGTAAACAAGTAATAGTCGGCAAAACAAAATTTATGTGTGTATAATATCATGTAAGAATATCACACGAATGTAGTGTGCGTAATATTTGTTTTTATTAATTTATTATATTTCTAATGCATTTTATTTAAAAATGTTAATTTTGTGCCCTCCTCCCTAATACAAACCATAACTGTTCCAAATTACAAGTAAATGCTATGTTAGCAGTGTGCAGTTAGAGAGAATTCGTTTTATAAAAACTTCGGATTTTAAAAATATTCGTAATACAATAACGACCGGTAGGGCTACTCTTGAAAACCGATTTCAATTTGAAATGAATATTTAATGAGTTTTGAAGTATTTCGTACTATACTCTGGACAACTATATTCAATTATTGGATTCGGCGACAGCGCCACACGGATTTTGAAAATTTTTAGCACTACTCATTATTGATTTTATTCGTTATTTTGTTTAAAACGGTATTTAAAATTTCCACTTGTAACACTAGCTTGACATGTAATGATGACATCTATTTCCAATAATTAGGTCGTTACTATACCGAATCAATGTGGGCAATATTGGTTTCAAGAGTACCGTTTTTTGTCGATATTCGAAAGTTATTGTTTTTATCAATACTGGTTAAAGATTTATATTGTTTTCAAGAGTAGGCCTGCAGTTTCTAAAACGCAAATCAATTTTAACAAGCAATTTATCTCTGCTTAACATATTTTTTACAATTAAATGATCTGTTAAATACAGAGCAATTGCTTGTTAAAATTAATTTGCGTTTCGGATACCGGTCGTAAGTTGGTTAAAATAAAAAATACAAGTCAATTACAATATTAGAAACATAAAAAATATGTCATATGAAAACAAGTCATATAAAATTTTACAAAAATCCATAGATTTTAATTACATAAACTAAAAAATAAAGAAATGGTTTTCACTTTCAATTTATTAATTTCAAGTAAGTAGTTGAATTTTTGTATAATAATTTTGTTCCATTTTTTTTAACCAACATATGGATAGTTTTGCTAAATATCCAACAGCCTTTCATTAAAGAATTTTCGAGCTTTTTCAATTATCCTCAAATCAATGTTCTAACGGTAGGTACGGTCGGTCATTACTCTACCTACGGCTCTTTCCTGGTCAGAAAAATGAAATGCATAAGAAGACCTACAAAAAAAATTTTTGTAGGTATTATATATCATAAACTTAACTTACCTCAATAGTTATAAAAATAATGTATAATATATTATATCAAAGAGTATATAATCACTACGTTTTAGTATACTAGGTGTAAAGAAAACCATGTCCGATCCGAAAGCGGTATAACGATATACCGCATATAGGTATATGTCATTGACCTATATATATATATACATATATATATATATATATATATATATATATATATATATATATATATATATATATATATATATATATATATATATATATATATATATATATATATAAGTCAATGACATTATCAAAAAAATATATATATTTATAAAAATAAGAAAAATATCGTAGTTTAAAGTGTCTCATTTTAGTACTAAAACTAAGCAATTTCCCCTAAAATCAAGCAAATATTTTGAAAATTTATGTAGGTATTAATATCCATAAAAAAATGACACATGTTTGTATTAGTATCTTCACGCCCATATCCCCGAAGGGTAGGCAGAGGTACAACAAGTGCACCCACGATTAGCCGAAGATACTTGGTCCCACAATGTGATAGGTGGCAAGCCTATCGCCAACCGAGCACTTTCCAATCCCGGGCAACTTTGTGTTTCTCAGAAAACTGAAAAAAACACTTTTTTTATGTGGCTTTTTTTATTAGGCTACATAATAACGCCTTTGACGATCGGACAGGAGATTTTTTACACACTGTATATATTTTTTCAGTTCCTGGCAAAGATATAAGGCTATTTAGACTACTTCATACTGTCATGACTTAAAAAGGTTAAAAATAATAATTTTATTTTTCAATAAAATTGAATAAATAAAGAACAATTAAAAATGTGCATTATAAAATAATTTTAAAAACTACCAAAAGTACCTTTACATACGTTTATTTTAATAGTAATTTATTTAGGATAAAACTAACAACAGAAAATCAAATACGCTTCATGACAACATTTAAAGTAGTAAAATATAGAAATTAAAAAATATTACGGGAGTCATCGTTAAAAGAAAACGTAAATATAGACATGCCTGCATGCCTGCCTGCCATGCATGAAAACGTTTCATCAGTAGACACATTTATTTACTAACTAGGCGACACTCAGCGGTCGAAATTTAAATCTAATACTTTTAATTGTATAGTTTCTTTGGCATTTTGCCTTATTTTTCTATGTAAAAACTTTAACTATCTAGCCAAGCGATAGGGGCAACGATATAGCCACAACCTGTAGGGCTACTCTTGAAAACCGATTTCAATTTGAAATAAATATTTAATGAGTTTTGAAGTATTTCGTACTCTGAACAACTATATTCAATTATTGGATTCGGCGACAGCGCCACACGGAGTTCGAAATTTTTTGAAACTACTCATTATTGATTTTATTCGTTATTTTGTTTAGAACGGTACTTAAAATTTCCACTTGTAACACTAGCTTGACGTGTAACGATGACATCTATTTTTAATAATTAGATCGTTAATATGCCTAATCAATGTGGGCAATATTGGTTTCAAGAGTACCGTTTTTTGACGATATTCGAAACTTATTGTTTTTATTAATATTGGTTAAAGATTTATATTGTTTTCAAGAGTAGGCCTGCTGGTTCGAATCTCCGGTCAGGAAATTCATTATAAATAAGTTTGCAAAAGCGTCAGCGCTAGTCACTGTCGTATTCCGGACTCCTGTTTGGAGGGTAAGGTAGCCGGTAAACTTATGCATGTAGCATTAGACCTCGTCACAAAATAGCCACGCACCATTAACATCTTTGGTGTCTATAGGCGATGGTTGCCTCTTTCCATCAGGAGACCCATCTGCTTGTTAGCTAACTCATGATATAAAAAAATGGTAAAGGTTCACGTATAGACTATATATGTATGTTCAGCATAACTATAGCGTTATCAGCCCATTACTTTGATCGGCTTATGAGATAGTGTTGAAACAAGTGGATGAGTTTGTTGGATGTGCTTTTAGCAGGGATGGAAGTTACACCGCTGATATCGAAAGATTTGTGTGTTCTTCAGAGCGAATGGAGCCTTTGGGAAATGACTTAAAATCAAGGCCGTCTCGCTCTGCATATTCATATGATTATTCAAAAGTTTTGTATCTAGAGTTGGGTATGTCAAAAAGGATATAAAAGGGTTGAGATAAAATCGTTATGGAAATATGTAGCGTAAACTCGCGTACCGGGTTTTTAGTACTGGAGTGAGAATGGTTAGAAATAAAATAAAGTGTTGGGGTAAAAATGAGATGATGATGGTTTGGATATATGTAGAAACAATGGCAGATGAGAACATCTAACAATAATTGACAAAACAGATATACAATGAGATTGTATATGTAAATCGGGGATGACATAGACCGGATGCTGTCTAAGTTAGTGTCAAGAGACTCCGAACCGGAGTGTTTGTATTGTAAGGTCTTGAATATGGAATAAGCAAGGCAACTTTGCAGGTATGGTGATATGACACTCGCTTCTCTCTACCTACTACGCATTGATGTATTGATGATAGTTATAAGCTATACTGTCGGGATATCAGCTCAACCATCTATCTATGTCGTCTTTATATTTTAAACCGTAATATGTCACCATTTTACAGTGATAGCCGCATTTACCACGAAAACAAATTTTTTCAACGAATTTATTGTTGACGCGAATCAAAATCGAACCCGGAACCTTATCTTGTTAACTAAAAAGGCCAACAATTGAACTCAGTCGATAGCCATTTTAAAATGAAACTGAAGTAATCTTAACAGCAAACATCAACAATGATTCCGCTATTACTCTACCGTTAAAAGAGCGGATAATTGAATTCACCACGCGCCTCCCATCGTGACTCAGATATGAAATTATTGCAGCGCACGATATATCTTCTTATCTTAGTTTTGAGCCTCTTGTTCACATGCCTCTCCTATGAAGTATAGCAAATCTTGAATCTTTTTGTCGATTCATGCGGTTCTATGCAGAAATTCATAATTTGACGAAGTGGTTTAGGTAATTTTATTTGCAACGTACCGCAAACGAATGTAGTAAAATTTTCTGCGCATTTCATCCTGAATAATGTTTTTCATTTGATTAAGGTTGCTGGTAGAAAATATTATCATATTGCATTAAGTCCACCTATGTTCGTGCTAAGATTATAAATAAATGAATACTAAATAATATGTCGCTAAGACAATAGAGTCCTTACTTATATACCTTACCTATTGTCGCTGACGTCAACGTAGCCGGTAAAATTGTGCATTTGACATTCCATCCCTGGACACGGACAGCAACACAACATTAACATCTATCTATAGGCGAAGGTTCAAGGTTGTTTCTTTCCATCAGGAATTCATCTGCATGTTTGCAATCTAATAATATTACATATAACAAAAATTAAGGCAATTTTATTTGAAACTTTTGAAAAAAGCCAACTTCAGCATGTCATTATTTTGGGCTTTCATTCAATGCATTTTCCCCGTGTTGGTCTCGGGCTCCTTTGAAAAATGGACAACTACCGTGCTGCCAGGCAGGTCGTGAAAGGTGACCAAGTGGCTATGCGCGTCACTACCATTGTGACTACTAGGTGGTAGAGTTCTGCATCGACTCGACCGGGTCTGGTATCACCGCCTTACCTATTCCTGCCGCAATAGAGTCAGTGCTGGTCACTGTTGAGTTCCGGTTTGGATGGTAAGGTAGCCGGTAAACTTATGCAAGTGGCATTAGACCTCGCCACAAGATAGCAACGCACCATTAACATCTTTGGTGTCTATAGGCGATGGTTGACTCTTTCCATCAGAAGACCCACCTGCTTGTTTGCTATCTTATGATATAAAAAAATGCATCTTGAAATTAATTTTTGTTCTGAAGAACGTGTTAAATAAGCCCGCACATGACACTACACCATCCTCGACGTAGTAGTTTTTGGTTCTGCAGTTGAGTATACCAAAATACCTGTATATCATCACACCGTTTGTGAATCGAATGTGAAAAATACCGGTTCACTGTTGTTCACTGATTTATAGTCTGGCGAGACGAGCGAACTTCACTGGACTAATAATCCTATTGTTTGTTTCTTGGGATAATCAGGACCGACAGCCTTACGTGCTCATTTGAAAGAGAGTGTGAATGAAACACTTACACTAAAACTCAAATTGCTATTGAGATTTCGATTTTCAAAGAAAACACAAAAAAGCCTCAAAAACGTTTTCGCGCAAAATTGAATCTGAGACGTTATGATCTTAACCAAATAACCAGCCACTTTAGTAAGAAGCAAAGTAGCAATATTCGTTTTCTATACATCCAGTCATTTAAAACTTAAGTTTATTATGAAAATAATTGGTGAGTGAATAAAATAATAAATAATACAATTCTCCCCCGTGTTGGTCTGGGCTCCTTTAAAGAATAGAACAACTGCCGTTCTGCCAGGCAGGTCGTAAAAGGCGACTGATTGGGTATACGTGTCGTAGGTGGTAGAGGACCGCAACGTCTCGCCCGGGTATATAGTATTTGTCAATAGCGTCAATGCTTGTCATTGTCATGTTCCAGTTTGGAGGGTAAGGTAGCCGGTAGACTTATGCATGTGTCATTGCTATCTCGTCACTCGAATAGCAACGCATCATTAACATGTTTGGTATCTATAAGCGATGGTTTCTCCTTCCATTAGGGGAGCCTTGTTTGCTCATTCTATTTTCTAATATCTAATGATAAATTAAAAAAAAAACTTTTTTGCAAGAGCAAATCAGATGATTTATGTTTCGTTCTTCCCGATGTTTTGGCCCACATTCCAAAAAAATCCCCGTTCGTCCCTTATCTGTTTTGCATTCCCGATTCATAGCTTAACGTACAGTAAATCAAAATTTTGCATTTATATTTTATATTTTAGAACACACAACTGCTACTTTTCGCTAAATTTATTACAAAATATACATCCAAACATAATATATAAAATTATGACAATAAGAATTGAGACATTTCTGTGCGGTTAATATCTTGATTGTGATACTAGATATAAAATATTTATTTATCTACAATCACACTTAAAAAATCACAGTGTTTATCATTATAATTTAAAAAAATATATTAACAAAGTATATATGAAAATAACATTCATCACAAAATAGTATGCTTTACAAAAACCAAAAAGAAAATCAACAATTATTTGGATTTATCATTAGTTTGTTTGCTTTAAACAATATAAATATTATATCTAGTTTTCCGACTAAGGTCAATACAGTAACAATCATTTGAAAATGCTGTTAATAGTTAGATTATAATCAACATTTTAAGTGTTTTACGAAGCAGAACTATAAATGGATGTTAAATAATAGGTTTATACTTTTTCATTTCATTCATTCATTTCACAACACACAAGATTGTACAACAAAAACATTTATTTGTAAATTCCCGCTACATATTATGTACTCGTAGATTAGGAAGTTACTGATTTTGTCCAGATTTTCAAAAATCGAGTTTTCAGCAGACCTCAACGTTTTGAGGCCCTAGGAACCTTTTCCGACTATTTTCACGATGTCGTCAGTATGTATGTATTTATGTATGTGTGTAAACATCTCATAACCCTGAACCGACTCGGCACAGTAAATTTGAGATATTTTGAAAAACCTTTAATTTTTCAATGTCTTTTTATAATAACGTCCAAATTAACGTTCTGATTAATTACACAAACTAATCAGCTTTATATATATAAATTAACTGCGTTAAATGCCGCAAATTGCATTAAAATCTATTTATTTGTTCGGGAGTTATCGTGGACGAAAATTATTGAAAAAATGTTTGTTTTTGACACAATTTCGAGATTTTTCATCCACTGAAATGTTTCCAACATTTAAAAACTTGAAAAACTGTGTCAAATGCCGTTTTAAAAATTAGAATCGGATCAAGTTTCCAAAAGCTACAGCTTTTCATATATTAGAATTATGTTGTTTAAAACAAACTCAACTCAAATGAATTAATCATGTTTTTAAAATAACTTAAGGCTCGTTGATATAAAATACCTATATCAATGTTAAGGCTCGATTGATTTAAAAATCTTATCAGCATTTCTTTTTAAGAAATTGCGTCAAATTCCGTAAATATGGTCAAAATCGGTCAATTTATTTGGAATTTATCTTATCTAAATGACGAAAATTAAAAAAAATATTTTTGACATTTCGAAATTATTATTTATGAAATTGGTTTAGCTAAAACAATATTTTAGATCGAGAGAAAGATCATAATTGATCGTCGTTTCCAAAATACACAGCTTTTCAAAATTCAATATACTTACTGCCATTTTTAAGAAACTAGATGTTTGACCTAAAAAAATATATGTTTATTGTTTTTACTCCTTTGTGCTTAAAATATCTCAATGTAGCGGGAAGTTTAATGGATGACCTGTAAGGTGAACAGTTTTACAGATTTTTTGAATATAAAAAAGGTGTGGCTTGTAATTTTATTACCGGTTATGTCAGTAATTACTTACTAGATTAAGAAATGATGACTCGGTAAAATACAAAGTTTATTTTTATTTTTTATTTTTATATCATAAGATAGTAAAAAAGCAGATGCGTCTCCTGATGGAAGAAGTCATCAATCGCCTATAGACACCAAAGATGTTAATGGTGCGTTGCTACTTTGTGGCGAGGTCTAATGCCACGTGCATTAGTTTACCGGCTACCTTACCCTTTAAACCGGAAAATGACAGTGACAAGCACTGACGCTATTGCGGCAGGAATGGGTAAGGCGGTGGTACCAAACTCGGGTGAGACAATGTAGAACTCTACCACCTAGTAGCTACGATGGTAGTGACTCGTACAGCTAATCGGTCGCCTTTTACGACCTGCCTAGCAGAACGGCAGTTGGCCTATTCTATAAAGAAGCCCGGGACCAACACGGGGGATAAATAAGTTTCGTAGCATATTAAAACTTGCAACTGCATAGACCAATCACTGATTGTTTTCAATTAAATAGTAACAGTATTTTTTTTCTTTTAAAGAACAGACCATCTCCATCATCTGCCTTTCCGTCAGGCAGTTCTTTAAAATTAGACACAGGCTTAAAATGTCACTGCCATTTTGATTTAAGGTGGTCGAGTTTTGCTATGAGCAAAAGCGACAGTATACATAAACGGGAAATTTTCACTTACATATGCGTTTATGGCTCGCCTACTCTATCAGTATATATTATCTCTACGGTTTTGCAAGGCGTTAGTCCGGGCCCCCTTTGAAGAAGCCCTACTGCCGTTCCGCCAGGCACTTCGTAAAGGGCGACTAATTGGCTATACGTGTCACTACCATCGTGATTACTAAGTGGTAGAATTCCGAAGCGTCTCGCCCGGGTATATGGTTCTACCGCCTATTCCTGTCGCAATAGCGTCAATGCCTATCATTGCCGTGTTCCGGTTTGGAGGGTAAGGTAGCCATTATATGGTAGACTTATGCATGTGGCATTGTCATCCCGTCACACGGATAGCAATGCACCATTAACATCTTTGGTGTCTATAGGCGATAGTTTTTCTTTCCATCAGGAGAGCCATCTGTTTATTAGCTCTTGATTTTGAATTAATAAAACACCCGGGTTTGATAACACTGCACTTTAGCAGCCGCAATAGCGTCAGTGCTTAATGCCTGTATTCCGATAATCAGTAAACTTACGCATGTGATTACTTGAAATCAATACAATTACACTACTACTCGATTTACAAACAATAAAATTAATCGGCTTTACATTTTATTTTTCTTTTCAGAATTTAAATTCTAGCCTCATTGGCTAGAATTTAAATTCTGAAAAGAAAATAAATTCAATAACTGCTAGCGTATAAAAGAGTACAAATTATGTGTATGCCATGCAGGCAGGCAGGTACATTTCTGCTTTATGAGCAATTCAGACAGTATTACTGCCATTTACATATCACAGTTCAGACAGACTTGCCTTGCTTCCTTTACATTCATATATCTCTTAATGCGAATATGCTGGTTTCGGAGACTTGACGCCACCCTCCTGCCTTATAGATAGCAACAAATTATTGAAATTTATAGTATCGTTTGACAGTGGTTAAGCAATTCTACAAAAAGAACTACGTAAAAAAGATAGTAGCAAAATCAGCTTAGTTTTCAGTAAGCTGATTCTGATACTGGCTTATTTGGTCTACGGTTTTGAAACATTTTAGAACAATGTATATTAATCCACTTATTGCATAGTAAAAAGTAATAGTCACGAATAACATGTTAATATTGTATATAAACTTACCTGAGTAAATTTTGTAGAGCGAATCTAATAATCCTTGCATCATTTTGGCGGTTTGTATTGAAGAAACTGAAGCTAAAAATAACCCCGATTACATTTGAACAACTTAACTGCATTACATTTGTAATGCGAAGAGTTCATTATATTCTAAAACATAGCATACAAAAAAAATAAGTTAAAGAGTGCAAAATAATTTTGATCTTGTATGATTAAAAACAAAAATTCCATAAAAGATCATCATTATAGATAAACATCAGCAAACATAAATTATTGAATGATTTTGTTACAAGACCGCACTATTGTTGGTAGGTGCTAACAAAATAACAACAAAAATAATTCCCTAATAAAGAGTTAAAGGTGAATGACTTGAACTGAACAAGACGGTGGCCAAATTGAAGTAACGGTATCAACCGTTGATTCGAATCGTTATCATCAATCAGATTTGCTTAACTATCTGCTAGCAATTACTTCTTACGCTTGTACAAATTACTGGTTGGAAGGAATGCATGTCGAGTATTGCATTCTACGATTGAAGAATTTTAATACCACAGAAATGACGGGCATTTCAACGAATTGAAACTATTCGTAAGAGGAATCTTGAGATTAAAAAGCATTGCTGTGAAAATACGAAAGGGTAGGCTCTGTTTTAAAAAAAACTGGTTGAATCTATCTATAGTGGAAAAAATAACGTGAAGTTTTGTTTACTTTATATATTTTTATTATGAAATTACTTAAAGGTGTAAGAACTATTAGGCTAAAATAAATATTTGTTAAAACACGTTTTTGCTATCAGATTGATGTAGAAATGCAATCCTTTTGCATTAGCTACATACCTACTCATGTTTCTGAAAATCGTTCTAGGTGTCAGCAGCTCTGACGATTATATAAACAAAATTTAGCAAATATCAACTGATGTGTTAACATGTTTTACTGTATAATTTCAAAGACTGTAGTAAACATTTCAGAAATCATATTTCATGTTTATAAAGCATGAATATTCAAAATGAATAATTTTTAACTTATTTTTTGAATAAATTCCCAAGCACAACAAGGATAGAAAGGGCAGATGAAGTTTATATTATTATATATGCTATTGGAGTAGATGTCATATTGGAGTACAAAGATGAAAAACACTACCCCCAAATATTTGAGAGAAAGCAAAGAAAATATTGATATGGCAATATAACTGATATGATTTAAAACAGTATTTCACGCCCGTACACTGAGGCACAACCAGTGGACCCACAATAAGCCGAAGATACTACAGTCTCACAATGTCATATACCTATGGCAAGCCTATCGCCAACCGGTCACTACCCAATCCCGGGCAACGTTGTTTCTGTCATAAAACTACACAAATTGAAAAAACTGATATGATTAAAAGTCTATTAATATGTATCATAATCATAAATATAACATATTTTATTCTTCTCGGTGAAAGTATAATTAAAACATTTAAGCCAGCTATTGTAGTATTTAAAATGAAGTAGTACCGTTTCTAAAACAAAATAAAGGTTAAATTTCTATTCTCCACAAAACAATGGAATTTGCCTGAAGCAATATTTCACTGTCATTCTAAACAAAACAGCACATGAGGCTGTACGTCTAGTGAATTGGTTTTAAAACCATTAAGCGAAGTGATTGATATTTATTCAACTTCTAAGGACTGAAAATCAAATATACGTATTATATGCGAAAAATAATAATGTTTCAAGTCAAAGAAAAAAGTTAAAAGACAAAACTAAAAAATCTGTGTAGCAATAAAAAGTAAAGAAATTATAACCGACAAAGACACGAAGTTGAACAAAGGTAAAGATTACATTAAAACAAACGAACAACTGTTTGACATAGACGTGCCAATAACATATAACAGGTAAATGGTAGACACTAATGATACACTAAATTTAACCACAGTTAGCTCGAGAACGAATGAGACATATGGTACAAAATAGTTTGCTATTTGAAACATAAATCGAATAGTTTAGTGACACAGACACTAATTCGAATTTTAACTGAACGATGTATTCCAATCCTACAAGATCGCATTAGTGATAAATCTTCACATATGGTCTTAGACGCTAAACGTAGATAACCTCAGGAGATAACCTTACGAAAATATTGCATTAATTTCACAAACTCACAATAATCTAACTAAGGCACTAACTCTATATGATAAATATGTTTGCAATCTTAAACCAAAACCAATTAATTGAAGAACTTGTTTTTAATTGAAAGCCATTAGACTAAAAAGCGTTATTTTATCACTTTGATTTGAGCAAATTATACACTTAATTTTTAATATGACACAAATTAATTTTTAATAAAACACTTAAACACTGCTGATTCACTGCGTCTTATTGTCTCATAATTTATTGAGAGAAGCTTAAAGACCATAGATTAACATTAAACACCACAAACATGGATACTACACAGAATGGGATCGAACAGATCGTGTTGTGATTCCCGTCGGGCATCCATCACGGATTGCGCCCGCGCCGTCCGCGGCCTACCACACCGCCGCCGCCACTGGCAAACTGGGATTATTTATAAATTCGCAGAGACAGGGGGTCGTAGAATTTGCACAATGTGTGGTATGCCAAAAGTGATGCATCAGATCACACCGGAAACGCTAATACTATCTGTCAATAATTGTGAAACGTAAACAAATATCTTATTCATAGAATAAGGATTTGCTCGACTTTTTATGCCATTCCTGTGTAATTAGTCGTTTAGAAATGTATTGTTCGTTTTTATGAGTGGCTTCCACATTTTACAACTCAAGTCTGCAAAAAATAGATAAACAGCACGATGCAATAATTACATAAATTAATTTTATCGCAAAGAAATCCATGCGCCGATAACCTACATCTATGTATAAGAATCGATATGTTATTTATGTTCCACTAGCTGTTGCCCGCGACTTCGTCCGCGCGGACTTCGTTTACTCCGCACAGCTCCTCCCCCATAGGCGATAGCGTAACAATATGTAGCCTATATGTTGACCCGACCTGTTAGTAATATTCATGCAAAAATTGAAGTAAATCCATGCAGTACTTTTTGAGTTTACCCCGGACATACATTGACTTTCCTACGATTTTATTATATGTAATATAATATAGATTACTAGCTGTTGCCAGCGACTTGGTCCGCGCAGACTTTGTTTACTCCGCACAGCACCTGGCCGCTAGGTGATAGCGTGATAATATGTAGCCTATATGTTGACCCGACCTGTTAGTAATATTCATGCAAAATTTGAAGTAAATCCATGCAGTACTTTTTGAGTTTACCCCGGACATACATACAGACAAACAAACAAAAATTCTAAAAACTATATTTTTGGCTTCGATATCGATTGTAGATCACGCCCCAAGTATACTTTTAAAAAAATATTCAATGTACAGTTTATACTTTCTTACGATTTTAATATTATGTAATGATTCATGTGAATACCTAAACAACTGAACAAGCAAACTTCTCAAATTTTTCAAAAACAAAGTTTTCAAGCACTGATTAAATGGATACGCCTTTTAAGACAATTTCTTAGTTTGGCAGCGTAACTTGCAATTACATAAAGAAATACAGGGTTATACTACTTACCAATGAAATAAAATCATTTCAAGGGTAATTTTTAAACCTTGTCATCTCATTCGGTACGATAAAACAGTACAACATGGTATATTTATATTTTTCACAATATAATATAACCTACAAATGTATGTATGATAATTTAATTGAAATAAAAAACATCCTATTAAGTTGGACCAAACAGTAGATATCTACAAAATTTCATTGGAATCGGTTCAGTAGTTTCGGAGTCCATCGCGGACAACAATAAAATCTTTCCTAAACATGACAAAGACTTTACCCATAAATATATTAGGTATATTATTATTATACCTAACATACAGGATTGTGGTGTTCCAGCTTGGAGGATAAAATAGTTGGTAAACTTTCCCACTACATCTTAGCAACACACCATTAGCATCTTTAGGGGAAATAGACGATGTTTTTTTCTTTTCACCATGAAAACTATTATTTACAAAGAATTTATATATGTATTTTAAAAATAACAGCCCGTGTATTATTTAAATAAGTAATATGTACTGCAAATTGTTGTATGAATTGTTTCGTCTAATTTCTAATTGCCATCAAATGAATCATTTTTAATCGTTTTGGCAATCTTAGGTAGTGAAAATATTAACATTTGTATAGTAAGCCGAAGCACACTACGGGTTCCGTATTTTCACAGATATATAAAGCAAATCAATTTGAGTTATGAGTTAGATATTTGACATTAATATAAAAAAAAAAGCAATTGACTTGAGACCGCAAAACTTTTTATTAAGTAAGATAGAAATCATTTTATTTTCCTGTCAAATGCACACTCTCCGCAAGTCTCCGTACTCTTGTTCGAATAACCAATAAGAACCCTTGCTTTTTTTTATTTTTCATTGACTAAAAGTTAATGTAAGTTAAAATGGAAGGCTTCGTCATTGTTTTTGGTTTTATTTAGAGATTAAAATTAAGCTACCAAAATGAATATTCATTAATTTCATTTTAAAGGAAAAATATTTTAAAAAAAGAAACTTATCAGATTATTTTTATGAGTCTATGATAACAAAGAAGCTGATAGCTCTCCTGATGGAAAAAATAACCATCACCTACAGCGCCAAAGATATAAATGATGATGAATTCTACATTCAGAGATAAAGCCTGGTTTCGCAGTAACAATCACTTGGATCAATTGTTTAATCTGCGTATTTTTTTCGAAAAAGTTCATTTCGAAAAAAAGACGCGTTGACAGGATTGCAATATATCATGCATATATCTACCGGCTATCTAACATGCTAAATCGAAACATGGAGTCAAGCACAAACGCCATGGTGGCAGAAATAAGCAAGATTAGGCAGTGATATCAAACCTGAATTCTAGTCTAGTCACGATGGTAGTGACATGTTTTACCTTCGCTTGTTTTTAACTAGCTACTTAGCAATAAGGCTGACGGTGTATTCTTTAAAAAAGACCCAGTATTGGTCTGAGCTCCCTTTGAAGAATAGACCACCTTTCATTCAGCCAGGCAGTTCGTAAAAGGCGAATTATTCGACAATTATATCAATGTCATCGTGACTACTAGGTGGAAGAGTTCTGGAACGGCTCGTTTTACCTATTCGTGTCGTAAAAGCGTCAGTGCTTGTCACTATTATGTTCCAGTTCCGAAGGTAAGGTAGGCGGTAAACCTACGCATGTGGCATTAACATCCCACCACTTGGAAAAAAACGCAATTTGGTGTCTATAAGCGATGGTTGTTTCTTTCAATCAGGAGAACAACTACTTTTTTGCTGTCTTATGATATAATAAAATCAACACGTAAAGTTATGAAGCCTCATAATATATAGTTCCTTTTGATTTCACTACGGAACTCTGAAAATGACGAGATCTTCTAGCATCTTCGATTAAATACGTCCAGGTGCGTTCAATTACTCCAAGTAATGCACGTAGAACGCACAGAATGACTACGAAGCTGAATGTCTAGATCAACATGACCCTGACCCTGCCACCCACTCGAACAGGTGTTCTTTATTCTTCTAATCGCATTCGTCGATCGTTTGGCATGACATGAACTTTCCAAGTGGGCGTGCATTCAATAACGACATACCAAATATTCTCGCTCAGATTATGTTCTGTCATTTTATTTTTAAACCTTTGTATGAACGATGAAGTACAAACATTTGTTAAGGGTATTTCATGTTATAACATATAATAGCGAACCAGCTCATTACTCTCTCTATAATCTCTATCAAATGATAGATCTATAACCTCAATCAAATGAAATCGCAAGAAAGGGGAGCCGTAATCTAAAAAATGCTTTCCTGAGGGAATTAGATAATCAAAGCTTATTGGATTTCAAAGATGGTAATGGTGCGTTGCAACCTGATTAGCCGATATGTGATGCCACATGCATAAGTTTACCAACTACCAATCAAAATGGAACACGAGGGCGGCATGGACTGCCGTTATCACAGAAGTGAAATCAAAACGAATACTACTTGGGGACCTTCAAGAAAAGAGCTTACTCATTCTTAAAAGCCCAGCAACGTAACTGTGAGGCCTCTGGTATTGCGGATGTACATGGGCGGCAGTGATCACTTACCATCAGGTGCACTTTGTGACACACAGTGACAATCAATTTGAGTGTACATATTAAATTAACTATTGTGAATATACCTTAACGTTAGCGTTACGGTATATAAATATGAACTTTAAACTTAACGCAAACCAGTTAAAAAGAGTACCTGTGTATGTACGCACGTAAGAAATTATACTTAGCTAAACTCTGTTGGCTGTCAGAGTACACACCCATCGTAATATCAGCATAATTCATTTCGCTGGCTGCTGGAGTGCGCGCGTATCTTAATATCAGCTAACTTCATGTCGCTGGCTGTAGATGTGCGCGTACATCGTAATAATTTTTTTATTTTTTTCCAGAAAACGTTATATTATCTTTGGTCAAAATCGGACTAGAGCAGCGAGATTCCACCGTCGTTCAAGAAGGGATAGATTTTTATTTACCCTTTTCTGGTATTGGTATTTTGGACTTGAACGACACTAGAAATTCACTGTATTTTTCCACCTTACTAGTTAATGTCCCGCAGCCCATTGGCTATATATATAAAAATTAATTGCTGTTCGTTAGTCTCGCTAAAACTCTAGAACAGCTGAACTGATTTGGCTAATTTTGGTTTTGAATTAATTTGGTTGAAGACCAGGGAAGGTTTAAAAGGTGAGAAAATATAGAATAAAATAAGAGTAGTTAGAAAGGCAGAACAACGTTTGCCAGGTCAGCTAGTCTATATATATAAAAATCAATTGCTGTTCGTTAGTCTTGCTAAAACTCGAGAACGGCTGGACCGATTTGGCTAATTTTGATTTTAATTTATTCATGGAGGTTCAGGTTAGGTTTAAAAGGTGAAACAAATGTAGAAAAAAAATCGGAAAAGTAGACACAAAGTTGGCAGGACAACGTTTACCGGGTTAGCTAGTTACATGATAAAGTTTTTCATGTGATTCCAGGAATAATACGGTTATTAGGTTAAAAAGTACCCCATTGAATATTCCAGTTCATAGCATATCTATATAGAAAATTTCAACTAAATCAAGTCATTTTAGTTCGGTTTAGCGTCAGGGAATAACAAACGGTACGTACATACACACAAACAAACGTTTGCGTTATTAAAAGTGACAAAAACTTTTAATATAACTATATTTTAATAAGAATAATAGATATACATGCAAACCCTCACACAGAATCCTTTCTATGTAGGCAGAGAGAACCAAATGCCATACATCACGATTCTTGTAGATTTGAAAGTGCAAAGCCTTACAAACATACCGGTTACGGTTTTTAAGACCAACTTCAGCCAGCGTCTAATCAAACTGATCACGCAATGTCAATAATATTTTAGCTCACAAAAGATTTCATTTGTTTCGCTTTGCGTAACTACGTAAAAACGTTAAAAAATTTGAACAACGATTTTAGATCAGTCTCGAACCTCAGCCAACGCGGTTTCATTGTAAATTTTATTGGTCATAAACTATTCTCTAATATTTTTGTTCGTCAGTCCAAAATCCTTGTATTTTAGATTACAAAGAAACAAATATAGAATGTAAAATATTATTCACGTGAAAAGTTCCACAACGCGGAAAATTGCGTGTATGTTAATATAAATTATTTCATACACAATAGGGTTGCCAACTTTAAATTCGATATGAGAGACAAATATTTACAGACTTACAAACTGGGACAGTCAGAAAAGATGTTACGGTGTTTTTGTGTAGGAAGAAAAAGTTAAGATTTTTTTTCTAGTATAGGATAAAAATGTTAAAAGATCTACTGAAATCTGTATTTGTATCCGCATTAATTTGCAAACTTTTGGAGAGGAAATTAATTACCCTACAAAAAACCTCCATGTTAATCTGGGCCCCCTTTTAATATTAGACCATCTGCCATTTTGCCAGGCAGTTAGTAAAAAGCTAAAGCGATTGGTCAAACGTCCATCCTACCATCGTGACAAACCAAAAACAAAACGGGGAAAAAAATTAAAAGTATTCTAAGTAAATGGTGCCTTGAATACGGAAAGGTTTTTATTAACACTAATTTGTCAATTTAATTATGTTTTTATTGAACAATTTATAACGCTTATATACAATGAGACTAAAATTCAATAGATCAGTTTTAATTGATGCCAGAGCAAATGAGTAACATATCTTCATATTATGTGTCACTTCGTACCAAAAATAACTACACCCAAGGATATGCAACACGCTACAATGACACATTTTTTCGGAGTAGAATTCGGTATGTCAGTTCAAACAGATGACAGTAGAAATTAGTAATTTCGCTCAATATTTCATGACAATTTGTGCCAACAATAAAAGATGTCTGGCAAAAAGTAAACGGTTAGCAACGATAATACTCTCACATATTTCTTTCGGAGTGAAATTTAAAAGGACCGTTTTAACGGACGATGCTACAAACCAATGACAGATTACATTTTTAGTTTGTTTCAATAATACAATTGTTTCTGACTGAGTGGCAGCGACAATACATAATCATTTATTATTTTTAAAATAAAATTTACTAGGTTAGTTCCGACGATACTGCAAACAGGTAATCTATCGCTTTTTTCAATTTTAAAAATTTTCATTTTTTTCAATTCTAATAATTCAATTCAATAAAATAAAATATAAATGTGTCAATTATTTCCATCAATCAATACAGGTCTCGTCAAATATGGAACGGTTGGCAACGATAATACACATTGACATATTACTTTCGGAATAAAATTCGACTTGCCACTTTAAACAAACGGCAATTCAAACGGATAATCTAAATAGTTATATAGCAATACATTTGCGATGTCGCCCGTTTGACCTAACATTCTATATTTACTGAGACAACGGTATTTTTATTACAAATCACCATAAAATGTCGGGACTTATGTGAAAACAACTTGTGTCAATTTGTTAATACTATAGAATATCCCAGCAAGTACGAACGGTTGGTGACGCTAATACAGAACCACATATTTCTGTCCGAGTAAAATTCGACGTGTCAGTTCAAATAGAGGACGGTGCTACTATTTGTTTATCTTCCGCACCACGAAACGTGCAGGTGGGTAATATATCACCGGATTTTTTTAGAATCTTCACTTTGTGTACGATTACAGGAATAAACATTTGATTAGAACTCGAAATAAACATACCGGTACCTACACGATATATGGTTTCCAGACATCTTATTGGAATTTCCGCGCTTATTTTCGTAATACTTACACGTAAAGGTTTTGTATGTAATGTATGTATGTGTATATGTATATGATATGTGTACATCAAGCCTTATATCAATCAAAACAATAGAGCAACTTTATCGGAATAGCTTCTTGTTACTTTATTAAACCAACTATAGCAAAAAAATTGCTTTTTAACTTGCTTTTAAACTCCTTTTAAACCCAGAAACGGTACTAGTCCTGAGAAATTAGAATAAAAAACACTGTAGTCGTTAACTATTGGACAGCAATAGCCCGCCCCGTTGCTCGAGTGGTTAGCGACCCTGAATACGCAATCGACGGTGCTAAATAAATATCACTGAACAAATTACAAGAATTTAACTAACCCAAAAAGTAAACAAATTATTTGCTAGTGGCATGCTATGCTATGGGTGCTAATCATAGATACTAATACATACAAATACATACTCATATATAAATACTTTAACATACATAATAAACACCCAAACCCAGAAATACAAAGATTTATGCTCATCACATAAATGTTTGTCCCTGTCGGGAATCGAATCTGGGCCCCATCGATTAGTAATTAGGTACGCTAACCACTCGACTCGACCTCGATTAGTTAGCGAGGCTCTTTCAACCTGAAGAGCCATTGTTTGATATAAAAATATCTGATTAGTAAAGCACAACTCAAATAATAATAATAATAATCTATTTCTTTCAACTAACTTTAAAAAAGGTAAAATTTGGCATACAAAAACCATTTGCTTTTACAATAGTTAAATTCATTTCAATAGCTTAGTGCAAGCAAACCTAAGTGTTTTAAAAAACATGGATTATTTTTGTCGTAGTAAATGTATCGATTCCGGCTTCGACCAAAGTTTTATTTTATTTTGGTCAAAGGATTCCGGTTATGTTCTAAATCAAAATGTTTTTAATCAAAATGGGATTTAAGGAAACATTTCTTTTTCAACGTCGGCTACATCTATATTATATATATATATATATATATATATATATATATATATATATATATATATATATATATATATATATATATATATATATATATATATATATATATATCAATTGCTGTTCGTTAGTCTCGCTGAAACTCGAGAACGGCTGAACCGATTTGGCTAATTTTGGTTTTGAATTAATTGTTGAAGTCCAGGAAAGGTTTAAAAGGTGAGAAAATATATAAAAAAATGGGAGTAGTTAAAAAGGCAGATCTACGTTTGCCGGGTCAGCTAGCAAATAATATTAAAAATAAGCATCAAATTGAATATAACCATGTAGTAATTCATTTTAAAAGTATTAAAATATTTTGATGAAAGTAGACCTTAAAGTATTACAAAACCCAAAATAGCTTCAACTACAACAGGTAGCGGTAACAAGAAGATAACTCACTTATTTAGATAAATTAAAATTAATCGCCGAAATGTTTGTACGAGCTTTAGAATAAATACACGAAATTGGGTAATTCTTTTTTTGTCGCGTTCTTTATTATCAGGATAAGATTTGTATAAAAGAAAGGAAGAGTTAAAAATTGTACCTCAAGGTATTTAAAATCTAGCCTTTATGAAGCCGGAGCCGACAGCTAGTAATAAACAAAAACTAGTTTAATTTTTGCACTTACAGAGACTAATATTCAGTGGCGTAACTGCCATGCGTATCATCCGGTGCGGTCATTATGGTGTTACCCTACACAGAAAGTTATCTATGGTATTAAGACGCGTTGAAGATGCAACGGTGGCCGAGTGGTAAAATCGTATTTCCATATGTGTTCATTAAAATAACTAATTGCCGCTCGCTATCCGTGCTTTGGAAAGCACATTACGTCGTCTTCCTGGGCACTACTTATTGTTTTTTTTGTAACATTTTCAAGTTACATTTTTACCCTCGAATGGGTGACACCCGGGGCGGACCGCCCCCGCCGCCTCCGCCGCCTAGCTACGCTATTGGTATGATTTTATGATTTTGTACATAATAGAATAGCAAACACGCGAATGGTTATCCTTATGCTGGAGCCGCACAATCTATCTATCCGTCTATCGTCACAAAGTTTCGGGCTATGACACGATAAATCTAGAGGTCACATCTGCATTTATCGTGTCATTGCACGAAGCTTTGTGACGACAGACGCAATTGCGGCTGAGGCATGATGGAAAAACGAGTTTCGCGTAATAAACATCACAGCCCTGACGCCCTGTCGTGACAAAACTTTGATAGCTAAGGTATACTACGTACAATGTATGTCATTGATATAAAATATATGTATTTTTTTATTTTTTTTATAGTAGAGGGGACAAACGAGCGGGTGGTGCACCTGATGGTAAGTGATCACCGCCGCCCATAGACATCTGTAATACCAGGGGTCTTGCAGCTGCGTTGCCGGCCTTTTAAGAATGAATAAGCTCGTTTCTTGAAGGTCCCTAAGTCGTATCTGTTCGGAAACACCTCCGAGGGTAATTGATTCCACAAAGGAGTAGTGCGAGGCAAAAAGTGCCGACAAAAGCGCACGGTTGTGGATTTACAAACATCGAGGTGGTGAGGATGGAACTTTAAATTTTGACGCGATGTCCGATGATGGAAGTTAGCAGCAGGAATTAATCCAAACAACTCCTCCGAACACTCTCCATACTTATAATGTATTCCCCGTGTTGGTCCCGGGATCCTTTGAAGAATAGGCCAACTGCCGTTCTGCCAGGCAGGTCGTAAAAGGCGACCGACTGGCTATACAAGTCACTACCATTGTGGCTACTAGGTGGTAGAGTTCTGCATTGTCTCGCCCGGGTCTATTACCACCGCCTTACTTATTCATGCCGCAATAGCGTCAGTGCTTGTCACTGTCGTGTCCCGGTTTGTAGGGTTAGTTAACCGGTAAACAATGTGGCATTAGACCTCGCCACAAGATGCCCGATGATGGAATTTAGCGGCAGGAATTAGTCCGAACAACTCGTCGAAACACTCCCCGTGATGCATACGGTAAAAGATGCAGAGCGAACCTACATCTCTGCGTAACGCCAAAGAGTCCAGCCGATTAGAAATAGCCTGGTCGTCGACGACTCCAACCGCACAACGTTGAATGCGATCTAGAGGAAGAAGCTGGGACTGAGAAGAATATATATATTTTTAAAAACAAACATTTTAACGCTACTTATTAAGGTAAATAGAATAAATAAAATGGTAAAATTTGAATGCCAAATGCATGAAGTAATAATAGGTATGCACAAAGCAGTTCCATTTAAGATATTTCGGTTGTACGCCAGTCGCCACAGCCTTACCATATATGCTGAGTGGCCATTGCCATTCGCTGTTATCTAAAAGCATTTCTATGTTAAAAGACACTCATGACTACAAATATCTTAACGTATCAGCAGTTACATTCTTAGTATCTGCACTTACTAATCTGATTGTTCACCTTTAAAATATAAAATTTAATTCAGACATATCTTTTAGACTACTTCGTGGTCTAGGGCTAGCCTATTCAGTTCACATTATCGGGTCCCAGGTTCGATCCCAGGTCGGGCAAAAGTGTTATTGGGGTTTTTTTTCGAGATTTTTCGCGAAAATCTAAAATATTAGTAGCAGTTCGGAGTCGGCGGAGGGGTGTATTACCACTCCTGTGCCTCGGATGAGCACGTAAAGTGTCGGTTCCGGTTATCACTAGAAATAGTCGATAATTGTTAACATGTTGGTAAATGCGGCGATGAGGATCCATCACTTTTTTCGCCAATCGACAAACCGGTGAATCACGGTGAACTGGAAATTCTATAGATGTTCGGTTTACTCTTCCTACCCTGCAAGGGAACCGGGCGTGATGATGATACATATCTTTTAAATATAGTGGTATTGATTAAAATATCTTTAAATTTAAAAGATATGTCTTATTCATTAGTTGTATTATCTATATACATATAATAAAATCGTAGGAAAGTCAATGTATGTCCGGGGTAAACTCAAAAAGTACTGCATGGATTTACTTCAAATTTTGCATGAATATTACTAACAGGTCGGGTCAACATATAGGCTGCATATTATCATGCTATCACCTACGGGGGAGGGGCAGTGCGAAGTAAACGAAGTCCGCGCGGACGAAGTCGCGGGCAACAGCTAGTAATTACATATATTTCTGACTTAAATATAATATTTAATGCGGATAGCCGTGTCTGATGGCTAGGCGGTTCTAAGAAATATAATAGTAGTGTTCGTTTCTCCTGAAGACGCGTCGGTTGCGAAATTTCCGGATCTTCGGTTAGTTTACTTTATTTCTTATAATTTTCCTCTCAGTTACATCGCAGAGGTTACACGTGAGAGGCCTAGGAAAGTTGCAAATTGAATTGTTTTCCTCCTTGAGTTATGAATTTCCGCAAAATAACTCCTAAATCTATAAAATATATATCTTTTAAGTAAAGTGTTTATATAAGTATACAGTTAGTAAAAAAAAAATGTTTTGTCTCAAGCTCAGTAAATAGAAACTACAGCAAATGTTACGTGAGCAAAATATTTAACTTTAGTGCGGGAGCCCAAAACACAAAACCTAGTCCCATAAGACTACCGGAAGGTATATACATAATTAGATACGTCGTTAATGGTAGAATATGAAATGGCTATGCTGCAATGCGGAAAACGTGGTGGCGCTATTTAAAAAAAAATATAAAAAAAATATCCAACTTCTAGTAGAATAAAACTACCGAATTTCGTTTGTTCCTCCATTATAGAGGAGGGGTAGGACTGAAAGATCATCAATTTCCGTGTAAGAGAAACACACATGCCAAATTATAGCTTTCTAGTACTAAGAATCTCCGAGTTAAGCTGTGAATGAACGAACGGACGGGCATGACGGAACAATAAGGATTTCTAGTCGACTTGGGAACACTATAAATCCTTAAGTAGCATATAAAATGAAAACGGCTGAAAAATCGAACAATATTACATAAAATATGAGATTATATTTGTTTTAACAATCCACGACCAGTAAAATTATTCGTACCTAACCGTGGCACGGGTATTCAATCAGTACCAATCGAAAGGAACCGGGTGACTGCAGACAAAATCGAGAAGAAACGCCGATTTCAGCTGTGCAGTGAGCGACCTTCAATCGTTGCAGTAACCACTTTCTTCACTGTTTCGAAAATGCAGCAGTGGTTTTTCTTACACAGAAATTGATGATCTTTCAAATGAGCTATGGTTTTTTCGGTGGGCCAATCGTACTAGAAACCGAGGTTCGAGGCATCACTTATCATGCTGCTGTTACTGATAAGACCAGTCATGGGGACATAAAGCACTGCATTTTCGTATAGTCCTACCCCTGCTCTATATTGAGGAACAAACGAAATTCGGTAGTCTTATCGTACTACGGGATATTTTTAATTTAATTTTTTTAATAGCGCCACCAGGTTTTTCACATTGTATCATAGACATTTCGTATTCTCCCATTAACGAGGTATCTAATTATGTATATACCACCCGGTAGTCTTATGGGACTACAGTCTGTGCGAGCTCCGAGGAATTTTGCGAAATGTTGACGTGCAGTGAATTAGTCGATATTACATAGAGCACACCCGCCCCTACCTCAGTCCCCGATTCCACAGAGGTAGGTTTTGTGTCATGGGCTCTTAGACCATTAGTTTTTTATATAAGATCACGAGATCAGTTGTATACTGTCTTAATGAAATATAAAAAGTTATATACTTTCCATAATTAAAATAATTTCACAACAGTCGGCACTTGGAAAACTTTTTTACATTATTTATTTATATCATAACAAACAAGCAGATGGCTCTCCCGCTGGAGAGACAACTTTCGCCTATAGACAACGTAGTGCTTTGCTATGCTTGCGCCCCTGTCTTAATGCCATATGCATAAGTTTAGCACTGACGCGTTTGCGGCAGGAATAGGTATAGCGGTGGTACTAGACCCGGGCAAGACACTACAGGACTCTACCACCTAGTAAAGATAAGCTACTACTGTACAAAATTCAGAATTGGATCAAGCAGTGCATGAAACGGGGTACAAAAATTTTCTATAGTAAAGTAAAACATAAGATATTGGGGGAAGTTCTTCATTAAAACTGAAGATATTTGTCTTTTTTTTTTCATCATTATAGACTACCATACCCATGCGATGCCGTTGCGATGAGTGTTTATTTATTTTTTGACAAAAACACTACCAAAATTTTGCATAGAAATGACAAGAATAAGATTGTTGTTTCCAATTACGCCAAAAGATAAGAATAATCTACCAACTTCTTTAAGAACCTAGATTATGGAATGACACGTAATAATATAAAGGAAGACCGCTGTTTCTGAAGACTTCATATATAGATTGCACATGCTTCCGGACATTTAAAATAGCTTACAGCTTACGCAGAAGTAGCGTGCAAGCTAAAAACAACGCATAAATGTCGTAATGGCATTTATGATGGAGCGTAAACTCGATACTTCCCGTATTACCGCTACACAATAGTGTGGGTCTTGTGAAAATTGCACTATTTCGGGACAAACGGGTATTAGGGTCACACCAATTGTGTTTACAGGATGATCGTGTTAACATAATGTTTGCGTAATAAGATTACTCGTTCCTTGAACAAAAATAGTTATTTATCACTTACCAGAAATACGTACATACAACAAATATTTTAATAGTTTCACTCAGACAGTTTTCAGAAAACAAATCTGATTATTACAAGGTAACTTAAGTTCAGCCTTCTATGAACTTCATTGCGAAGAAAGATGTTTTAAATACAAAAATGTCATGAACTCGGACAAAATATATCATGGACTGTATTTTATGTATAGATAGTTAAGAATGATCCAAAAGCTAGATATTACTCGTTGTGAAGAATGTAGAAAATGAAAATAATATAAAGAAACATTTTTCAAGATACTCGTATGATATATATTTTATACCATCACTTAAAATGTTGAAGGGTTGAAGATCATCGACATAGAATTGAAGATGTCATAGCAAATATTCAATGCAAAGGACCGTTCCCAGACCTCCAAACTGCCTTTCTCGGTTATCACTGTACAACATATAACTAAATTTTGCTAGGAAAAAACAATATCTGTGAATAATTGGCAAAATGCATCAATTAAGATTGCCTCAGGCACCAATCAATTAACCGGAAAATCGTGGATGGGTGGGTCTTTAAGTTCGATTAACTCGGCCTATCCCGAAAGAGAATTAACGTGGATAATTTTATATTTATGTACAAACTATGTTTAATTTTATAAAACTCGAAATTTGTTTAATAGCCTAGACCTAGAAAAAAATTAAATCTTCATAGATCTTAGAGAGCCTCATTGCGTACCTCTCGTAGTTATTATTATCAAAGTTGCGAAACATAGCTAGATTAATTAGTCAAACAATGGCTAAAATTTGTTACACAAGACAATTCTCATCTTTGTTGTTATAACCTTGGCACATTTCGTCATATTTGGAGCAAATATATTTGGGAAACATGTTAATTGTGTTTGCGAACTAAGCTAATTTAAGATCTAAGATTTGAGAGCGCCTCCTGCTAAGATGATACGAAAGTTTTTTACACATATTTAGTTTACCAATGATTGGAAAACAGAAGATAAATGAAAAAAAAAAACATTCGAGAAGTTTTTGAATTCGAATAAACAAATACCAAACAATGATCACACATATTTATAACATACTAGCGATCGTCCTGCGGTCATAATTCGACTATAGGATAAATAATTACATCTCTTTTGAGTTTCACAACAGCCTTCGTAAAAAAATAGTATAAATATGTGTATACCATTTTCTTTACAGCTAAATGGGTTATCATTCGCATAATTGTCACTATATTGCGATTCAAGCGATCGCCTTGTGTCTGAAATTCACCATAATTCTATTGCAATATTTAACACTGATTCTTGGTTGAAGGTTTAAGTTATAATTATTATAATTCGTTTCTGTACTAATTTTATGAAAAGAAAAGATTTGATTTCTATTCGTAAATGATTTTTTTATATCCTTTTACCTAAATAAAGCTGGTTCATCAGGGAGTAACAAGGATTAAATTTTATTTAAAACCACTTAGACCAACAAAAATTCTACATTCATCATACAAATGTTATTTGTCGGGAATTGTGCGTCAGTACCCTGACCCGCTAACCACTCTACACCAATGGGGTGGTCAAATGAAGCGCAGGCGAATGATTCTAAATCATAATTAAGAAAATTGGTTAAACACAAACACAATATATCATTATTAAACAAACACTAGAAGGGCATTCCTCTCCGCGGTCACGTTGCGGCTACAATGGGTGCTGGGCCTAAACTTTATTAGAACTCTGAATGGATGCCGTCGTAAACAATTCGAAATAGACGGTCTCTTGCCCCGCGTTAAATGTCATTACGACTTCACTCGAAGCACGACAAACTTTCATCTCCAATGCAATGATTTTAGACACATTCAGGAAGAATGTGAATTTATATCTAAGCCATGCGGATTGCTGCGCACCCATTAACTTTCAATGGTGGTTGTGTTCTAATATCAGGAAAGCTGCACCATTATATTCTATACCTCAAACCTATCTTTAAAAATCTAGTATAGGTATTTAAGTATACGTGTATACTATATATATTTTACCTAACAAATATATACATAGTCTGTCCTACGCTCAAACAAATTTTAACAGTATAGTGTAGCATGTAAGGGGGCGTCCATAAATTACGTAAGGTGTTTTTTAAATTTTCTGTCCCTCCCTCTCCCCCTGGTGAGATGTCGTGAGATTTTATTCAACCCCCTCCCCCATCCCCCAATCTCACGTGAGATTTTTCAAAATGTCGGTTTCTTAAATATATAAATGCGTTGGATTGTTATTGTAAAAAGAAAAAAAAATTTGCTCGTGCTTTTATTTACGACTAGTTAAGACTGTATAACGTTGAGGTATGAATGAAATTATTTTCTTTCAAACGAATTAGTGAGTGACCTTAATCGTATTACGATTACGTTTAAGATTAAAGCATGTGCAATCTGGATAATGGACCAAAACAGTATATTTTTTTTGTTTCAATCAGAAAAAAAATTGCGTGATATTTGCCGAGACCCCCCCTCTCTCCAACGTAAGATTAGATGAGATTTGACCCGACCCCCTCTCCCCCTTAAACATCTCACGTAATTTGTGGACGCCCCCTAATCAGGGAGTTCTTCTGACGGGTAAAGTTAACCGCCACATAGAACAGTTGCTATAGCTAGGATGGCAAGTCCTACTGCAAATTCACCATTGTCTTTCCTTCCCAGGTGGGATACGAAAAAAATTGGAAGGTCCTTTTTTTTCTACGGTCATATTAAGAATATAACTTTACTCGTCAATAATATTATTAATTATTTAGTATTTATACTTCACTGTACACGTGATATAAAAATATAGTACAGAAGGTACTTAATGCTACATACATTCTCTACCAGTCAACTTTGAACTTTGGACTACTAGAAAAGTAAAGGTAGAAAAGAGGATTGCTTTTTTTGTGATGATAATACCATAATAGCTTGAAAACACGGGGCTAGTTAGTAGACAAGCAAATTGCTCAACCAAAATTTCTTTTTTTCAAAATGAACTTAAGCAGTTAGTCCAAATTGCGAATTAGTTTCAGGCGTTATCAAAGCTAAGATATAATTTTGAGCTTAAACCGATTTTACTTTATATCTCGGAAAGATACATTATTCCCGTGGGATTCATCAACGCAGAGGCTTACATGGCTTACATTAGTTTAAATTATTTTATAAAATTTTGTTAATGATTCAATTTAAATTTTTAATGTTACATAGAATATATTTAAATTATTATAAATATAAAATTTAATAAAATATCTAATGCCGTGGGAACTCAAAAACATTGTTCTAACTAAAAGCGTCCCATATTTAGTCTATAAAATAATTTACATTATAATAACATAATAAAGTCTTTTTCCCATTGCATCAGAGCTATCCATGCATCAAAGCACAGTCATCGACGTCGAGTAACCCCTTATATTGAAAATAATAAATTTCAAGATTACAGCATTTATTCAAGATATTATTATTATTTATACATTACACATACATACATACATGTGGTTCTCTGTAACAAAGAAAGCAAGAAGCTCTACTTTTCCGATAGTCGTACGTATGATGTGAAAAGCAATTCTATAATTTTAACACAACTAACAGCGTCCGATATGGTCTAGTGGCTAGGATACCTGGCTCTCACCCAGGAGGCTCGGGTTCGATTCCCGGTATCGGAATAAACTTTTTTATTATTTTTTTATCTTCGTAAAGGTTAACTTATTAAAAAAGTGAGATTAATCCTTGGCCAAGTAACATTTTAACTCCAATACAATTTATCGAATGCAGTTGATATTAAACGTTCTCAATATTTGTTTGTGACATTAAATACTTAACTGTCCTCAATATTGCAGCTAATGAGAACAGAATACCACAACGTAATTTGTAATTCTGAGAAATATTTTAAATATAAACAGTAATTTAATGTCGAATTATTCGCAATTTTGATCAATATTTAAATATAAACTGTTTAAATAAAACAACTTACTGTAGTTTTTTAGTTGTTTTATTTTTAGGATTCCGTACCTCATAAGGAAAAACGGAACTCTTATAGGATCACTTCGTTATCCGTCTGTCAAGACCCTTTTTCTAAGGAACGCGTAGGTATCTCGTCGAAATTTATATCTAACTAGCTGCAGCGTTTATAAGTTTTTAGTGAATCCAGCGGGATCACCTAACTTTTCCGGGATAAAAAATGCATATGTGTTATTCTGGGTCTTCAGCTATCTACATACCAAATATCGTCGTAATCGGTTCAGTAGTATTTGCGTGAAAGAGTAACAAACATCCATACATACATACTCACAACCTTTCGCAATTATAATATTAGTAGGATACTCGAGTCCACGGTCCTTCTCAGCTGACTAAAAATAAAATTTGTAAGTCAACGCGATCAAGACATGATCATTTATGTCGTAAATTTTGCGTTTTTTGTTATTTTAAAAGAGAATCAAAACCCATAGGGTACTTCCCGTTGACCTAGAATTATGAAATTTGGCAAGAAGCAATGTCTTATTAATTTTTAGTTAGGTATAATCACGAAAAAATCGCCATCAAAATATATGAACGTTTATTTCGCATATTTTGCGATTTCAAGGGAATCCAAACTTATAGGGTACTTTTGACCCGTACCCTTTTGACCCGTAACCCTGTTGACCCGTAATGTGTAGCTAAGGTTACCTAGAAGATTGTACGGAACCCTCGCTGTGTGAGTCCAACTCGCACCTGACCGGTTTTTTCTTAGTACATACATATACATTATTTCACGCCTAAACTTTTACGTGATAGGCAGGCAGTGTCATCACTACTTAGTAAACAATTAAAAAAAGTCACTTTCTCTGTTTGTCCCTATGTATACTTAAATCTTTAAAACTACGCAACGGATTTTGATGCGTTTTTTTAACAGATAGATTGATTCTTGAGGAAGGTTTTAGTTTTTTTACCTTTCCGATATTCTTACGGGAATTAAAGCTAGGCGGGTGAAACCGCAGGCAGGTCGCTAGTACAATATAATGCAGATTTGCTTTGCTTCCTCCACATTCATAACATGGTTTACAAAAAAACGCCACTAACAAAGACTCTTGAAATAAACCCCAGATTGATTCAATCTGTCCAAGGTACAATCACATCGCATTGTACAACTAATCGTTCATCTGCCTTTCTTTCTACATTTCAGAACCGATATTTTTTTTATATCATAAGATAGCGAACGAGCACATGACTCTTCAGATGAAGACAACCATCGCCTATAGACACCAAAGATATTTACGGGTTCCTTGCTATCCATGTGGCCTGCTCTTAATGCCACTTTCATAAGATAACCGTCCAAACTGGAATACGACAACGATGAGCACCGACGCTATTGTGGCAGAAATAGGTAAGGCGGGGGTACCAAACGCGTGCAATACGATGCGGAACTTTACTGCTCTACCTAGTAGCTATGATGGCAGAGACACGTATAACCCAATAGTTCGCCTTTTACGACCTGCCTGACATAACGGCAGATGGTCTATTCTTCAACAGGGAACGGACCAACACGAGGAAAATCCTTATATATATAAATTACGTGTCACGTTGTTTATCCGCGATGGACTTTGAAACTACTGAACCGATTTCAATGAAATTTTGTACTTAAAAGATAGGATAGCTTTTGATCTCAGTAAACCCCCCATTCCCCCTCATTTTAGGTACCTCCCAAAATATTCAATGCAAGTAATTATGGAAAAACAACGTTTGCCGGGTCAGCTAGTATATTATAAAAACACTTGTAATGGTTTCATTATATTAATGAACTTGTATTTGAACAAACCCGTACAAGTGTTTTATAATAATAATCAAAATGCAGATTCACAAGTCCCGACGATTTACGTTACACATATAGGTAATACTAGCTGACCCGCGCAGCTTCGCCCGCGAGTAGATTAACATGTCTTCTAGATAGCTTTTCATACAAATTTCATCCCCTATTTCAACCCTTTAGAGATTGATTTTTGAAAAAAAAAATTAGCCTATGTTTGACCACGGCTCTTCAACTACTTTCATGCCGAATTTCATGAAAATCGGTCCAGCGGTTTAGCCGTGAAAGTGTAACAGACAGAAATCAGAAATACTTTATTCAATAAAATTTTTACAATTTATTTTGACAGACAGACAGACTTTCGTATTTATAATATTATGTATGGACATTATGTTTGTATGGATAATACCTAACTGTTAATTAAACATTCTGATTGTGCTCATTCGCATTTAATATTTTGGATAATATTTTCACATTTAACAGAATAATTACTACTTTACAAAAAAGAAAATATCACCCAGGAACATACGAGGTACACAATAATATTTCTTTGCACTTATAAAAAGTTATAAGTTCTGAGCAAAATCATATCAATATCATTTGATGTGTAAATATGTATTTATTCTTGTACAAATAAACATATAAACTCACAAAGTAAACGGAAACGTTATCAGTGTTATGAAAACATAAATGTTAATCCATTACATGATCACCATAAAACACGTCATTCTTACTCCATTTATCGTTAAGGTCATATGTCATTGATCAATAAATAGCGAGCCGCCATTTCTCTCCTTTTAGGGCGGCGACAGCAGCCACACCTCACTGCAAACTTCTGATTTAGGGCCTTACACGTCAAGGAAGTTTAGACTTCTTAAGCTCAAAAAGGGCAAGACTCATAGTAACTGCGTTTCAGAAGTTAAATAAGAGTTACACTCCAAAGCCCGATGCGCCTTTCTGATTATCCAATTATATAATTTTATTGTAATCTCCATGTTGAGTCGGGCTCCTTTGAAGAATAGACGCCCTGCCGTTCTGCCAGGCAGGTCGTAAAAGGCGACAGATTGGTTATACGTGTCACTACCATCGTGACTACTAGGTGGTAGAATTCCGCAACGTCTTACCCGGGTATTTGGTACCACAACCTTACCTACTCCGGTTTGAAGGGTAAGGTAGCCGGTAGGGTTATGCCTGTGGCACTGCCATCTCACCACACAGATAGCAACGCATCATTACCATCTTTGGTGTCTAAAGGTGATGGATTTTCTTTCCATCAGGATTCGTTATTGTCATAACCTATACTAATAAGACCAAGTGAAGTGAAAGTTCTAATCCTATTGTGATAACGTCAGAGCTTATCATTTTCGTGATCGTATGGTATGTGCTTATATTTATAAGCACATACCAGACAATCACACATCGCATCAAAATAAGATCCTTATATTTCTAACATTGATTACATCGCATTATTTTCTAAAAAGGCCGGCAACACAACTGTAAGACCCCAGGTATTACAGATGTTCGTTCATGGGTGGCGGTGATCAGTTACAATCAGGTGCATCACCTGCTCGTTTGCCCCCCCCCCCTCTACTACAAAAAAAAATTATTAACTTCTTTGACGGTTATCTCTTTCCATCTACCGTTTGTCTTTTGCCAGGTTGATAAGTTATAAAAAGAAATGATGCTTTTAGTGTAATGAAAAAGTTGCTTACGTTGAATCATTGAAAGGCAGGACAAATGAAATAACTCCCAATTGAAACCAGTTGAATGCGTTTCCTTTGGCCCAGTCGTTAAGCAATGAATAGATAAGCGTTGCTTCAATATCCGCTGATGACATATTAAGAACTAGTAAGGGTCATAGCACATTATCTGTTAAACTGTGCCAGCGCCTGAATCAAGCAAAAACTTTATCATTCAATTTTGAACATTAACGCACAGGCCGTACAATATATTTCTTAATTCCACCATCATTGATATAAAAAACCCTAGATGCACAGTCCCGAACAAAACTGACACTCAAAAGTGTCCCTAATTTCATTTAAGTAGTTATAGATATGGCAAAAACGTTTGTCTTTGCATATCCAACCTTAAGTGCAAGACTTATAGTTGTTTTTACAAAGCAATGTACGAAAAGAAATAAAATTGACAGTGTCGCGACCGACGCGATTCTATTTGAAATGAGTGCACAATTTAAAATTGTGCGCTCATTTTTGGAGGACGTTTTTGACACACTGATTGTGTATCTTGGGTTTTTTATATCAATGTCCACCATAATAAATAACAATGGTTTGTCTACACGCTTACCGCTCGAACACGTCGACTCTACTCGATTCAAGCGTGCGTGCCGTATTCTTTACATATGCATGATTTAACGTTTTTCCGCAGCTTACAGAAAAATAATAACGGTAAAACTCAGGACCAGCAGCGCCTTTTCACCTAATTCCCCGTTTAGGTTCCAGCTCCATTTGAAGAAAATACCATCTACCATTCTGCCAGGCAGTTTGTAAAATGCGAACGATTGCCTATACTTGTTACTATCATCGTGACTTCACTTCTGGGTGGTAGAGCCTCCTGCGAGAGAGATTCCTGCTGTAATAGCGTCAGTACCCGGTAAACTCATGCATGTGGCATTACACATTAAAGACACAATTAACAATGCACTTGTACTTGAATTTTACTTAACAACATCTATACATATTATAAAATCGTAGGAAAGTCAAAACTGTACCTTGAATATTTTTTTAAAAGACTACTTGGTGCGTGATCTACAATCGATTCCGAAGCCAAAAATATAGTTTTTAGAATTTTTGTCTGTTTGTCTGTATGTATATCCGTGGTAAACTCAAAAAATACTGCATGGATTTACTTCAAATTTTGCAAGAATACTAATACTAATAGGTGGGGTCAAAATATAGGCTACATGTTATCACGCTATCACCTACGAGGGAGGTGCTGTGCGGAGTAAATGAAGTCCGCGCGGACGATTTCGTGGGCAACAGCCAGTATATAATATACTAAAAATAAATATGTTGTGATGTGAAATTCAAGTACAAGTGCATTGTTAATTGTTTCTAACAGTAATGGAATTTCACCAAGTGCCGACGACAAGTATAGAAAATATTATACACTAAATTTTAAACAAATGCATAAACCGTTTGATGTAAACGAACATACGCTGTTAAAGCCGTTAGACCTTATTTTATGTGTTCTTATCGTGTTGCAGGCGAGCGGCCTTATGCCATGTAATATGGTTCATAACACTCGGGTCAAGTTCAGGTAAACGCATGTTGCCGCACTGGAGATAACTTCGACAGAGCAGACGTAATTTTTAGCGGCCGGATGGTTTGACCTTAGTACCGCTCTCTTCGACCGACGTAGTGTGTGTTTCCTGAAGATACTTCGGTTACGAAGTGAAACGTACCTTGAGTGTGTATATTGTATGCTTTTGTGCTTGTTACTGTTGTGGTGGAAAGTATGGTGGACGAGAGTGAATAGCTATGCCGTTGGGGTCTTAATAATTTTTAAGGCCTACGGTGAATTTGTTCCATTTCTTACACGTTTTTTTTCCTTTCAGTGGTATTGCAAGGGTTACACCTAAAAGTTCACGGCAGTTTGCAAATTAACTAGTTTTCTTCGTTGAGTTATGGGTTTTCGCAAATTAACGCCTGAATTCGAAAAATATTTTTCTTAACAATCATTGGTTATTCCTACTAATTAACAATAAAATTTAGATTCGACATATTGTTTTTTAATTTAATTAATAATATAGTTGGTTTTAACAAGCGCTGCATTATTGTGTGAGTCATTATGGATGAAAATAACAGCGATTGGAATCACCAGACAAACTGATAAACCATACGAAACCCGAATCCCTAATAACTTTAATAATGTCCAGTTTACTTAACCTACTTTATAAGAAATTCGGTGGGAAGATATTTAATTATTTTAAAGCGTTCGTATATTTTTCTGAAAAAAAAAAACAGGTTATACAATTAACGCGGTTATCTGTACAATACTTTAACTCAAACGGGAAGTGAATACATAACATAGCGCGGTGATGACGGAGTAATTCCTGTCCGGTGCAGAACATGTTTGTTTCATACGCTATCAAATATTTATCTCATAGTTTACTGGCCATTTCCCGCGGTATTACTCACGTAAGTCCCGATTCCGTAGAAATAATGAAATAAAGTGCAGCCTATGTCACTCAGGCATATTGCAGCTTTCTACTAGGGGGCCGTCCATCCCCCGTCCGTCCATCAATCGCGTGGGGCTCGAAAGGGGGGGGAGGGGTCCATAATAAATCACGAAATATCACAAGGGGGAGGGGGGTGTAGCAATATATCACGTGTATTTATTTATCATGCAAATCTTATCTAGTAACTGGTGTTAAAGAAGGTCTTGCTAATCCGTGGTCCGAGGACACTGTACATTAAATAATGTACATGTGTTAGTTTTAATTAACCTTGAGAAATTATTTATTTTATATACATATGTGTATCATAAGATAGCGAACAAGCAAATGGCTTTCTTGATGGAAAGAGAAAACCATCGTCTATAAATACCAAAGATGTTAATGGAGCGTTGCTATCCTTGTATCGAGGTTTTAATACTAGATGCATAAGTTTACCGGCTACCTTACCCTCCAAACCGGAACGCGACAATGACAAACACTGACGTTATTACGGCAGTAATAGGTAATGCGGTGGTACGAGACCCGGACGAGACAATGTAGAACTCTACCATCTACAAGCCACGATGATAGTGACTCACATAGCCAATCCTTTGCCTTTTACCTGGCAGAACGGCAGATGGTCCATTCTTCAAAGGGAGCCTGGACCAATACGGGGGAAACATCAAAGAATTTTAATTCGGGACATTTGAACAGCTTATCGTATGTTCTCTATTATTAACTATTTTTCTTTTTATTTTCGGGAAGTTAAAGCAAATTCAAAATTTTCTCACTTGTTCATATGTTACATAAAATTTACGGTATTCAGAGTATCGGTAAAATTGGTTCATCGGTTTAGCCGTGAAAGCGCATACATAGTATAAAAAGTCCTATGTATCCTTAGAACTTTAAAACTACGCAACGGATTTTGATGCGTATTTTTATAGAGTGATTCAAGAAGAAGGTTAATATGAATAATAATTTATACAGCAAAACAACGTTTGACGGGTCAGCTAGTTTATAATATTAGTAGGATAAGTATGGATATTTTGTTGCCAACATTAATAATATAGGAATTAAGGATTCATTTCCACAGTACGTGAGTTCGGCGTGGGTAATAATGATCGTTAGTCTGCAATAATTTTCCACCATAATCTCAACTTAGAAATGTTCTTGTCTACTGGTGAGCTGGATCTCTCCAATAAAAACTAGTAGTACAGGTAGCTAGGTACCAAGAATACCAACTGTCTTGCCAACTGTGTAGTGTGTACCAACTTAGGTATTGCTAATCTATACATATAATAAAATCGTAAGAAAATCAAAACTGTACATTGAATATTTTTTTAAAAGAATACTTGGGGCGTGATCTACAATCGATATTGAAGCCAAAAATATAGTTTTTAGAATTTTTGTCTGTGTGTCTGTATGTATCTCCGGGGTAAACTCAAAAAGTACCGCATGGATTTACTTCAAATTTTGCATGAATATTACTAATAGGTCGGGTCAACACGTAGACTACATATTATCACGCTATCACCTACGGGGGAGGTGCTGTGCGGAGTAAACGAAGTCCGCGCGGACGAAGTCGTGGGCAACAGCTAGTACCTAAATAAGAACGAACTAAACGCAGTTTACTTTAACTTCTTTTTAAAGCATTAGATACGAAACAAAAATGGTGCAAAAAAACTGCTCGACGCTTGTATATTTTTTCATTGCAAATAAACCTTTCTCAATAAGACTACAGATTCCACGAACTCAAACATTATACCACGTTGTAAAAAGTAGGCAAAAAGTTGATGAAAAAATAGCGCACAATAAAATATCCATTAAGGCGTTATCGCTTCATAGCTCGCTTAGGTATCATTATAACAAACTTAATGATACCTAAATAATAAATTCACAGCATCGCAATGGATATTAAGTGACGTAATACTATGTATATGCATACTATTTGATACGGCATTTCTGTTCTCTGGGCAGTCACGAATCACGATTTAATTACATATGATTAATTATTGATTCTTGGAAATGTATATTTTATTTTTGTTTTTAATAAAACGGACGTAAAAGTATAATTGTTACAGATAGTGGCCCGGTGTCGGTGTAGAGCACATGAGGTGCCAGGTTCTATTCTAGGTCGGACAAATCAAAAATATATTTTTTCAGTTTTCTGATAAAGACAAAGTTGCCCAGGATTGGATAAGTGACCGGTTGGCGACAGGCTTGCTACCTTTCACATTGTGGGACTAATGGCCAATTGCACTAACATTGTCTTAGCTTAGGACAATCCTAAATAGTAGTATGCTGGCATATTCTTTTCATTTAAGACAAAAAGTGCCAGCATACTATTTAGGATTGTCCTAAGCTAAGTTAGTGCAATTAGCCATGAGAATCTTCGGCACACGAATTGCAACGCAACATTAACTTTTGTGTAGGCGATGTAATATATTTCTTTCCTTTAATATAGTTAACTTTTTTATAATATAAAAGCAATAAAGATATATAATAATTTTAGTAAAAATAGATTACATAATAGATTTCACGACCGAACAAAAATATTTTGATGGGTCGCGAAATTCAAAATATTTGATAGGTTTTATACAATTACGTATTTACAGCACTTAACTATAATCTACTACATATCATCCAAGATTAACAAACTACTCTGTATAAATTCGAAATTTGAACAAATACACCTTATATATCTCTGAGATGGCATAAAATATATGTTGGACCGGCGGGGTGATCACGTAACTCGCAATGCGAAATTATCGTGATTGTTTAATTATTGCAAGACACATAACAGCCTTGTACATTAGTGGTAGTCGTTGCTGCTTGATTAGTTTTAATGCTGTGACATTGCAAAAAGTGCATCTAGTGACCAGCAAGCAATTGGCGACGTTTTTGATGATTTTTTCATTACGCTTAAGAGTCATCGCTGATCGCTGGCGAATTGCATGATACGCCTACCGGTTATCGATACTTTTAAGCCGTTATGATTAAACAATCGTTTTTTATATCATAATATAGCAAACATATAGGTCACCTGTACAAAACATCAATGTTAATGAAACATTGGTATCGATGTGGCGGGATGGTAATGCCACACAGCATAAGTGTGTTGGATATTTTCCCCTTCAAACCGGAACACGACAATGACAGACATTGACGCTATTGCATCAGGCATAAGTAAGGCGGTGGTACCAAAAACAGTCGATCTCTAATGACAATAATCAAATTCAGTTAACTCTTTCTATGAACTCAGATGACATTTGGTTATTTTTAAGTGAATCGCTAAACGATAAAATGGTGAATCGCAACATTTGACAATCGAACAGAAATGTCATTCATTCGGATTACAACATGTGGATCAGCTTGCATATAACCGCTTCCGAATCGATATTGGGATTTTTTCTTCAATCTATACATATAATAAAATCGTAGGAAAGTCAAAACGGTACATTGAATATTTTTTTAAAAGAATACTTGGGGCGTGATCTACAATCGATATCGAAGCCAAAAATATAGTTTTTAGAATTTTTGTCTGTTTGTCTGTATGTATGTCCGGGTAAACTCAAAAAGTACTGGATGGATTTACTTCAAATTTTGCATGAATATTACTAACAGGTCGGGTCAACATATAGGCTACATATTATCACGCTATCATCTACGGGGGAGAGGCAGTGCGGAGTAAAGGAACTCCGCGCGGACGAAGTCGCAGGCAACAGCTAGTTGAAAAATAAATGTAATCCATTTGAACTTGATTAACAGTTTCGTTTACCAGAACCACCGGAACAAACATGAAAAATAAAACTAAGTTTATGTATTTATATCAATTACAATCGAAGTAAACAGTGGGATTAGACCACCACACGCGGCCGTCGAACCCTTCGATGAAATAAACTATTCCCGGAGCGAAGCCAACAATTTACGTTCCATTCGAAACAGCCGCTTTTGTTTAGGGTTACCTGTTCCAAGTATGAAATTTCCTTAAAAAATTTGGAACGCAGAAATATATTACGGAACAAACTAATATTATAAATGCGAAAGTCTGTCTGTCTACCTGTTACGTTTCCACGGCTAAGTCGTTAAACTAATTTTGAATTTTTATTTCAAAAATCAACCGCTATAATGCTCAATTTACACCGCCGCAGAATAGAATGGAAGCGACTTTTCGCAATGAAATTGTACGTGGCGTAATTAATTTTATGTCAGTTGTATAATATACGAACTAAATATGAGCAAAAAAAAAGTCGTGCGTTTTTCGGAGAATCCTTACGCGTTCTTTAGAATTCCGCTAGCAAATGTCGGCGCCCTCAGTGAAATCTTTCGAAAGTGGCGCGAACGGGATGTCTCTCGGGTCGGTTTAGTAGTGGTGCTAAGCGTCTAAGAAAAAGGGTTTGTCGTCCTATGCAATAAAAACATAGTATCAGAGGAAAATTTGTCTATTTGGTGCAGAAATATAATTGTTTATATAAGGTACAAGCTAAAAGTTAGTCGCAGTCACGAGGATTCTCGAGCATTCTCACGAATTCGCGCCTTCTAGCATCGTGAAGTGAAATTTACGCTTCCACTCCATTCCATTCTGCGGTGGTGCTAATTGGGCGTAAGCATAGAATACTGGAGACTAAGGCTCAATTTACGCCACCGCGGAGTGGAATGGAAGCTACTCTTTGCAATGAAATCGTACATAGCATATTGAACTTTATATTAATTCACCACGGATCAACTGAGGGTGCCGATAGTAGCTAGAGGAATTCTCGAGAATGCGCGAGGATTCTCCAGAAGACGCGTGACATTTTGGCTCGTATTTATTTTGTATGTTTTATAATTGTCATAAAGTTCATTATGCTATGTATAATTTGTCGCTTCCATTCCATTCCGCGGCGGTGTAAATTGAGTCTTACAGAAGTTGACTTGACTTCTGGTAGTGTCCAGTATTCTGTGGCCTAAGGGGCTGAAATAGGGAACATAAGTTTGTGTGAAAAACTATATGGACGACATGTCGCGGTCTCGCGGTCGAGACTGTGTGGTTCAGCTGAGATTAAATCATTTCTTGTTTATTGATGGATGTACTCATATAAACTACACGATTTCTAAACTAGCTTTTTATTTGGAGGCCTTTTATATTACTCATCGATTGTAAGAAGCAGTTTACGTAGGACAATGACCAAGAGAACCTTGATATTTGGCAATTAATTTGCACATAGGCATTCGATAGAAGCCCTTCGTTCGAAGCTCTCTTGCCACGAGCTTCCTATTAATATAATAACTATATCGTAGACAGATTCTTGACAGATTAAAGTGCGTGCTCAGAGTCCGAACTGACATTGCTAGAAAACGATTTTTGAAATTACACAGCTATCTCAAACATAGATTATCCGCACATAAACGATACAGGCACATTAGCACTCTCTATCGCTTTGCAACCGCAATAAGAAAAATGCTGTATATTCAGACCGCACCAATCGTTATTAGGAATATGACAACGCCGAAACAAAATAGTGTTTAAATCTTTTTTAAAGTGAAATCTACTAAATTTAGTCCAATTTAATCCTATGACACAAGATAGCCCGTTTACCACTACAGATTCACCTCTTAAAGTATTTCTTCGTTTTATTAGCACTCTGGGATCCACATATCGAGTAACGTTCATATACATGGTCATTGGAATGGTAAGGCTCAACTGGCCTCAATGAAACTCAGTGTCCTCAACAGCACGAAGCGGATTTCCTGCTGGTACATAAGCACTCTGTGGATCTAAGTGGCGGCGGATACTTTTCAAAAGCAATATAATCAAGTAACCTTTACCTCTTCGCAGCTACATTTGTCGGCCTACGGCGAAAATTTTCGTAAATCACGATGTTGTCGCGATGTACATCGAGCTAGCGCAAATTTTACTTTACGTCATATCACTGGTCATCATACCGTGGCCCGCAGGTGATATCTGTACGGACTGCTGATGATATTTGTGCGGCCCGCGACAAAGCAAACAAGAATTTTGCCTCGAATTTCCAAAATCGAGTTTTCACCAGATCTCCACGTTTTCAGGTCTTAAGAACCTTTACACGATGACGTCAGTAGGTATGTCTGCATGTGTGTGTGTGTGTGTGTGTGTGTGTGTGTGTGTGTGTGTGTGTGTGTGTGTGCGAGCGACGTGCGTGCGTGCGTGCGTGCGTGCGTGCGTAACAATCCTTAAATTTTCGTCTTCTTAAACTATTAATTCATTTGCATTCATTCCTTAAATCCTTTAATTTTATGCTACTGTTTCTTCTTATTTTTTTTGCCCAAAGGTTACGAAGCTACGATACTCCTTTATAAACATGAAGAGTCATATCGTCGTATGTTTTATTATATATTCTGTCATAGAATAAAATAACATACGTCGATATACTTGGTAAATATCAAAATATGACTTATATAATATGAGGTTACTAAACGTATGCACTCGAGTAAATTATAGTTTGCTATTATTATTAGGGCGAACGAAGCGAGCTCTACACTAGGCCACTTTCTATGTACTTTTGTGGTATCTGTTACTGAAAAGTAACCCACTTTGAGGTTTGTGCTTTGACGTGGTAGTTTAAATTCATGTCTAGATATGATCTACCAATAAATACCATTAACATTAAAAAAAAATAGAAGATACATGTTGTATTACAATTTTATTACTACTAACGCCATCTATTATAAAAGTAACGAGTTAAAATGTTAAAATGCTGACGAGTTAAATGTTGCTTTGGCGTGGTAGATTTAATTGATTTTCATTCACTCCATTTTAATACAATATTAATCTATTAATACACTTGTATTTTTTAACTTCCCGCTACGTATGTAGATAAGGAAGAACTTACTGATTTTGCTCCGATTTTCAAAAATCGAGTTTTCACCAGATGTCCACGTTTTGAGGTCCTAGGAACCTGTTTCGACTATTTTCGCGATGACGTCAGTGTGTCTGTATGTGTGTGTGTGTGTGTGTGTGTGTGTGTGTGTGTGTGTGTGTGTGTGTGTGTGTGTGTGTGTGAGTGTGTGTGTGTATGTGTGTCTGTATGTAAACGTTTCATAACTTTTGAACGGCTGGATCGATCGACCACTTCGACGCGGTTGATGGCATTCGAATGGATTTCACTCCACTTAGACTTCCTGAAAATTTGAACCAAATGGGCCCACGGGATTTTTATAACATTTTGAAAAAACCCAAAAAAAATGTTGGTGAAACAGATTTTTTTAATATAACTTCCAGATTAATGTGTACCGATTGAGTTCAAACACTAATCAGAGCTATTCTTAAAAAAATACGTCTAGTGCATAAATTGAATCAAATCGGTTTATGTGTTTGGAAGTAATCGTTGACAAAAAATTTGAAAATGTGTTTTTTCGACATAACTTCGAAATATTTTAACCATTTTTTTGTATTGTACAATATTTTAGTACTAAAAAAATTACGACGAATGCCGTTTTAAAACTCAAAATCGAATCTTATTTTCAAATTTACACCTTTTCAAATATTAAAATTACGTTGTTTTTAGCAAACTTACTTAATATTTTTGAAATAACTTTCAGGCTAATATACTGATTGACTTCAAAATCTTATCAGCTTTTTTCCTTTAAAAACTGCGTCAAGTACCGTTAATTGGATAAAAATCGGTCAATTTCTTTGGGATCCATCAATGACGAACATTTTTGAAAAAAATGTTTTTTGTCATTGCTTCGAAATTTTTGGACCTATTGATTATTTAGCTAAAGTAATATTTAAATTGAGTTGAATGCCATTTGAATTTGACCATTTGAAATTTGATCAATTTGATCATCGTTTCCAAAATATACAGTTTTTCAAATATCAATATAATACCATTTTTATCAAAAAAGACTGCAGGTATGATTGTTTCGTTAGTTCATTCGTAAGTGTTTTATTGCTGTTGCACAGCAGTTGAGACATTTCCATATTTCTTAGAACTGAAAAAATCTATGCTTATAGTTTTTACTCTTTTGAGCTTAAAATACCTTAATTTAGCGGGAACTTTAAGGGATGGCCTGCAAGGTCAACCGTTTACATATTTTTTACAATATGATTATTGTGAAACAGTATAAGTGTATTAATTGATAAATATTGTATTGAGATCAATTTTCAATCTCAGCCCGAGGGTAAAAAGCTAAAAAAAGGTATATTCATGCCCGTATCCCCGAAGAGGTAGGCAGAGGTACAACGTGTGCATCCACGATTAGCCGAAGATACGTCTTAGTCCCACAAAGTGATAGGTGACCAGCCTATCACCAATCGGGCATTTTTCCAATCACGGGTAGCGTTGTCTGCCTGCCTGCGGTAAGTCCAATATTAATCCTAAAATTTTTGAAGGTTAATTAAATAAAACATTTTTTGATTTCGAAAATCGATGTGAAACCAGGAACTTCCCGATTTTAGATTAAAAATATTTATCTTAGCGAAATGTTAAAAATGTGTTTTTCTTTATAAGATCAACTTTCATTTTTAATACCCATTTTTCCTTGAAAACTCTTTTACAAGAAAGCTAACATATATAAAAATTGATTTCTATCAATATTAGACTTTAAGTGCGAAGTGGTCGCGCGAGATTGATCTTGAGTTGCTACATATTATAGGTAGACCGTACTATATTACAGGTAGACCCACTGTAGACCGTACTATATTATAGGTAGACCAGAAAATATGGGGTAAAATTTTAGGAGATATCCTTTATATTTGTTCTGTGTAGATAACATTGATAATAATAAAAATCGTGGTTTTAATAAATCAAGAAAATTTTAAAGAATTTTTCTTGTAAGTAGGTACTAAAAAAATTTAGTCTTAGAAACATGTTTTTTTTATTTTGGTTTTATTTTCCTGCGCCCTCTTAGACCAAAGCCTGACGACGCCTTTGATGCGAATATAATGTTTAGGCGAAAATACGCTGGATTTTTTTTAGGTTAGATAATCTATACATATAATAAAATCGTAGGAAAGTCAAAACTGTACATGGAGTATTTTTTTAAAGAATACTTGGGGCGTGATCTACAATCGATATCGAAGCCAAAAATATAGTTTTTAGAATTTTTGTCAGTTTGTCTGTATGTATGTCCGGGTAAACTCAAAAAGTACTGGATGGATTTACTTCAAATTTTGCATGAATATTACTAACAGGTCGGGTCAACATATAGGCTACATATTATCCTAAGGGGAAGGAGCTGTGCGGAGTAAACGAAGTCCGCGCGGACGAAATCGTGGGCAACATCTAGTTATAAATAAAGGCCATACATTAAAAGGTGTAATTCTCATAGAAATACTTTCCTAACTATATTACTAGGTAGTATAACTTTGCGAGCCCTTACAAAGCTCTGCTTTTTGCTAATTTATCATAATAATATTGTGTTTCTTTGTCTTAGGCCGCACAAATATCACCTGCGAGCCGCACTTAGACGACAACTGCAGTGACACGCTGAACCCGTTCGCGATGCAGTTCCGCGATAGCCCGATTACATCGTGACCACGAATATTCGTCGTAGCCCGATATGTCTAGCCACACTATAAGAAAAACAACCCACTTATTTCAAAATGTCGGATATGCACTTGTAAGATTTGTTGTATTACAGCTGTTTATGGGTGGCGATGATCACTTATCAGATTATTATACTGACTGTTCGTCTTCAGTTTCTTGAAAAGCTCTTAAACTTTGGTGATGTCTACAAAACCATATTAGTGGTAACCCTAGTGGTGAAGCAATCGTAGGCACAACGAAACCGCGACGACTTGCAAGCGAAAACCAAACAGCACTGAATAAAAACGTTTCGCTATTTTACAATCGCATAAAATCAAACATCAAACACGTAACAGGCCGTTTGATAGACCTAACATCTCATTCTGACAGTTTTAGTTTTAATGACCAAGTATTTCATATACTGATTGACTAGGACGCTAATTAATTACAATTTTTTAAATTAATTTGGTGTCAAGGTAAGTTACTATTAACCTTACTTACGTTATTTTTCAAGCTTCGCAGATAATGTCAAGTGTAAAGTAAGTAAAATTTTCCCTTGGACACTATCAATAAGTATTATTTTATAATTGAATGCGGATAAGCGTTTTCTTTATTGAATAGACAGAATGAGCACTGATTTATGCATACGATCGAACTTGGCTATCGATACGACTGTTTAATTAATACCAAACATAGCGCACAGATAAATGAAAATTTTCTAATTTTCTGTTGTTTCAATACTAGTAATTGTATTAAAAAATTCATTAATTTAGTGCCTTTAAGTTCATTTTTTCACCTCATAAGAGACCAAACAAGCAGATGGCTTTCTTGATAGAATGATACAGCCATCGTCCGTAAACACCATAAATTTCATGATAGTGAAAGATGTAAAGTTTTCGATTGCAAGCTGACGGAACTACGTATGTATTTTTTTATATCATAAGATAGCAAACAAGCAGATGTCTATCCTGATGGAAAGAGACAACCATCACCTATAGACAGCAAAGATGTTGATGGTGCGTCGCTATCCGTATACAGGGATGGCAATGCCACATGCATAAGTTACTTTACCCTTTAAACCAGAACACGGCAGTGTCAAGCATTGACAAGAAAGTTTCTCTTTCCATCATGAGAGCCATCTGCTTGTTTGCTATCTAATGATATACCTAAAAAAATGACGCTGTTGCGGCAGGAATAAGTGAGGTCGAGTCAACCGTTTGTTTTTAGGAACTGACTGGCAGAATGACAGATAAACGATTGAATTCTTAAATGATAAAAAAATCTTGTAAGGGTCTTTCTTGTATTAAAACTTCATTCATTTACTGCCATAGAAGTGAACTATCTACCGTGCTAATGAAATTTCATTATTATTTTCCCCGTGTTGATCCGAGTTCCTTCGAAGAATAGACCAATTGCCGTTCTACCATGCAGGTCAAAAAGGCGACGGTTTCGCCATACATGTGACTACTAGGTGGTAGATTTCCGCAACGCCTCACCCGAGTATTTGGTACCACCGCCTTACCTATTCCTGCCGCAATAGCGACAGTGCTTGTCATTGTCGTATTCCGGTTTGAAGGGTAAGGTAGCCGGTAAACTTATGTATGTGGTACTGCCATCCCACCACACGGATAAAAACACAACATTAACATATTTGGTGTCTATAGGTTTCTTTTTCCATAAAGAGAGCCATGTGTATTCTGTGGCTATGTGTTTGTTAGCTCTATTTAATGAAATAACATATATATCCATCATCATGAAATTTATGGTGTTTACGGACGATAGGTGTCTTATTCCATCAGGGAAGCCATCTGCTTGTTTGGTCTCCTATGACGTGAAAAAAGAAAACCACACAGCAACGAATAAAAACGTTTCGCGATTTAACAACCGCATTAAATTAAACATCAAACACGTAACAGGCTGCTTGATAGATCTCACATCTCATACTGGTTCCGTTTTAATGATCACTATTTTAGAATGACTCATCTAGGATATTACAAAAATAATAAATTCTCGTTGATTATTACCAACACTTGTTATTTTATTTGCAATTTTAATAGTAACAAAAAGACGTTAATTTACAAATTCTTTTGTATTTAAGGTATCTTGGATCATCCTTAAAATATAGTGAACTATTCCTCGTTCGCGTCTTTAGTCGCGTTAAATTATTTGTCTATTTGCTAACAGTAGCTTTACTCCTAATGTTGTGTAATGCATGTCGACGCCCCCGCGAATATTCCGGTAATAAGTTATTACTGAGTTTTTCGTGTTATGTGATTTTCAGCATTTAGAGGTCATGATTCACCTTGTGAATTTTACACAATTTTCTTATTTTAAAATTTACAAAGACATGACTATACTATTTAACTTTATATCAACAATCATACAGTTTTAATCTAATTTATAATCTCCATCGACGAAAAACATATCAAACTTTTGTAAGCAAGCATATTTTGCTTCGATATAAAGACAGCTTAAACAAATTAGCTTTCTTTTGAGATACAAAACTATTCGAAAAGTAAATATTAAAAAAACACTCTTTTATTTTTCCTGAACAATTTGTATTTTTCTATTACCGGAATATTCGCGGGGATGTCGATGTAAGCAAAATTACATGCTAATAGGTTAGGAAGTTAAAATTTAAAGCGTAAAAAACAAACAAAAATAAATCAGGTTCGATTTCGCATTTGTATTTGCTACGGCCGTGTTTTTTTCTACCCCCAAACCAACCGTTTAGGTGGCAGAGGGGGAGCCCCTTAATCAAAAAGTTGTTTGCACAAACTTGCAATATTTTTTGAAAACCTAAAAAACCTTAAAAAGTGGTGGCAATATTTTTCGTCCCACTTTCAGTTTTTGGACTGTCAGATCGGTTAAGTGGTAAGAATTTTTAATGATTCAAGCAAAGAATATAATATAAAAAATAAATAAAATTGTACAAGCAAATGTGTCTTAATAAAAAATTCTTTTAGATTTTAGGAAAGAATACAATAAAAAAACTTTAAAAATTAATGCAATTGATGTTATTACTCTGATTGTGAAACAACTACTTTCAGGTTTTGCATCAAGTAAGAAGCACATTTTATATTTGTTATAGGTTATTATATACTGCGATGAATACTAAAAAGTAAATAATTCTCGAATTCAGTACTTGTTGCGAGCATGAAGTCGATCAACTCGATTTTAATTTCCACTCCTACAATTTATGTCTTAAACTTTTCACCCTTGCGTTGTTCGGGCAAAAATAAAGCCATTAACCACGTACAAAATATAAATCGCGAAATGGTCCGGCCATAAAAAATTACGAGGTACTTTAATGTCTGTGTTGTACTGAAAACATCGATATCGCTTCAGAATACAAAATATGTTTAAAACACTTTAACGCAGGAATATTTTAAAAACACTTTGTCTTAAAAGCCAGTTTATTGCCACGTATCGATAAGATAATGCATTGATTTTCTTCTATTCTATACATTAATACGTGAATCAGAAACTTTGTATCCCTTAATTTGACAATTACGCGAACGGAGGAGTATGAAATTTGGTAAAGTTAAAGTTTATATTGCGAGGGAGTTTGAAACCCTAATTAATAAATAATATGCATTAGAAATAGATTTAAACAATAAAAATAAACACATACTACATTCATGTGACATATATGATAATATACAAACACGTATACTACTTTCTGTAGGCTAAAGTCTGTAGTCAAACTTAGAGATCTTATTGTTCTATAGTCGAATTTCACCCGGAGAGCGATCGCCAGTACTGATAAATGTACGAATTTGTATTGTAAAATTATTTTATTCAGCTTTTACTTGTGTACGATTTCACGATTGCACCAATTAAATACAGAAAAACTAATAACTGACTTCTAATGCCCTTGAACCTCCGGAAGCTTACATCCGATGTTTACAATTAGAAACTAATTGGTTAGTTAACTTTCAAACAATCGTAAAATCTCACAAATTAGCGAATGCACAATAATAATCAGTGTTTATGTAAAAATTTAAAAAAATATATAAGACTTGCTCACCGACAAAAAAATCCTTTATTTAACAAGATATAGAAGAAAAATGAATAAAATTTTATATGAATTAATTCATATAAAAATAGTTTCAGATAGTGTTTTAAAAAAGTTCTGATTTTGGAATAAATAAATATTAAGTGTAGACAAGATAATATGTACGTACAAGTTTTTCTTTATATATTATCATTTAGAAAATTTGTCCTTCATTTTAAAGCTGTTATAATGAAATCTTTTCTTTCTGAAAACCATGCTTTGTCAAATTGCAATAAAGGAAAAACTAGAACTAATCTGCCTAGAAGTCAAACAATTCGCGTTTAAGGTTAAGATCATCAGGTCTCAGATGTGATATCCAAAAGTATTATTGAGGTTTTTTCAGGTTTATTCAAGAAAATTGCTGCTCGCAGTAACAGCACATCTCCTGTGCTTCAGACAAGTACAATCACAGTTCTCGTAGAAAACAAGCAATAGTGGTTATAACGTCGGTCAAATGTGGTTATGAGGATTACCACCCGGAAATCTCACCCTTACTCTCTGCCTACCCGTGCCGTGTAATGGAACCGTTATTTATTATTTTTTTACTGTCGATAGGGCAGCGCTTGACCACGATCTCGCCTGATGGTAAGCTAGTACCTGAATAATATTAATTTTAATATTCATTTAAGAAGTAGCGACTATTTAGGGCTCAGGTTACTTATTAGAACATTGCTCAGATGAAATGTCTGGAAACCTCGTCACAAAGTTCCACCCGGTATGAAAAACTAGTAGCTTGTTATTTAATATGTACGTTCTTCATAAACGAAATACAACAACTTTTAAATAGGTTAATTGTTGTTAGAAAGTAAATATTAATCAACCGCCGTGCCGAAAAAGGAGAAGATTCTCAATTTGGCTGTATTTTTTATATTTATGTATTACCTCCAAGCTCGGGATAAAAAAAACAAAAAAGAAATATGTTTTTATTTGAAAGGGTTATACTTTCCATTTGGCCCCATATAACAAAAATACTACTACAAATTTTTTTTACACAATTACAATCACATTAGTACAAACAATAACTAGTTTCCATATCTGAGTGATTCTGACTAATCCCTCAGACCTAGAAATACGAACATTATAGTCACCACCCAAACGCCTGTCGCATTCGAGTCATTCCATATGAAATCGTCTGAAAAAAAATAAAATTGTTGCCGTCTCATTTTAGATTTTGGTGTAACTTTGAGAAACTCTTTTCTAGGGTCCCAAAGAACAAAATTTACACGAGTTTGATTTTTACAAGCGCTTGTTTTCGCCTATTTAAATAAAGACTTTTAAAAATCGATATTTTTAAACCTTATCAACTTTTACTGTGAAATTTTTCTGTTTGAAGCTATCTGCATGATCAAGATGGAATTCACAGTGGGAAAGATAGTAGTTTAAGGGTAAATGAAGATAATTGGCTCGGACGAGTCCTTTGAATATAAGCAGCATGCTGAAAATGAGTGTTTTTTAGTCATTTTTCGTGAATTTCATTCAACTCTAGCGTCGTAACTGTTGAGAATTAAAAACTCATGCTCCGCGGGAATTACGTATTCATGTCATAGACAAAATTCAGCCACAAGTTGACTTGAGCTGCCCGCTCTTTATAGAAGAAAACTTTGATCGAAGTTTTAAAATTTAAAAAAATTCCAATTTTCAGGTTATGAAACGATCGTGTTGACTGCGAGATAAAAATCTGATACTCACAGAATCTATTGTTCTTACCTTCAACTTTAAACGACTACATCACTTGTTTTGTTATTTTCATTTTCAGTGCATGTGCGAGCCGGTTTTTTACAGCAAAAATCTGGACGTTTTTACAAATGGATTAAAATTACTTACCACTTACTTTTATACCCCAAATATCCATAACTTTATTGAAACTTGAAAAATTATTCATATTTATAATTGTTTCTGATGGTAAGTAATTTTAATCCATTTGTAAAAACGTCCAGATTCTTGCTGTAAAAAAAACGGCTCGCACATGCACTAAAAATGAAAATAACAAAACAAGTGATGTAGTCGTTTAAAGTTGAAGGTAAGAACAATAGATTCTGTGAGTATCAGATTTTTATCTCGCAGTCAACACGATCGTTTCATAACCTGAAAATTGGATTTTTTTTAAATTTCAAAACTTCGAGCAAAGTTAAAAATTTCACAGTAAAAGTTGATAAGGCTTAAAAATATCGATTTTTAAAAGTCTTTATTTAAATAGGCGAAAACAAGCGCTTGTAAAAATCAAACTCGTGTAAATTTTGTTCTTTGGGACCCTAGAGAAGAGTTTCTCAAAGTTACACCAAAATCTAAAATGAGTCGACTTTGCTAATTAGACGATTTCATATGGAATGACTCATTCGTGAATAGAACCCGAGCTCCAAGTGCAAATCGAATTCGCATACGAACGAATTAGTACCACTGTATATTAAAATGTACAAGCGATCGCCAGTGGCAGAAACTCGACCATAGACTAAACAATACAACCTCTTTTAAGTTGGACAACCGACTTTAGCCGTAAAAAAAATATAGTATACATGTGTATATAATAACATACATGTATGTCACCTGAATGTAGTGTGTATAATGTTTATTTTTATTAATTTCATGTATTTCTCATTAATTTTATTTAAAAATATTAGGTTCCTGCAGTACTTCGCAATGTAAACTTACTCCACCATTCACGCAATTGTCTTAAAATTGACAGTATTCGAGAGAGATCATCTTTAATTGTATCGGCCTTAGCAGAACGGGTACTCCGGTGTTTGGGCTCGCTAAGAATTTGGCCCGCGGGGCTTAACGACTTATGAAATAAAAATACACAATGCTGTATATTTTGCACCATTGCAGTAGATACTTGACGTCTTTACCAAATGTGGCCCAAACGACTGAATATATATGTATTTTAGTCGTCGTTTCGTCAGTTGTTTGGACCACGTTAAGATACTTACAACATTATGAAAGATACAGACGGAGGAAAAGTCATCGGACTCAGTAATACCCGTCGATAAATTTTAAATACAAATATGTATAGGAATCCTAAAAACGAATGCTTCGCATGTAATAAGGCCGGGCCCATTTTAAAGAATATACCATCTGCCAAACCTTTTTTAAAGGTACAGTCAGCAAAACAATCTGCAAAGTCCCCCGGAGGTTAATAACTTTCCTTTTGCCTTCGCAATAGCGTCAAAACTTATTGATATCTATTATGTTCCGGTTTAGAGGGTCAGGGAACCAGTAAACTTTTGTCTGTGGAATTAAATCGCTGCCAAACATAAGGCAAATGCATCATTAACATACTTAATAAGATGGGTATCTCTTTCCATCAGGAAGACCATCTGCTTGTTTGTCTTGAAAAAAAGTATCTTAATCTATACATATAATAAAATCGTAGGAAAGTCAAAACTGTACATTGAATATTTTTTTAAAAGAATACTTGGGGCGTGATCTACAATCGATATCGAAGTCAAAAATATAGTTTTTAGAATTTTTGTCTGTTTGTATGTCCGGGGTAAACTCAAAAAGTACTGCATGGATTCACTTCAAATTTTGCATGAATATTACTAACAGGTCGGGTCAACATATAGGCTACATATTATCACGCTATCACCTACAGGGGAGAAGCAGTGCGGAGTTAACGAAGTCCGCGCGGACGAAGTCGCAGGCAACAGCTAGTATATATATAAATTACGTGTCACGTTGTCTGTCCGCGATGGACTCCGAAACTACTGAACCGATTTCAATGAAATTCTGTAGATATATTGTTTGGTCCAATTTAAAATACGATAGTTTTGATCTCAAATAACCCTCTAGCCCAGGGATGCACAGACTTATTGGGACTAGGGGCCACTCGGACATATTATGAGCTAAAGGTGGGCCGCAGAAAATAAAAACAACTGAATAAAGAAACCAATATCGCGATTCACGGCAGAGGTATTAAAATTTTTCATAATTTTGCTAGTTTTATTAAGTTGCTGGCGGGCCGCACGTACATTGACAGAGGGCCACGGTTTGTGCATGGTTGCTCTAACGGCTAACCACTCAAGTACCCCACCAAAATATTCAATACAAGTAATTTGTATGACAAAACAACGTTTGCCAGGTCAGTTAGTATACATATATAAAACAGGTAAATTGTGTAAACTAGTCTAAAGCAGAGGATTTAATATTTCCACGAATATCGGTAAAACAATAAAGCATTGCACCAAATGCTAAAAACAACTTATGATGACGCTACAACAGAACGGATTTCCATGTAAAAAGGTGAATTGAGCAAGACTAGCAAATTATTCCTGCTAATTTCAGAGAACAATGTAAGCATTATTAGCCACCTGAGCCTTTGTACCGACTGACAATATGAATGACTAGTAATTTAAGACAGTTGAGAAATAAATAACTTTTATGCTGAAAAGTAACAGACGTGCTGCCGTTTATATTTACATCAATATGTATTATAAAGAGGAAAGATTTTATTGTTTGTAACATTAAAAAATAAATAAATATTCACGGGACAAATTACATTTACTGATCTAACCCCAAAGTAAGTAAATTATTTGCTTGTGTTATGTTAGTCAACGATACTAATACATAGAAATACATATATAAATACTCGAATATATTTAATAAACACCGAAACCCGGAAATACAAACGTTTATGCTCATCACGCAAATGCTTGTCTCCGTCGGGGATCGAACCCGAGCCCCTTCGATTGTGTAATCAGGGTCGCTAACCACTCGACCAACAGGGCGGTCTATTTTAATTGTTTTTAAAATAAAGTATCAGCAAGCCAGGTTCCCTTACGAAGTAGGCAGAGTAAATCGAACGACTTTAGAATTTTCATAGGCAGCAGCTATTTTTTTAGAGAGCGAGCCAGTTTCCAAGCTACTGCTGTAATAGTTTTATTGCCTTCGCACGACACGAATTGATCTATACTATTAACTAATGGCCCCCCTTTGAAGAACATATCATGTGTCATTTATCCAGGCAGTCTAAAAATAAATTACTTATAACAAACAGTATATAAGTATCTTGCTATTAACTAAAAGTTGACGCAATGGTTAATAAATTTAATCTTAGATACTTCATAATAAACTTTGATTTTCTTTTTTTCTGAAAAAATCATTTTTTCAGAAAAAAAGAAAATCAAACAATTAATTTCCTGACGTTAATGCTGGAGCCGCATTTGCGTCTATCGTACCGAAGTTATATGCGCGCTAAGGCACACGCAGGTCACATTTATTGTGTCATTGCACGAAGCTTTGTGACGATAGAAGAAAGTGCTCCAGTATAAAGAACACATGTACCTACAAGTCTAGCGGCTACATTACCCGCCAAACAGAACACGCCAGTTACGAGTCTGTAATGTAAAGTATTTTCACGCCCATATCCCCATAGGGGTAGGCAGAGGTACAACAAGTGCACCCACGATTAGCCGAAGATACTTGGTCCCACAATGTGACAGATGGCAAGCCTATCGCCAACTGGGCATTTCCAATCCCGGGCAAATTTGTGTTTCTCAGAAAACTGAAAAAACACTTTTTTTATGTGCCCGACCCGGGAATCGAACCCGGGACCTCATGTGGTCAACGCCAATTTCGATCAGAGCCCAATCGCCTGCAGCTTTTAAATCGTTTATTAGATCGTGTTTTAATCATGCAATATAACAGTAAAAACAAAATTACTACAACTAAATAATTTACAAAATGGTGTGTTGCGTATAAAGTTCCAAAAACCTTTAGTATGATTAACCGCGTATCCTTGAAATCGATCCAACCGCACCGTGAGCCGTAGGTATATACTTGGGTAAACAGTATTACTTACAGTTTGGTAAGTTTAGTGTTTTCGGTTATGTGTTAATAAAATGGCAGTCCTTGTAAGTGGTGGGGTTTTGCAACGTCTCTACCATTTTTTTTACCACTGCCTTACTTATTCCTGCCGCAATAGTATCGATATTCCAGTTTGGAGGGTAAGGTTGCCACTAAACTAATGCATTCCAAGTTCCAACCCTACCACATGAATAGCAATTAAAATCGTTGGTATATACAGGAAAGTGATAACCATCGGTCTTTCCCGTAGATTCTTTCTTCGTTTTCGTTTCATTATAAATGTATGTATATATGTAGCTGCAACGTGCAGCGCTTCATTATAAAAGTTTTTGGAGAATCCCGTGGATCACCTAATTTGTTCGGGATAAAGAGCAGCCTATGTCCTATTTATATTCTAGGTCATAATCTATCTGTGTTCTAAATTTAATTTAAATCCGTTTAGTAGATTTTGCGTGATTGAGTAACAACCATTCATCCATCCAAACATCCAAACTTTCGTATTTTATAATATTAATATAGATAGTTTGTTAAACATTTTGCATCTTACATATCATTAAAATAAAAGTTGAACAGAAAAACGTTTGCTAGTTTGAAAAGTAAAAAAGTATAAACATTTAAGGAGTTTCATGACTTTCCAAGTATGATCTCACGTGTTGGTCTGAGCGCCCTTTGAAAACAGACCATCTGCCGTTCTCACAGACAGTTCGTAAGAGGCGAACGACTGGCTATGCGATTCATTAACATTGTGACTACTAGGTGTTAGGATTTTTGCATTATCTAGCCCGGGTTTAGTACCACAGCCTTACCTATTCTTGCTGAAATAGCGTCAGTGCTTGTCACTGTCGTGTTCCGGTTTGGAGGGTAGTGTTGCCGGTAAACTTATCCATGTGGCATTCAGAAATCGCCAGGATAGCAACGTACCATTAGCATCTTTGGTGTCTAAAGGCGACGCGGATGGTGGCCTCTCTCCATCAGAATCTGCTTTTATGCAATCTTATGATATAAAAAAAAAACTTTTTTAAAATGTGATTTTTTTGTCTCTTTTATTAAAAGGTGTCCGTTGAATTCTAATATGGGTTATTTGTACCTTAAATTAATTAAATAATTACGGTTCAGTGTACATTTCTGTTGGACCGTAGGCCTATTTCATTAATCTCCTTTGTAGGCAGTAATACAACCCACTGGGTCAATACGGCCGTAAAAATTACAAATTAAGTACGAGAATTCATTACTGATGGATCAGAATGTGATTAATGTGCGTTCAAATTATAAACGCGTTCGTAATTGCATGAGCATTTGTTAAATTATGGCTCGGCACTAATTAAAAATAATGATCGAAGCACCGACTTATTGAACTTATTAATCACTCGAAATATTTAGGATATACGATTAACAACTTTCGTATTGCGTCGAATCTCTCATTTCTTTTTTTTCTGACTAGTTAGTACAGTTTTGCAACGTTTCGCCCGGGTTTTGTGTCATCAATTTCCACGGCTGAAGCTGTTGTCAGTGCTTGATTCCTCGTATTCCTGTATACGTACTACGTATACGTATTACGTAGCTAGAAACTACGTATTTGGTGTCTATAGGCAATTGCCAATTGGTATTTTTTCTTTTTATTTAGGACACAAAAAGATTACACTGAGGGCTTACAAAATTGATGTTTAGTAGCTAAGTTATTAATAGTGTAATCTACACCGTTATCCTCAATTTACCAATAGAACCATACATTTATTTACAAAAATCTCACGATAATGAGGAAATATAGTGTGTGAATAGGCAAAATAACAGAAATAAATATTGATATCGTAAAAACAATTTTTTACTTATGCCACTAAACACAATTTTATTTGACATATTCCTCCGCCTGATGGAAAAAGTAAACGCCTTCAAACGCCAACGATGTCAGTGATGCGTTACTATCCGTATGACGAGATGGTAATGTCATGTAAATGAGTTTACTCACCTTACTCTGCATAGATAAGCACTGACGCTGTTGCGGCAGGAATAGGCATGGTGGTGGTAACTCCTAAGGTGATGGTAAGTAAAATAGTGCATTTGACATTGAATTCCTCTGCCACGCGCGTGGCAACACTCTATTTTTATTTTTGGTGTTTATAGGCGAACGGTATCATCTGAGAGTTTATTTGCTACTAGCTGTTGCCAGCGACTTCGTCCGCGCGGACTTCGTTTACTCCGTACTATAATATGTAGGTATTATGTTGACCCGACCTGTTAGTAATATTCATACAAAATTTGAAGTAAATCCATGCAGTACTTTTTGAGTTTACCCCGGACATACATACAGACAAACAGACAAAAATTCTAAAAACTATATTTTTGGCTTCGATATCGATTGTAGATCACGCCCCAAGTATTCTTTTAAAAAAATAATCAGTGTACAGTTTTGACTTTTCTACGATTTTATTATATGTATAGATACAGATGGTACGATATAAAAAAGCTGCATAACCACAATGTTACTGATGCATTGCCATTCTTTAGTTCGAAATAATAAACCTCACGAGCAAGTCAAACAAGTATTATGTGTAATACGATAACACTATCACGTCATTAGAACTGTAAAATGTGTTTTTGCTACAGAAAATAATACAGAATCTTCATCGAGTGCCGATTGTAAGCTAGTATCAAATATATCAAACATCACTCACGAAATCCGCATTAATTTGAGTCTCGATAATAAAATTGACCGCCAAGACTTTGTACCTGTAAATAAAAATAAAAGATTGCAGTCAGAATCAGTAAATACGGTCACGCTGGAGATAGGGCTCCAAAGTAGTAGGTAATGGTGCATCCAGTGTAACCGCGATTAGCCAAAGGAAGTCCCTTGATGTGGATATGATAGCCAAGATATTGACGAATCGATAGATATATCTAGATACTTGTTGACCCGCGCAGCTCATGTAATTTTCATACAGTTTCATTTTTGAAAGAATCCAGACTATGTTTGGCTTCGTATCTTCAACTATTTCCATTTCCATTCCAAAATCGAATCTAATTCTCAAATCTTAGAGCTTTTCAAATATAAAAAATTACGTTGTTTTTAGCAAACTTACTTAATTTTTTTTAAATAACTTTCAAGTTAATTCACCGATTTATTTCAAAATCTTACCAGCTTTTTTCCTTTAAAAACTGCGTCAAATACCGTTTATTCAATCAACATCGGTCAATTTATTTGGAATTTTTCAATGAAGAAAATTAAAACTAAAATTGACGTTCCATCGAAATTTTTCAACCTATCGATTATTTAGCTAAAGCAATATTTGAGTTCTCAAAAGTTGAATGCGATCATCGTTTTCAAAATATACAGCTTTTTAAAAATTAATATACTGCAATGTTTAACAAAATAGATGTTTGAACTGAAAAATCTGTGCTTATATGTTTTACTCTTTTGAGCTAAAAATACCTTAATTTAATGGGTAGTTTCAGGGATGGCCCGTAGGGTCAACCGTTTACACATTTTTTGTTTCATTTCATCCAATAAATAAAATTAAAAGTAGCAATTATTTCCATGTCACACATTTTCTTTTTCACTTTTCTATTTTCTTGTCGAGGTACTAAAATTTTGACCGTAGGTACCAAATAGTACCAAAAAGGTACTAAAGTTTGATATAATTGAAACATCAAATATCGCTTGTGGTCCAGGGGTCCTGACGCTAACCAATTAGCTGGTATGTACTTACGAGTTTAATAAACATGGGAAGTGCTTGGTCGTGATTGTGGTAAATATTAGATTATCAAATGTCTCACACGATCCGTTGCGATGCTGTGGTTACATAGAGCCCGCTATGGTGCAGGCGCATTCCAATGTCCATGCTCAGTGAATTCGAAATCGAAAGTAAGTGTTTTCTTCGAATTTTATTGCACGGAAGCGAGGTATCATTACGTGAATACATATTTTACCTTCTTAGAATACGTAATATGTAACTGAATATTTTGACTAATAACGTATTAGCTTTAATTCATTAACCTGTAGTCCGAAATCCTTTATTATTTTTTTGTTCAAAAGTAAATACTATAAAGATTATCCCTTAAAAATTTCAAGGGCATGAGTTTTATAATTTAGAAGTTACAGACATCACAAGTTTCAACGGTTTCGGGTGGTAAGTCCAGTTGAACGTGACACCCGGAATGTATACAAAACCTTTGAACGCACGGCTCATTATAAGTTAGCGTTATCATTTCATAGTGTTTGTATGTATGTATAGTGTATGTATGTACGTATAGTGTTCGTATAATGGATATAATCTGAGAGAATCAGTTCAAGAATGCGTACTTTTTTATTAAAATGTTATAAATGCAATTTTACTAAATATGTGTAAAATTTAAATCTATACATTTTATTTATTTATATAAGAATAATCTATCTATACATATAATAAAACTGTAAGAGGTCGAATTCTGTACATTGAAGATATTTAAAAATTTTTTTTTGCAAGATACTATTTAATCGACACTGAAGCGAAAAATGTAATTTTTTAATTTTTGTCTGTCTGTCTGTCTGTCTGTCTGTATCAAGGCCGCGCATCACGCCGAATCTACTGAACGGATTCAAATGAAATTTAGCATGGTTAAAATTCATACTCCGAAGAAGGTTATAGGATACTTTTTATCCCAAAATTCAATATGGTTCCCGTGGAATAGGGGATGAAATAAAAACGTATATTTAGCTTTAATTCATTAACCTGCAGTTCGAAATCCTTTATTATTTTTTTTTGTTCAAAAGTAAATACTATAATGATTATCCCTTAAAAATTTCAAAGTCATCAGTTTTATAATTTAGAAGCATAGAATAATAACGCATAGAAACCGAGTCGACCCGCGCAATATTAAGCCATTTCAAAGAAGCCTGAAAAGGCCTCTTACGTTCGCCGGCCCCTCAGGCATGCGACACGTGCCACGCGGAGTACAGCTCTCGCAATTTCAAAAAATGTGAGTTACTGTGTGGTGAAATGCTGTCACCGTGCTTCACAAAAGCGTATTTAGGACTTGAAGATAACATTTCACCGATAAAAACTACTTGGCATCGGATATTTTTGTATAAAATCCAAACAAATAAATCATAAATATCTAAGTAGAACGATATTCAAAATGTTGCCAGCCAAAGGGAAAAATATTCTACCACGTATTTGTTTTTACCTATTTTCATTATAATTAATAATATGTGTATTCCTATTTTATGTGCGATATTACATAGCCTGGACTTTGCTTTTGCATAAAAAATAGTTTTTAAGTGTTGAGACTCACCCATTATACTGACACAAATATTACAAATCCGTTTGTCAGACCAATATTATGAAGAATTCGTCTATAATGAGGACTTTTAGAAGACAAAAAAAATGTTCCAACTAGCATTCTAGATGCCACAGTGACCATCAGAAAAAAACTCTGTCACTACCAAAGTCATTTTTTTTTAAATTTTCTTATTAAATAATATGCCATCTTACTGTATTATTTCGTATTGCTTAGTGTCAAGTAGTTTTATTAGCGATATTTTCGACTTTTATCCACGAAAACATGTAGGGTAACGTGCCCTAAAATCGGTCTGCGCCTAATGTCGACCTCCTAATATGTTTATACTGATAATTAAGCTAATATTCCACATAACTTTTAAGAACGCGGGCAAGACTTCATACATCGTTTTTTAATTATTATCTTAAAGTTTAATGTGTTTCTTAAGATTCTATATCAACTGCTTAATTTATCCGCATTTAATAAATATTTTTTTAACTTGGGGAATAGTAGTTAAATAAAGTTGGAATTTAGGTAAGGTTAACGTAAGCAATCAGTTCTCTCCTTAGTAGTCTGTGGTTAGATATTTATCTTGTCATTGGGTGTCTTCAGTACAACAGCTGTTAATCTCAGAAATCTAAGTTAGGTTGACAGAATTCTGAGCTAAGTTTTTGCGAAGACACTTTATAGGTACTTAAAAGAACAAAAAATAAATTAGCTTTAACTATTCTTTAATACAAAAACAGGGAGAATTTTTATTTGATACTTATAATGAAAATTATAATATATAAACTTATTGTTGTTTTAATGAAAATGTAAATTAAGTTTTATACAATGATAACACTTAAATTTGATGATAGAATTCAATCAAATTAAAGTCTCAATATTTTTTATATAATTGTTCCTAGCGATATATTTTATTTAATTGATTTAACAATCGTAGAAAATTATTCTAGTTTTATTCTAATAGTGAAAAATAAAACTTTGAATATCAAGTGCCTTTAAATTGTTTCCTTTCTTTGACTACAACTTAATAAAAATAAGTACCCTAAAATAGTTATATTGAAGATTATTTGATATAGACAAAAAATAATTTATATAAATCGTTTTATTTAAAAAAATATCACAATATTGAATATTTAATGCTCATTTCTCTTAATTTTGAGGACCAGCAAGTAACGATCTAATGTAATTTTTACATATCAAATTTTTTCTGCGTAGTTTTAAAGAGACTAAAATATCAATTTATTTCATTTATTTTGTCTCAAAGAAAGAGACTCAATCATTAAAATTGGTGACCATTTAGATTTTTTCTTTTACAGTTTTTATCAAATTAAAAAGATCATTTAAATACATACCATAAAAAATTGAGGGCATATTATGTTTACAAAAGTTATTTAATAAAATTAAAGTAAATTTTAATGCAAAGTCAATACCTTATTTCAATTTCAAACATCCTTTACTGGCTAACATTAGAGAAAAATGGGGCTGAAATTAGGAAAAAATTGACCGACAATAGAAAAGAAACCAGGATAGAGAGGGTCAATCATTTAAAACTTAACACGTTTACATATTTTTATTTCGTTGTTGAAATCAATTCGAAACATCAATAGTGTAAAATTTAAATATTGATTAACACGAAAAAGAAAATTAATATTTTCTTCCCGATAACGGTTTAAGCCTAATAGGGTCCGAAAGTTATGTATTTGGTTAGGCGGCCGAAATTTGGCTATTTTACCCTATAAATTTCTACATCACTGAGATTAATTTTAATTTTTAAAATTTTAAATAAATAATTTGATTATTAAGTATACATATTTTCGTGTCACAATTTGCACAAAAACGAAAAAATCCAAGGTGAAATAGCTTTGGAACGTAGAAACCGAGTGGGCCGCGATGTTTTAAGCCATTTCAAAGTAGCCTTAAAAGGCTACGCATGCGCTTGCCGTCCGCTCAGAATCGCGATACATGTCATACGGAGTGCAGGTCTCGCAATTCGAAAAAAATATGACTTACTGTATTGTTAAAGGCAAAAAAAGACAAATAAAATAAATGCTGAATTATCAAAAAGTACCCTCGAGCTAAATTATTTTCATAAGATTTAGTATAAATAATAGTTAAAGCAAATACAATAATTAATTTTCTTAACATTAGGGTCTAACTAAAAATATCGTGCGCAATTTTTTTTCCACAACTAGCAACTGTATAGTGATAAGTTATGTGTTTCAAATTATCTATTTTTAGTCGATTTACATAACAGAAAAATTATAAATTGTAAGTATTTACCTGTGAAATGTTCAATTTTTTTTGTTTTTCTAAGGCGTTAAAACACTTCTTCATAATGCAATAAGTCATTTCAAATTATTTTTCGTAAACTGTGTCCGATATAACCTGATCTTATTAAGCATTGACAACTCGCAAAACGAATTGAGCCGTTTCTGGTTCAGTTTTATTTACTCGTTTTTTGTGGTTTCTAGGCGTTATTATTCTAAGATCAGAACCAAAACAGTTGCGGACGCTAGGTGGTGCTCAAGTCGTGCACAGAGCCAATAGTAGCCAATATAGTTTAGCTTAAAACATTTAAATTTTTTAAGTTGATTTAAATAAATACTTGATTAATGAGTATCTTATTAATTTTTACCTTAAAACGTTCGTCTATAACGTAAGTATTGTTTCTGCTTGCCCACCCATTTGCTAATTTTCAAGATAGTTTAAGGTTTAGAACCATGGCAAGATTTGTATGAAAGTTAAAATAAAAAAGGTTCCAAGGTAATAGCTTTGAACAAACATACATACACATACACGCACACAGACATACACATAATAACACACAAGTATTTGCCAAGCAATGTATTTCAAACATTTGTATGATATAGGATAATATATTAGTAGATACATATCAATAAGGTTTTTTTTTGTAAGAATTACTTCAATCACTGTTTTTATAACTTAAATAACATAAATTCGTATTGACCATATTTTTTATTTACGCTCGGTGCCGGTTGGTTACCGCTGTTTAATTACTGAAATTTAAAAAAAAATCTTGAAAACCTCTAAAACATTTTCCTGTAATTCTACTCATTTTACCTCACCAGAATAAAAATTGTAAGTTCTAAATTTTCTATATGACTAATAATATTATTGGAAAGACAGACAATCTTTATTTCAGTGAGGTAAAAATATTTTAAATCACAAATAAAAGCACAAAAGCTAAAAAAATATAAGGTTAAATAGCTTTGGAATCATCTTGAGAACATCTAGAATATTTCCCGGCATTTAACATATTTTGCCTAACCGAATAAAAAGTGTAAGTTTCAAGTTTATACTAAATGATTAATAATGTTATAGTATGAAAGATTATTTGTATACCGGTCAGGTAGATATATTTTAAATACCGTCTTGGGAAAATATTTATTTACTTGCAACACTATTCGAGTCTTTGGAGTCTTTGTGTGCGTGACGACGCAAGTGATTACACGAAGCTTACACGGACATTGACACGGTTTTGGCCTAAAATATGAACGAAGCGTTGAATGCAATTATCCCTCTAAGCGTTATTACTCTATGTTTAGAAGTTACATACATCACAAGTTTCAACGGTTTCCGGGTGGAGAGTCCAGTTGAACGTGACACCCGGATTGTATACAAAACCTTTGAACGCACGGCTCATTATAAGTTAGCGTAATAATTTCATAGTGTTTGTGTAATGGATATAAACCGAGATATCAGTTTAGAATATATACTGTTTTATTAAAATGAGTAAAATATGTGTAAAATGTAAACCTAAACATTTTATTTATTTATATAAGAATTATAATATATTTGAAAATAAAACAGGTCATTTTTCAGTATTTTGCCAATATCTCAGAAAACATGCATCTAATCGACATTAAGTATACTAATAGAATTTGTTCTTTATAATATTTTACGTAAGGATAGGCTATTGGGAAAATTCACTATTTTGTTTTTACATTGCATAACGTAAAAAAGTGTAAAAAAAGTATCTAACCGCCCATACAATAATAAAACAAATTCAATAAAAAGTTACTTAACTTTCCTTTATTTGTGAGAATCGAAAATCAAAAATGTGAGAAAAAAATACGTGGCTTTGTTGTTTTTTATTGAAGTATCATCACTCCCGGTTCCCTTGCGGGGTAGGCAGTGTGAACCGAACGTCTATAGACTTTCCGGTTCACCGCGTTTCACCGGTTTGTCGGTTGGTGATATAAATGGTAATCTTCATCGCCGCATATACTGACACGTTAACGATTATCGACTATGTTTAGCGATAACTGGGACCGAGTTTTACGTGCTCATCCGAGGTACGAGAGTGGTAATATACCACTCCGCCAGTCTCCGAGTTGCTACTGAGATTTTAGATTTTCGAGAAAATCCTCGAAAATATTTCAATAACACTTTTGCCCGATCCGGGGATCGAACCCGGGACCACATGATCTGAGCCGAATAGGCTATCCCAAGTAGAGTAGACAGAGTAGTTTGTTATTAATAAAAAAAACCCTTGACTGCTTATCTTGCTTATTGAAAATGATACAAATTTACATTAAATCTTTTAGAGATTTAAAAATAATAATAAATTTAAGAAAAGTGCAACAAGATTTTTTTACTGCAAATCGTTTTCAATGAACAAAGATAAGCTTCTTAGTCAAAAGCTATTTTGTTTTTTATTAATAACAAACCACAAAGCCATGTGTTAATTAATTTATTTTTATACTTCCCGCTAAGTGTCTAGATAAGGAAGTTACTGATTTTACCCCGATTTCCGAAAATTGAGTGTTCACCAGATCTCCACGTTTTGAGGTCCTACGAACCTTTTTCAACTACTTTCATGATGACGTGTATGTGTGTGTGAGTGTGTGTGTGTATGTGTATGTGTATGTTTATGTGTGTATGTAAACATCTCATAACTTTGACCGGCTTGACCGATCGAAACGCGGTTAATAGGATTCGATTGGATTCCACTCAACTTAGACTTCCTGAAAATTTTAACCAATTCACTCAAGGAGATTTTGAGAAATTTTGAAAAAACCTCACATAAGTTTTTGGCGAAACAGTATTTTTTAAAATCCAATTTCCAGGTTAATGTACCGATAAAGTACAAAATTTAATCAGCTTTACATCTCAAAAAACTGCGACCAATGCATAAATTGCATCAAATTTATTTATCCGCTCGGGAGTTTATAGTTGACGAAAAATTTTGCAAAAGTATTTTTTCGGCATAATTTCGAAATTTTTTAACTAATCATTTTTAATCTTCTGCAATATTTTAGTACTTACTAAAAACTACATTGAATGCCGTTTCAAAAATCAAAATCGAATCAAATTTTCAAAAGTTACAGCTTTTGAAACAAAAAAATACGTTGTTTACAGTAAACTTACTACATATTGTTTAAATAATTTTCAGGTTTATTATACCGATTGATATAAAAATCGAATTAGAGTTTCCCTCTAAAAACCTGCGCCAAATACTGGAAATTGGATCAAAATCGTTTGATTTATCTGGGATTTGTCAATGACAAAAGTAATTTTTTTTTTAAATTTCTTTGAGATTTTTTAACCTATCGATTTTTTATCTATTAAAACAATTTTGAGTTATAAAATTGCGTTGAATGCCATTCAAAAGATCACAATCGATCATCAATTTAAAAAAAGAATATGATGTATATTTTTCAACCATTAATTTCCTAAATATCATTTTACAAACTAGATTTTTTGAACTCTTCGAACTCAACAATCTATACTTAGGTATAGTTTTTGCTTCTTTTAGCTTAAAATACTTCAATAAAGCGGGAAGTTTCAGGGATGGTCTGCAGGGTCAACCATATTACAGATTTTTATATTCACTACATAAAATTATTATAGATACCTTTCGTTTACTATTTCTCTCATGTCGATATCTTATTAGAATATTTGATAATTTAAGGATTTATATAATTTTGAAAAGTTTACCTTTTTACGTTGAATGCTAATTTTGCGACATAAAAAGAAATATTGCAAATTTTCACAATAGCCTACCATTAAGTAAAATTTTATAGATCAAATACATTAATATACATGCTATCGATCGTCGAGGCGCACAGATTCTAGGCATCGCCACTGGTGGTATGGCATCGACATTCCACATGCCCGGACAAAAAATGTTAAGTCTAACGACTTAACATTTTTCACTTAAACCGCAAAGGACTGGAACATGCTTCCTAAATCTGTGTTCCCCGTCGAGTACAATCTGGGGATCTTCAAGAGAAGCGTGAACAGGTACCTTCTAGGGAAGCGCGTTCTATCTTAGGCCGGATCTTAGCTTACCATCAGGCGAGATCGTGGTCAAGCGCTTCCCTATAGATAATTTAAAAAACATGTCGATAACACGCATATTTTACGAAATATTGGCAAAAAAATTGCAAAAAGCCGTTTTTTAATTGTTTTAAACAAAATGTTCCTAACCTCCCACACGGTCAAGATATTATGCTTAATAATAATAACATTGCAATTATAACCTTTACTGAAAGCAAATACTATTTATTTCTCCCTGACTAATAGGTCTGTCCTCAAATTTAGCCTACTGCAAAGGAGTCAGATATTGTTATTTATCAGACATACACCACAGATTTCAAACTAGCTTGAATAATCATCGTTGCCCATTAAGAACTAGGTACAAGCCGATAATTTCACCTTCAATCTTTTTTATCCGGTGGAAGGATAGCCCCAGCCATGCTTAAAAATGACAATACAGTTAAAGACTTTTGCTTCACGGTGTGTGATATTTCTCCCAATAAAAAATATGTTTTGCAAAAATGATCTTTAATCAAATTTAGTCATATGGAATGAGTGTACAATGTCAGGCAAATAAAACTGCAAGCATGACTGTAGAAAAAAAAGGCGAGGTGACTTCAGTTAAACACTACTTAAAGCCCTATAAAGGCACAAGAGTTATCAAAGTGAACGTGTTTTCAAATCCACACTAAAAGAATCCTTTCTTAATATTTCTCCTTTGATAAAAGTGCTTCGCCGTTCAAAGTATTGCTGAATACGAGAAATACTGTGGCCAATTACTATTAATTACTCTGCAAGGATGGCTAAACGCGAACGAAGTCGCGGGTACAGCTAGTTAAATAATAAAAGTCCGAGGTACAAATAGCTAAATGTTATATATTTTGGAACACTTGAACACTCCACAAAACTAAACTATAGCTACGTCTTACCTCCTTAATCGATCACCATGAAACTATAGCACTAACTATAGGGTACACTTAAGGAATGGCTATGCGAGGCATTACCATCGTGGCTATTAGGTGATAGAGTTCTGAATTGTCTCGCCCGGGTCTTGTACCACCGCTTTACCTAATCCTGCCGCAATAACGTCAGTGCTTGTCGCTGTCGTGTTACGGTTTGGAGGGTAAGGTAGCTGGTAAACTTATGTATGTGGCATTAGGGCTCACCACAAGATAGCAACGCACCTTACATTTGGTGTCTATAGGCGATGGTTGACTCCTTACATCAGAAGATACATTTGCTTGTTTGCTAGATGGCTGATATAAGAAAAACGTTACTCACAAAATTGTTAGTAACCTAACTAAGACCTACTGTTACTAACTTTTAACTTAGGTAATTACTTTAAACATAGATGGTGCTGCGGCTAAAAGCCAGTAAACTAATATTGCACATCCATAAAGTCCATATCCCTACTAATACGAACTACAAATGCGAAAGTCAGTCTGTCTGTTACGTTTTCAGGGCTAATCCGGTAAACCAACTTCGATGGAATTTGACATGGAGGTATTTGAAGATCCGGGATTAAACATAGGCTAACTTTTTTAAAATCTACCAAGAAGGGGCTGAAATACGGGATGAAAGTTCGTATGAAAAATTGTATCGACGACATACTACATAATATTATATATGCGAAAGTTTGTCAATCTGTCTGTTACAGTTTCAGGGTTAAGCTGCTAAATCGATTTCGATAAAATTCGGCATGGAAATATTTGAAAATCCGGGGTCAAAAGTAGGTTGATTTTTTTACAAAAATCAACCTCGAAGGGGATGAAATTTCGTATAAAAACTATATCGACAACATGTATGACATGATTACTTGAAAGCGAAGCTGCGCGGATCAGCTAGTTAGGGTTCCGTGCCTAAAAGGTAAAATGGAGCCCTATCACTAAGCCTCCGCTGTCTGTCCGTCTGTTTGTCTGTCACCAGGATGTATCTCATAAACCGTGATAGTTAGAAAGCTGAAATATCCACAAATTATGTATTGACGTTGCCGCTATAACAACAAACAATAAAAATAAAAAAAATGGAAATATTAAGGATGGATGGGTACATCAAAGGTTTTTTTCGTATTTTTTTGGTATAGAGTCCAACTCGCACTTGGCCGTTTTTTTTATTAATGTAGGTCAGCAAATATTTTTTTTAAATTTAAGGTTAGATCGATTAGTGTGATTTGTCCAGCGATATTATTATTATTATAATAGAAATTTAGCATTTCTGTATTTAAAATAGGCATAAAGTCATATCTGATATAACATTACGATGATATCACTAATAAAATTGATCATGATGCATTGTACTCGAAGGACTGCTAGCGTGAATTGGCTCTTCAATAACATGATTTAAGTTATAAGTTCAGTCCGACCATACCAGGAGATAAAGTCAATGGCACTTGTTCTTACGATCGATGGTTTGTCGATTAGTTGATAATAAACGTTCATTGGATTTTTTTATTCGTCCCAACTTTACGTTACAAAACGTGACACAGGAAGTGATTTAGCCTTTAATAATTTAGATGTATTTCAGTTTGAACTAATTTATTTTATAAACTTGTTTTTTAGTAGGTAGTAAATTTATGTAAATGTCTTGTTATATTTTTTTATGATACCATATTACAAAATATTAATAAATATTTATTAGCTACTAGTTGCAATCGGCAGAGCAATGCGTTAATAAACTTGATTGCGAGTACCACGGGAAATCAATACATTTTTCTTCTTTTAAAGTATTGATAAATCTAAATGTAGATTTAACTTTTTAAATTGTATATCAGAAAACAAGCAGATGGCTTAGCTTAATGGAAAGAAACAACTATCGCTTAGAAACAACTAGCTGCAGCTATTAGCCCGCTGCATTATGAGTTTTTTGTAAATGCCGCGGAATCACATTATTTTTCCGGGATAAAAAAAGCCTATGTGCTATTCCAGGTCATTATCTACCCGTGTGCCAAATTTCATTCAAATCCGTCCAGTAGTTTTTGCGTGATTGAGTAACAAACTTCCATCTATCCATCGATCCAAACATCCATTCTTTCGCATTTATAAAATTAATATGGATTGCACAAGAGATGGGTTAATAAAAACCGACGCATAAGTTTATAATATTTTGTTTGTAAAGTGGGCGAACCGGCAAATGACGTCCAGCGGCAGATGCCGTTCATGACACATATCTCCATAAAAGGATTGTCCCTATATTCTGCTTAATATCAACGTGAACTTGTCTTCTGAAGTTAGTTTAAGTTCGCCCTTTGGGTAATAGATAAGTGGGTGCCAAAAATATAATCTAAAGTTCGTAGGAAATAATCTCTGCCTCTTACAGCTTGTGATATTTCGCACGCAATAAAAGAAAGGTTTCACCAATAAGAAAACCTGATATTTCGTTTAATGGACGCGATGCAACGAGGAAACGTGTGTAAAGTATTTTTATTGGAGAGAAATTATGTTTCCCTTTTTGAACCAATTCAAAATTGCAACGATCTTAAATGTAGAGTTGCAGAGACAGACACCAGGGTTGTTGTAATTTTACTATTTTATTTTCATTTGTAATCGTTTAGTAGTTTCAGCATGATATGTGGCCCAGATACAGATAGACGAAAATTACAATTTAGGCATCAATTACTGGCCGTATTTTTACTAGCTAACCGATTTCGATCCCGAAGGAATATTGAGTTAAAATGGAGCCTATATCATTCAGGGATAATCTAGCTTTTTACATTACTGATGACAAAGTTTTCAAAAATGGTTTTGTAGTTACAGCCAGCTTAGGATAAAAAGTTTGTGATATATCACGCGCGATAAAAGAGATTTGACCAACAAGAAGAACTTATATGTCGTTTAATGCCACGACAAACGTTTCCTCGTTCGTCAAAATATCAGGCTACCAATCGATATTGTAGCCTAAACTGCCTTAACTGTAAGTTTTGTCTCCCTGTATCCGGGCCAGATATCATGCCGAAACTATTAAACGAATTCAAATAAATGTAAAACAATAGTAAAACTGCAACAACCCTGACGATTATCTCTCTGGAACTCTATATTTGAGAACTTTATTATTTTAAATAGGACAGAAATGGGAAATATAATTTCTCTTCAATAAAAATCTAGTTTTAAGAGAAAACATTTAATACAACCCAAAGACGGTTGAAAATCGTGTTCAAAACTAGTTGTATTATTGTACCATCAAGCACAATAGTAAGAGGGCCACCTGATGGAAAGCAGATACAACTACCCATGGACATTTGCAACGTAAATAGCTATCTGCAATACGATGCCGGTACGTTTTAATAACAACATCCGTCAGTGCCAAGTGTTTCTTAAATAATTTGCAACTACCATCCTATCTTCCTCTTTCACAATATAGTCTGCTACAAACATAACCTTATCCATATCTAAAACACGTCAATATATTGTTTGTGCAATATTCAAGCGTGTCATTGTAAAGAATGCCTGATAAACCACGAACGTAACTAAACTTTAGTCTACAATGGCGCAACAATGGCCCCGATTCTACTGCGCATCGTCTAAACTAATTTAAAACAATTTTTAACGCAGTAAAACTGTAGCAATCGACTTCCCAAATCCAATATCTCTGGAACCCTGCATCAGATCTTCACCAAATGATCAGATCGGTCGGGTGCTGTTCAAGGTGTCAAGAGTCTTCGAAACCGGCGTGTTTGTGTGAAGAGAGTTATGAACGTACAGGAAGCAAGGCAAGTCTGTCTGGACCGTGACATATGGTACTCAATTCTCTCTGCCTACCCCGTAAGGGATTTGGCGTGAAGAGGTATTGTTGTTGTTGAATTGGAAACCTTATCTTTTGAGAAGGTGGTTGATTATTGCTATCTATCTTAATGAAGTGAAAAGAAATAAGCATAACATATCATCTGTCTTTATATGTTACTAGCTGTGTCCGCGACTTCGTCCGCGTGGAAAAAGGTTTAATAGATCGTGGAAAAAGGAGACAATCCGGGGTTTTACCCGCATAGTTTCCGTTCCCTTAGGATTTCCGGGATAAAAATGGTCCTATGTCGTTTCTCGGGTCTCAAATTACCAAAGTTCATCCAAATCGGTTCAATGGTTTAGGCGTGAAGAAGAGACAGACAGACAGATAGATAGAGTTACTTTTGTAAACGTATAAATTTCTATACTAATTTAGCAATAAGCATATAATATGAGTACGTCAGAATTTAACGTCTAAATCCTCGTATTTTATGGTAGGCTCATTAATTTTACGGGATTGCATATTTTTGTATATTTATATTAATTTCGTTTGCTTTAAGATATCAATAATTTAAAATTCAAAAATAGAAATAACTTAATGAAAAATTAAGAGATATTTAGACGTTTTTACTCAACTACATTGTGAGAGCTTTTTTTTTATATCATAAGATAGCAAACAAGCAGATGGGTCTTCTGATGGAAAGAGTCAACCATCGCCTATAGACACCAAAGATGTTAATGGTGCGTTGCTATCTTGTGGCGAGGTCTAATACCACATGCACAAGTTTACCGGCTACCTTACCCTCCAAACCGGAACACGACAGCGACAAGCACTGACGCTATTGCGGCAGGAATAGGTAAGGCGATGGTACCTGACCCGGGCGAGACAATGCAGAACTCTACCACCTAGTAGCCACGATGGTAGTAACTCGATAGCCAATCGGTCGCCTTTTACGACCTGCCTGGCAGAACGGCAGTTGGCCTATTCTTCAAAGGAGGCCGGGACCAACACGGCGGAGCTGAACGAATTTGCAAGTAATGAGTTCATAAAAGCTAAATTAGTACAAAAACTTTATTAGGAATATAATGACAAAGAAAATTGAAAATAATAATATATGTATAATGTATGTAATTCAAAGTTTAGTGCAAAGACCACGTGTGGCAGATTAAAATTGAACCAAACAAGCAGTTTTTAATACAAACTTTTCATCTGTAATTATAATTTCCGGCCAGTAGTATCGCAGAGCGGTTAAATATTACCGAACAAATAATATCAATAAATTTTGTTTGTTCCCTTCGCTTAACATAATATGGTAACTTATTTCTCATCCATACAACCTTAACCATATTTATTTTAAATCTTAGAACGAGGTAATCATTCAACCGATAGGATCTGCTACCAGTCTTTATTGTCACATGACAGCTGACACTTGTCTCGTTGCTGTTGTCAAAAAGACAGCTGTCAAGATAGTTGTAACTTATAATCTAACTACCATGTTTAGTAGTATCTTCTTTTTTGTGCGTGCGGTGGCGCTAATTTATTAGCGAATTCGTATTATGATCATTTTCGCGGTGTAAATATTTTACTTGAGCTGATGTTTGCAATTTGATTATTAACGAAACAATTTTTGAATTGATTATTAACAAAGCGAAACAAAGTTGTTTTCACTTGCACAAAATATATTTTCGTAGTTTTCCGTTTCGTACGACGCAATAACACGTCATTAACGAAGTGAATCCTATTAATATTATAAATGTAAAAATTTGTGAGTATTTATCTATGGATATTTGTTACTCTTTCACGCAAGTACTACTGAACCGATTACGATGAAAATTGGTATGTAGATAGCTGAAGACTCAGAATAACACATAGGCTATTTTTTATCCCGGAAAAGTTAGGTGATCCCGTGGGATTCACTAAAAACTTTTATAATGCAGCGGGCTGCACGCTGCAGCTAGTAACTAATAAATCAGAAATAGGTAGGTAGTTTGTAGAAGTACATAGAAGTCAGCTATAAGACTTTGCAAAATATACATGGGATCGAAAATATTGAAAGTAAATTGATTGCGGAGGAGCGCATATACCTATTATTTTTAAATAATATGCATTAGCAATACCTTAAATTAATAAAAATAAATATTACACACCCTACATTCATGTGACAAAAATTATAATACACATGTATACCACTTTTTTACGGTTAAAATCCATTGTCAAACTTAAGAATTTTTATTGTTTAGTATATTGCTGAATTTCGACCACAGGGCTATCGCAAGTATAACATAATTAGGTAGTTCCGTAGACTATCACTCAAATCAATCAAATACTTTTAGGTTAGACTAATTTTCCCTTTCGTTCGTACCTTGCACTGTTTAAAACATGAATACCGTGTAACGTTTTATCGTCAGTTATCACCTTCTATATATCTCACATGGTAATGTAACTCGAATTTCAAGGATGACGTCAACCGGTTACAAAGCACGGGTGAGTAAGGCATGTCAGATGAACACACTCGATGCATTAGGACGCATTATCAAGGCAAGGTCAAATAGATATACCAGTTTTAATATGCAGTACAATGTGAGATAGTTTTATCGACTGATACGGCAATATTTATACAATAATAATGAATTGTGGTTTCGGCCGTGAAAATATTTATGTACGACTGACTGACGATCAAGTAATGGATCAAATTACTCAACGACTAGACTTAAATTTGCTATACAGGTAGCTTTTCTAACTTCAACTACTTTAGAATGAAATAAAATTCATGACCAATAGTATCTGAATACTACTGAGCCTCCCAAGCCCACTGCGTACGTAAAGGTACTAGTTTATATCAAGAGAATTTTTTTTTTGTATTTTAAAGATAACAAACAGATGACTCTCCTGATAAAAAGACAACCATGGCATGACACTAAAGATGTTAATGGTGCTTTTTATCCGTGAGGCAAGGTGTTAATGACACTAAGTGTATCAGCGCTACCTTACCTTCCAAACTGAAAATGTGGTAGCATATACCTGGGCATATATCTATTTCTGTATAGATCTGTATCTCAAAATTTATTTATATCCGTTGAGCCGTTTTAGCGTAGCGTTAAGAAGTACTAAACATACACGCACTCACACACACATACACAAAATTTTACATTTATTATAGCAGTGATATTACTTTAATTTAAATCATTTTCAATATTGACGAAATCAAGACAAACTTCGAGTGTTGTTTATTAAAGTCAATTTTAAATCTTCAGGCCACAGTATAATATTTTCTTTATTATTTCATTCTGGTACAAATATTCGCTTGCACCAAAGTATTTAAATATTTTTTGTACAAGAAAACCACAGGAAAAGTCATTTAAAAATATTTAAATATTTTTGAAAAACTTAGAACCAAAGTTAAAAATCCAATATAATTCATAATTATAATTTAACTTCTGTTGAATTATAGAAACATAAATATTTTTACCTTTATTTCGATAACATAGTAATTGCTCAATAAAAGAGGCAATCAAAGTAAAAAAAAAATAATAATAAAAATCGTTTAAAAAACAATTCCCAGCATTCCTGGTCGTTTAAAACTAAATTGTTTATAGCCGAAGAGACCTTTATGACGTCAATAAATGCATTTAATGCTCCACTTTATCTTCAATCTCAACTGATTCCTGACCCCGGCCCCCGGGTGTTCTGGGCGCCAATAGATATACATCTCGGTGACCCCAGTCAGCTTGTTATGAATATTGATCGGTTCGCATTTGTATCAACGACGCGACCTTAATTTCTGTTTATAGTATTCATGATCACACGTGTAGGGCGAAGCAGTGGATTTAAAGCTGCAGATGTTTATAATAAGCTAATTCGATAGCTGTTGCACATTATATGTACCTAATTACGTCTTTTCACTGATATGTTAAGTTACTTTTGACTTAGTACGACAAAATCAGCGCTAAATTACAACCAGGAAAAAGCTCGTTTATCAAAAGTGCCACTAGAGTTTAAGTACAACAAACAACAGTACCCTTTTTAATTTAAAAAGGGTACTGTTGTATGACTCGTAACATTCTTACTTTTTTGGTAACGCATGCTAATTAACATAAACTAGGCAAGGTAACAAACAGATGACCGTTGCCTTTATATATGCAACTGAGGAGCTGCTTTGCACTTGGTTAAAGATGTAAAGCCACTTGCATCAGTTTTATTGTATGCTCTAATCTGGAACACGTCAGAGACAATCACATACATTATGTCGAATTCTTCTAGTTATAGGATGATGGTCTTCACGCCCGTATCCCCGAAGAGGTAGCCCACGATTTGCCGAAGTTACTTAGTCCTGTTGCCATTCTACCAGGCAGGTTGTAAAAGGCGTCTGATTAGATATAAGTGTTACTATCATCGTGCTACTGAGTTTTAAAATTCTGGAACATCTTGCCCGGGTATTTGATATCACCGCCTGACCCATTCTTGCCGCAATAACGTTATGCTTGTTATTATCGTATTCCGGTTTGGAAGGTAAGGTAGTCGGCAAAATTATGCATGTGGCATTGCCATTCCGCCACACGGATAGTAACGCACTGTTAACGTCTTTGTTGTGTACGGGCGATGGTTTCTCTTTCCATCAGGAGAGCCATCTGCTTGTTTGCTGTGTAATGGAAAAAAAAAACATTTATAAAAGCTGGTTTCGTTCTTCGTGTTAAGCGATACATTCGCTTAATACGTGTACACAGAGTTACATTATAATTTTTCTGAAATATTTCCCAATGTTTCGGATTGTCGTTTGTAATCCCAATCGCCACATTTTACCTTGCTGTCACTTGTTTCTTGCTATAGCTGGGACCAACACTTTAACATGCTGTCTGAGGCACGGGGATGTTAACACATAACTACCAGAATTCAGGCTGCAACTAACATGATTTAAAGATAAATAACTTTAATAACATATTTTACTTCACCTGATAATCGAACGAGGTAACAAGCACCTTTATAACTCAGCTTCAAGAGATTAAGCGCTAGGCAGTATATGAATTTAAGCCAATTATCATATTCAAAATATTTCAGCTATCGTTGTGTTGTAAAGATTTAATATGATACTTTCTAAAAAACTAATTGAAGATTTGTATTAAAACATTATATTATATTAAAACATTAAATCTTCACATATACAAACCGCCAATTGCATAAAAGAAAAATAATAATACACTGCGAATTCCGATGGTCACAATTTCTCTTTAAAGTAATTGCATCAAAAAATCCAACTCTCAATTTACAAAATTAAATCCGACTTCGCCCCATTAATAAGCTTTTGCTTGAAGAAAGTCGCGTCACAGCATCGCGCTCCATAATAGCGTGGCTACATATATCGGTCTACGGCGAAGTATCGTGCTAACACGATGTATTCGCATATCGCGGAACTGCATCGCGAAGGAGCTTGACGCTTCACTGCAGTGGGCGTCAAACTGCGGTCCGCTGGTGATGTTTGAGCGGCTAACGACAAGGAAACAATATTACAATTACGATAAACATTAATAATAATAGCAAACTATAATTTACCCGCATCCATATGTTTAGGTAACTTTATGTATAAGCCGTATTTCGATATTGACCTAGTGTATTGTCGTATGCTATTTTATTTTGTTCCATGATAGAAAGAAAATAACATGAGACGATATGATATTTTCATGTTTGTGAAGGAGTATCATAGTTCGTAACCTTTGGGCGAATGAAATAGAGTAAATAAAAGCATAAAATTAAAGAATTTAAGGAACGAATATTAATGAATTAAGAATTTGAGAAGAATAGAATTTATGGAATGTCACAATATTCTTGTTTGCTTTGATTTAATGACCAGTGATATTATGACGTATTATGATGTTAGCTCAGTTGTCGCGATGTACTTCGCGACAATATTATACTAGCCCGATAGTCCGCCGTAGTCCGATGTATGTAGCCGCAGGTTAATGATCATCTCGTTAAACATCTTACTTTACTTAACGGTTGCACCGCCGCTGCTTTCCTGGTCACATTGCAATTATAATGGCCACTGTTAGATTCTATTTACGTTATGAGACTTGCGATCAGATCCAATTTCCTACAGCCGTTACAGTAGCGACATCATTAAAATATAATCGAATAAATTAGAATCTAGCAGAATACAACGTTTATTTATTTTAGTAACATAGGATTAATTTCAAAAGAATTTATAAATGTATATACATATCTTCACTTCAAATCCCTTACGTCATGGGCAGAGAATATTGTGGCTGCTGCGTGCCGCTAATAAAAATAATAATTTGGGACATACTTTGATAATATACTATGGTGTTCTTATACAACGGTTTTCTTATAATAGAAATTGGTTAATTTTTTTAATAATAACGGAAACCTTACGCCTAAAAATATATATCTTATTATAGTGTTACTATTTGACACAATCGACGGGGCTCGGATTCGATCCCTGAGGGGGACAAGCAATTGTGTGATGAGTATAAATGTTTGTATTTCCGGGTTTGGGTGTTTATCATTACATAGTATAAAACAAAGTCGTTTTCTCTGTCTGTCCCTATGTCCTTATGTCCCTATGTATGCTTAAATCTTTAAAACTACGCAACGGATTTTGATGCGGTTTTTTTTGATAGATAGATTGATTCTTGGGGAAGGTTTTGGTATATAAACCTTTCCGATATTCTCACGGGAACAAAAGCTACGCGGGTGAAACCGCGGGCAGGTCGCTAGTTAAATATATTCCTGTATTTATATATGTATTTCTATGCATTAATATCGTTGACTAACACCCATAACACAAGCAAACGTAATGTAAAAAAGTGTAATTTGTCCCGTGAATATTTATTTATTTATATTTTCTGGTAGATGCATTGTAAGCCTATTGTATAAGTTTACGGGATACCTTAACCTCCAGGCCACTATAACACAGAACAATACACCTGAATCAAAATTTGGGTATCAGATAAATGACGCATACAATAAAATGTGTGAAATAATTATTCTATCTTCAATCGGCTGGATAAGATACCTATTGCACATGGTGTGAGCATCATGTGAAGATGGCATTTGGTATAATAAATACAGATCATCCTTGTACATTTATATTGTTTTTTGGATAAAAATAGCTAATCTAAAACAAGAACATAACCTCATAATGAAAACTTTCATTTACTAAATAAACTAGAAACCCTGGACAAACTATAGCTAAAAGAAGAAAAGAATAATCGTAATAGTTAAATCATCTTACATATCTTTCGATATATACATATAATTATTAATGTACCTTTCTTTGGCTTTCATTTGATATATATTAATGTATAAATGTTGGTTCGGACATGTAGAAAGAATGGTAGATGAAAGGTTAACAAAACAGATATAAAATGCGAATGTATAAGGATGTAGGTACCGGGGAAGACCAAGACTGACATACCATAATAAAATTGATCGAGTACTGTCCGAAGGTGGTGTTAAGAGTCTTCGCAACCGGCGTGTGTGTATGAAGAGAGTGATGAATGTGGAGGAAGCGAGACAAGCCTGCAAGGATCGTGACATATGACACTCGGTTCTCTCTGCCTATCCCGTAAGGGATCTGGCGTGAAGATATATAAGTATGTATGTATGTTAACGTACCTATAACCTGCTGTCAAAATTGCGGCCTTACTATGAAATAACTTATATTCAGTTTATCTCTTTTTTTATAATCGTTTACTTGCAACAGAAAACTAATTTAATCGATACGAAAAAACATGCAGTGTGCCAGCAAAAAAGAGGTATTGCAAAACCGCGTGGGGCGTTCACGGAATCGAGTGTGAATCATCGGAATAAATCGATGATATCGGACTCCGTTCGTTTTACAAACCCCACAGGATTTAGTTGCGGCTTCGGACGTGCAAAAATGATATAATGATCACTTGTCAGGCATCGCGCTACCAGACTTCCTTGGTGTCATTATAAAACAAAGTATCGATTATACGAGTACCTCGAGTGCGATTGTATATAAGTATATTAGAGAAATATGAAAGATTATTTAATTAGAGAATGAAAGATTAATTAATCAAGATTGTCAGTACATATTTCAAAATAATAAAATATAGCCAAGTAAGCTTTGTGACTAGTTTTTTATAACATATCACACAACCGTTACCGTTTAGATGCCAATGATATTAACGATGTTTCGTTATTTGCGTGGCAGAGGTATAAGGTCATATGCGGAAGGTTGCTGGCTACACCACCCTCTAAGCTGGGAAACGATGGCTCGTTATGTACAAGACGTGCTGACATTATTACGGCATGAATAGTTAAATACGTACTATCGTATTTCGGTTACAAGACACAGGATTCCGCTACCCCGTAGTTACGCAGATAGTAGCTAAAAGCTGCCATAATCTGCAATGTAAGAGCATTAGTCTTAATGCAAATGCATTAGGAAACTTTAGTGAGATATACTAACGTTGTCTAAACCATTATGTGCAAGCACAAATACATTAACATTTACACGCACACATCCACATGCTTATGCGCGCACACACATACACACATACACATTAAAACGAACGCACACACACACATACACACACACACACACATACACACACAAACACTCCACACAAACACAAATGCGTATACATATATATTTATTTTTAAATTTGAATATAATTAGATTTTTTTTTGTGTAATAAATGTAATACTAAATTTTGATTATGCAAGTTGCAACAATAATTTCAATGTGTAACTATTAATGTAAATTAATTTTATAAATTTATCTATAATACGCGCTATGTATTGAAGAGCGGGGTCTCCTAATACAGGCATTTCATGCTTAAAAGGAGTGCCCCAGCCACTGCTCAAAATGTAATTAGATATTTAAGTTATGAAATAAACCATTATTATTATTATTATTAGTCATTGTGCACATCACATTTAATATTCATTCAGATATAACCCTAGGCTTTTCTGGTTTTTTGTGACAAACAAAATGCTAAATAAAGTACCCGTTGTTCTCATGGGCAGGTTAGACTTTCGCGAGATTCATCCAACCAGATTTTTCGCGTGTGATCGAAAAGAGGTTTAATGTTTAAGAAGAACTTATATCTCGTTTATTCTAATACGTAAGCACAGGGCTGAAGTGATAATTATCATTGATTTTTGATTATTATCAAGACAAATATAGATTGATAATTATTATCTTTGATAAGTATTAAGTATAATCGAGAATATTTGCCACTTCGATGACTTCGACTCTCCAGATAAACCCAAATCTTATCTAGTTTAAGCAGTAGATTTTGTTGAGGATGATATTCTACTCAATTTAATTAACTGCGTAGTATGTAGTTAATCTTATGTATAAACTTCCCGTGTATTTGAAGTTTCGTATTAACTTGCAAAAGTTTTAGACAAAAAATATGAACAAAAATTTAAAAGACCACCTTGATTATAAAATGCGTATAATTTATATCTTAAATTATTTATTTCTAACTTAAAGGTTAATATGATATAACTAGTTAAAAATTGCTTGGCTTAGGTATATCTATTTGGTAATTAATTATCAATTATAATTATCGGATATTTATTTCATAATTACATGATAATTATCGGATAAATATCTGATCTGCGTATGCCCCAACAAATTTATTTACGTTATATAAGAATAAACGAGATATAATTTTTATTCTTCAATCCGCTTTTCTTTCGCGCGCGACAGACATATCAGCTTATCACACACACGGTCAGGGTCAGTAACTTATTTGCTACACAATATTCCTCGGTCTAAAAAAACAAAATAACTGATCCGTTTTCTACTTTAACAAGCACGAGTAACTAATATTTCTAGAGTATTTATACTTTTTATTATACATATTGCATGAATTTAATTAAAAATAATTTATTTTTGGAATGCAATTTTATGATCTGTTTAATATGTAGTATGCTCAGTACTGTAAATTTTTTGTGTTAAAGTTATTAGACTTAGTATAGTCTAATAACTTTAACACAAAAAATTTATAGTACTGACATACATACAAATTTTCGTTATTTTTTTTTAAAAAACAACAAAGATAAATTTCTGACACCACAGGACTTGAAATTGCGACTATAAAGGTTGTATAGTTTTACGAGGGTATTGATCAATATTATACTCGTAAATGTGAATTTCATCTGTAACGGTGAACTCATTCAACTAGTATATACGTATATGTACATCTAGCGGTCTGTAAAATTGACGGAATCGCTCACAAAGCAAAGAAGAAACGTTGAACCAGTCGACAGTGGCTCAGTTGGTTGGAGTGACTCGGCCAGAGGGTGTGTCGCAAGTTCAAGTTTTTCAAATTTCCTCAAGCATGGGATAACTAGAATGGGATAGCTAAAACACACATAGTTGAAGTAAGAATCCAGTGACTTGTAGTGTAGCAGAATGTCCATGACACCATTCACTCTGCTTACCCGGCAAGGAAACTAGCGTGATGATCTTTTCATATTTTCCATTTCAAAGCTGAATATCGAATAGTTTTCTGGCTTAAGGAAGTCGGCGCCGTCAGGTTATAATAAAGTCTTGTTAGGCTAGATTTTACTGGAGCATTGCACTGCTGCAGTACACAGTGAAGTAATTAACGGCTATTGACCTTTGACAATATTTCGTAGTTAGGTATTTGTCATTTTGTAATACAATTGTTAAAATGCGTCATCAGTTTATTGGTTACCTTAGTAAGTTGTACACTGTGAAATCAAAGATTCGAATCACATATCGATCACATAGCATAATCGGGATTCTTTATTTTTATTTGGTTATGACCTGTGTTCCATGTCGTAGTTAGGTATTTGGTTATAATAGTTAGAATATCGCATTAGTTTAGTAGTAAGCTTAATAATAATAATATAGCCTTTATTCAGATCAACTTAGCCTTCTAACAAATAAAAAAAGAACAATTATTTAAAACTTAAGCTTAGTCAAGTAATTGAATTGCATCTTGCTAACTTTTTGAAATCTTCAAAAATGTTTGCTAATCGGCAAAAGGCCTCCTCCAACCGTGTTCCTTATTTCTTAAGCCACTCTATTCCACGCTACTACCGCAATTTCTTTAATACGTCGTTCCATCTTTTCAGCGGCCTGTCACTTTTCCTTTTAACTTCCCTGGAATACCAATTTGTCACTTTCTTACTCCATTTATCAGGGCCTCTTACTATGTACTCCGCTTATCTCCATTTGAGTATTTTTATTTCAATTTCACATCTAGGATTTGTGTTTTATTTCTAATGATGCAATTGCTTAATTTGTCTGATCTCTTGACCTTTAGCATACCTCTTTCCATTGCGTGCTGGTAAGTTGCTAGTTAACTTATCATTACGTGGATTAAAGTCCATGATTGGTAGTCATACATAAGCACGGGTAGAATGCATGTGTTGAACAGCTTACTTTTGATATATGCAGTTTTTGTCTTTCATAATCTCTTTTAAGCTCCAGTATCTTCTTCAACTGTTCGTTATTATTTTATTTACTTCCTCTCGCATAGGCTCCTTGTGTCATGATTGTCCTAGGTAGACATATTCTTGTGGTTAGCCTAGTAAGCTGTAAATTGTGATGTCAAAGGTTCGAATCACGGTTCGATCAAATAATGTAATTGGAATCTCTTCTTTCTAATTATTTGTTAAGACCGCCATTCCTATAGTGCGCGTCAAGTTGTTTATCACGATAACTACAGACAAGAAACGACAGAGTTTAAGTTTAGCGGTGTTCTATTTATTCATGTAGATTTCTGCTGTTTCTTTCTGTTTTTAAATGTTTGCCCACTTCTTGAATTTCAACATTTATTCGATTAAAATTGTAGCTGCGTGTTTAGTCCGATTTACTTGTCATATTCCTTCAGATTAACAACTATTGTGATTTTGAAAAAAAGTTTTTTGCACCTTTCCTCTATGTTAAATTAAATTAGGCCGAAATTCACACTCGTCTGTGCTCTATTTCAAAAGAGCTTCACGTAGAAGTTTATAAACAACTAAATACTAATTTGATTCCTTCGATACAAGTAGGTCCCGGTTCCGAAAAATGTAGCTTATGACACTCAGGAATAATTAAGCTTTGTGTTTGTGAAAGTTTTCAGTGGTCCCATAGAATACTTCCAAGCTCCAACAAATAAGCTCACAAATCTTAACTCTTAAAACTTAACTTTTTATAATATTACTAGCTGATCCAGCAAACGTCGTTTTGCTATATAAATTATTGAAATACTAATATTGCTATTAAAAAAAGAGGTGATGCTAGAAGGATTAGGAGTGGGCGATACAAAAAGTATATAGATATTGAAACTATATATTAATACAATATCGTTAATCGGATATCGGCCCCTTACGTCGAATGCGTAAGTAATGGTTTTCATTATTTAAATCGTTTTCTTAATATTTTGATGAATTTATTATGAGTAATTTTAAATTTAGACTTTTCAAATAAGTAAATAGAGATTTATAGGTATTAAATATCTATTAATATAATAGTAATTCATCAAAACATATTAGATAGGTAAGTAGGTATATCATAAAATATTGCAACAAAACAATAATATTGTAGCTAGTCCTAAACTTGACAAAAGTACCTACTTACGATGTATAAATCATTTTTCATACTGATTTAGTTACTATAGTTACTATCGCAAAAGTCAATACAACAAAAATTATATTACATTTAATCGTTACTCTGACAGTATTCATCAATATATAGTTTCACAAAATATAGTGTTTGAATATCAGATATTAAATATCGATATATAGTTTCGATTTGATATTCATGAAAAGTGTTATTATTCACTCCTAAGAAGGATGAAAATCCAGGGTTGTGTGTATTTTTAATACCACATCATACAAAAAAATTAAATTAAAAAAATATGTCCAAAAATTAAAAAAAATTTGGGGTGGATCACCCTTATCACTTAGGGGTATAAAAATATATAATAACCTATTCTCAGACCTACTGAATAGACATAATATATAAAATTTCATAAAAATAGTTTTTTTTTATGGAAGAGGGAGCAAACAAGCGGGAGGTGCAACAGATGTTAAGTGATCACTGCCGCAATACCAGAGGTGTCTTGCAGTAGCGTCACCGACGACCTTTTAAAAATGAATAAGCTGTTTTTGGAGGTCCCTATGTAGTATCTTTTCGGAAAATCCCCCTGCCGGTAATTGATACCACAAGAGTAGTGCGAGGCAAAAATGCCGGAAGGACCGCACGGTTGTGGATTTCCAGACATCGAGATGGTGGAATGGAACTTTAAATGTTGACGCGATGTACGATGATGGAAATCAGCAGCGGGAATTAATCCAAACAACTTATCAGAACTCAAACAAAAAAAAAACACTCTCATATAATCAAATACATCACTGCGTTAAGCCGTTTCGTAGAAATATGGTAACTAAAACTTTGACACGAGAATTTTATATATTAAAGATAATATAGAATATAGATAAAAGTTTCATCACGCCCCATAGTTCTTCGGGGTAGACAGAGTAAACAGAACGCCTATAGACTTTCTAATTCATCACGATTTACCGGATTTTCAGTTGGAAAGATGGGTGGTGATCCCCATCTTCGCATTTAACTGACCTGAGTGCTAAGTGTGAGTTTTTCTTTTCGCATTCGATCGTGAGCGCGTTTCGAGTTTACGAGGAATTTGTATGTGATTTGTACAGCGCCTAGTGGTAAACCTAGTGGTAAACGTGAGAAACCAGTTTACCATTAGGTGGCGCTGTACAAATCACATACAAATTCCTCGTAAACTCGAAACGCGCTCACGATCGAATGCGAAAAGAAAAACTCACACTTAGCACTCTGATAACGATTATCGACTATTTCTAGCGATAACCGGGACAACGGCTTTAAGTGCTCATTCGAGGCACGAGGGTGGTAGCACACCACCCGCCATACTCTGAACTGCTACTAAGATTTTGGATTTTCGAGAAAATCCTCGAAAAAACCCTCAATAATGCTTTTCCCCCATGATCTGAGCCGAATAAGCTATCTCCTAGACCACGAGGCAGTCAAAGAATATAGATGATAATATAAAAAATTAGAAGTTCTATTCAAAGTTATTGGTTTTATAATTATACTCATATTATCTTTACAGTTGAGAATACAATAACTATTGTGCATCTAAACCATAAAACAATGTACAGGTTAAAATAATTACAACAAAAGTTTGTTTAGGTGATGAATAACAATAAAAATAAGTTTTTACAGCGGCAGACGTTGTTTTACCTAAGCGTTTACATTAAAACCAAAAAAATCTGACAAATTTGAAAAGCGCTACCTACTAATATCGAGTCCATAGCGTCTTATTATCTATACATATAATAAAATCGTAGAAAAATCAAAACTGTACATTGATTTTTTTTTTTAAAGAATACAATCGATATCGAAGCCAAAAATATAGTTTTTAGAATTTTTGTCTGTTTGTCTGTATGTATGTCCGGGGTAAACTCAAAAAGTACTGCATGGATTTACTTCAAATTTTGCATGAATATTACTAACAGGTCGGGTCAACATAATACCTACATATTATCACGCTATCACCTACGAGGGAGGAGCAGTGCGGAGTAAACGAAGTCCGCGCGGACGAAGTCGCTGGCAACAGCTAGTATCACATATAGTCCTAATTAAGCAAATTACATGAAGTGATGAATTTTGTGACTGCCTATTTAATAGTCCATTGTACGTCCTATTATATTGTCCTAGGAAAATTACACGATTTTATCTAGCTACAAAGTTTTTGTGAGTGGTAAGCATGGACATTATTCTAACAAAAAGTCAACATTCGTGACACGTCAACCTACTTGGTATCCTCCGAACCACTTATGTCAAATTCAAATAGTGTAGCCGCATTGTCTGAACCAGTCCGATATGTGTTTAACTTTTGTAAGTAAGCTGTTTTGTATAACATGAGTCAGCTAAGATTTCTACTGATATCCCAGCACCACTTGCTAGTACATTTACATCGGCGGGAGTACAATTACCATTGTCAACTAATAAAATTTAAAATCATTAAAATTAACGGGTCATGTGCGAGTTGGATTTGCATACCGAAGGTTCCGTACAAACTCGTAAGTAAACTTAGATACACATAAATTTAATGATTCTAGGTTAACGGGAAGTACCGTGTAGGTTTTGATTCCCTCGTAAAATCACAAAATATGCGACATAAGCGGTTATATCTTTTAATAGAGTTTTTTCACGATATAAAAAAAATTACGATTTCCGGATTTTTTCCTTTACAAGTGTTAGGTTTTTATTTAATAAAGCAGGATTTTGCCCGACATCGTTGTTGTACGAATTAAAATTATTTACTCAGGTAACACAGAGCTTGAACGAAAACAACAATGGCGGGTAAGACGGGTTGAAAACTCGGACATTCAGTCTCCTTCATCGATCAGTGTAACACACACTGGCCTCCGTTTAAAAGCACGATAATATTTGAATAAACCAGAACGTGCATAAGCAATTTAAGGTACATGTATTTGTTAATTTATATTATATTTCATCATGAGAATTTAAAGATAGAATGTTAAAATTAGAGTGAATAAGGATTTTGGTTATATTAGACAAGGTAAAAGAAAATATAAAATTGTAAAAACCGATTACGTTGTTTTAATTAAAAAAGGCAGTTATTAATATTTCATACAAGGGCGGAATCTGGCCATTGCCCATAGGTATTCTCTCATGTACCACTTTAATTGTCAAATGTAGGGTATTGATTACACAAGTGATGTAAAAGATTGCTTCATTTCATTATAGCGTCAGTGCTTGTCGCTGTCGTGTTCCGGTTTGGAGGGTAAGGTAGCCGGTAAACTTATGCATGTGGCATTAGACCTCGCCACAAGATAGCAACGCACCTTTAACATCTTTGGTCTATCTAGGCGATGGTTGACTCTTTCCATCGGGAGACCCGTCTGCTTGTTTGCTATTTTATGATATAAAAAAAAAATATTCATTCATTGCTTCTTGCCAAATTTCATAATTTTAGGTCTATGGTAAGTCCTCTATAGGTTTTGTTTACCTTTCAAAATCGCAAATTATGCAACATTTAATGGTCATATCTTTTGATCGCGCTGACTTCCAAGTTTGATTTTTTCATAGCTAAGAGGGAACATCGGGTTATATGATATAAACTTCAACTTGATAACTCCACTCGTTCCTGAGAAAAGGGGTCTTGACAGATGAACATCGAAGTAATCCTATATGGGTTCCAATTTTTCCTTATGATGTTCGAAACCCTAAAAAGAGCATACTTACTCATTCTAAGACATGCTGTAAATGTAATGGCAAGACTGGACGGAAGATTACTTCTTTTTAGGATTCAATAAAGTGACAATTTATATCTGTTGATAACCTCCTCTTATATTAAAATAATCATTAACACTGGGGCCCTATTCACATAAAAAACTACAGTCTAATCGAAAGGTTTAGGGTCTTACACATTACATCAAGTTGTAGAGTGATGATGCGACATTGTATCGGGTTTATATGAGTAGAAGCTACAAACACTTGGATTCGATTGAAGTTTTGTTAAGTGAATAGGGACACTGATGTTGCCTGTCGTGTCGAAAACCACATTTGTGGTTGAATTTTAAAAAGCCTTCTTTTACATTATATGTCACGAGCGGGTTGCTCTTTTCTTGTTGAAAACTGGAACCATTGCTTAGACATAAACGTAATAATAGTGTGTTGCCATCAGTGTTAAGGATATGTTATGCCACATGTAAAAACTTACATTACTCTGCAAATCAGAACACGAGGATGATAAACACCGATGTTATGACGGCGAGAAAACGGGCGAGACTTTAAAAAACTCTACCCACACTAATAGTCACGACGGTACCGGTATGTTTGGTCAGACATTCCCCTTCTACTAACTACCATAAGGCAGATGAGATCTATTCTTCAAAGGGACCCGGAGTAACACACGGACAAGTATAATAGTACAAATATTTTAGATTTGTTGTAAAAATAAACACATATTTTAACTATATTATTGAATCCCACAAAAAATACTGAGCAGGAAAGAATGCGAGTATGAAAGTTTAAATTGCACAAACAAAAAGCCGTGGGCCATATTTTTCCATCGAACCGCCACGAGCCAGCAAACGCATCGGCATTCAAATGTCAAGTCGTATTGTCCAAAACGGGTCCGCCCTGTTCCCCAGTCGCTTTTTGTTCGATACCTGAGACTCCATGGCGCTTCTTAACGAGCATCAAACCAGTTCCACTTACCTCGCGTCACGCTAAATCTGGTAGTAAATACCTCAACACACCGTTTATTCTCACTAACTAAAGCCAATAAAACCACGGATTAAATTGATACGCCTTCCAAGACAATTTCTTAGTTTGTCAGTGTAGCATCAATTACACACAGAAATACGGAGCTATACTACTAATACCAATGAAATAAAATTATTTCAAGGGTAATTTAAAATTATTAAACCCTGTCATCTCATTCGGTACGATAAAACCGTACAATATGGTTTATCTCAATTTTTTCACGATAATAATAATATATATATATATATATATATATATATATATATATATATATATATATATATATATTATTTACCAACTTTTTTAAGGTGTATACTTTACTATACACCGGCCTGAGAATGTATAATCGACAGATTTGTATTCAGCAGGCCAGGTGTATACTACAGTATACATCTAGTTTTTTTATTTCCTCAAAATTTTATGTTGCATACATGTATTTCACCAAAGAAAGGTTGTTGTAAAGGGTGCTACGCTGTTTATGGTAAAAAAGGCAAAATCGTAGATGGAAAACCAAAACACGCTGCCCAAGTAATAACCATTTGCAATCTTTGTAAATGCTTTTATTGCAGAAAATGTTTCAGCAAGGCACATTAACTTTCTTATGTGTTATAAACAATAATTAATTGATTGATGACTGAAATAATTATATTTTAGAAGAAGAATATAAGTTTTGTAATTGTTTCTATAGTAAAATAAAAGTCTCAGTTAAAAAAAACATAACTTTTTCATTTCTTTACCATTTAAAACCCTAAAAACACTGGTACATTCTCCAGGGCCAATGCTATTTAACGGCATACTAATTTGTAAGGAACAGTGTATTCTGAACTACACACTGGCCCGCGAAACTGGCATAGTACTGTGTATACTCAAGTATACACTGGCCTGTGCCAACTCACCCGTTAGTGTATACATAAGTAAGTATACACTGGCGCTGACTGTGTTAGTATTCACGTGGTCTGCGAATAAAACCATAGATAGTAATGATATTTGATTATACTATTTTCCTTCCTTTATTTACTCGATGACAGTTCTAATTTGCTAGTCGTAGTGTTGTGACCAAATAAGTAATGATATCGATCGCATATATTTATTATATTTTGAACAAAGACAAATATAACAAAAACATTCAAACATATTTTTTCGAGGTGGGAACACTCAATGGCCCAGCGCTATTTTGTGTTTGTTTTAATCTGTCACTCGCAACAACACGGTCGTGCTAGTCACTACACTTCTGTTCGCTAAGTTTTTTCACATTATCCATACGTTACGTTGTGTATTTTGTGTTCCTCCGTGTTGATTGCTGCCCAACTGTCAAATATCAAAATGCCGCAGGGATCTGTTCTCAAAAGGCAGGCGAGAGAACTGGAGATCAAGGTTTGTAATTACTTTGAAACAGAGTATAAAAATGGTGGCCCGCTTTAACTACTGTCGCAAGTGCGAGTGTTGTGGCCGCATTAGGAATTAGTGGATCTACTGTTTCAAAAATTACTACCGAAGCTTACGGTACAAGCGGCATGCAGGAAAATAAGCTTCGTACGCCGATGAAAAAACGTCAAACACGTCGTGTGACATCGGTTGACAACTTCGACGCTTATGCTAAAAGTATCTTCACGCCCATATCCCCAAACGGGTAGGCAGAGCTACAAGTGCACCCACGATTAGCCGAAGATACTTGGTCCCACAAATGTGATAGGTGGCAAGCCTATCGCCAACCGGGCACTTTCCAATCCCGGGCAACCTTGTGTTTATCAGAAATCTGAAAAAACTTTTTTTTATGTGCCCGACCCGGGAATCAAACCCGGGACCTCATGTGGTCAACGCCAATGCTGGACCACTAGACCACAGAGGCGATATTCGCCGTCATATATCCTATGACTATTACTTGCGCAAAGAAATTCCAACACTTAAAAAACTTGTTGTTTCTTTACGCGAATGTGGCTTGTTTCATGGCCAAAAATCGTCATTAAGCTTGGTTTTGGAAATTAGTTTTCTAGTAAGAACATTACTATGCCGGTGTGGGACACTATGCAAATTAGGATACACTGCGGCTACGAATACGTACATGGGGCATACTAAAAGTTATGCACTTCTAGCTAATCGGAACTATTTGAATTTCGAATGTTATATTTTTAAAACGTTGTAACCTTCTTAGTATTAAAAAAACACAATTGGCGGGAAATTACCTATTCCGCCTTACCTATTCCTGCCACAATAGCGTCAGTGCTTGTCGCTGTCGTGTTCCGGTTTGGAGGGTAAGGTAGCCGGTAAACTTATGCATGTGGCATCAGACCTCGCCACAAGATAATTGCTATCTTGCTACTTGCTACAAGTTAGGCACCATTAACATCTTTGGTGTCTATAGGCGATGGTTGACTCTTTCCATCAGGAGACCCATCTGCTTGTTTGCTATCTTATGATATAAAAAAAAAAAAAAAAAATGATTTGTCAATTGTTTTTTTATCACACATCAAAATTCTACGTACGCAACGAAAATGGAATTAAGTCGAAAAGATTTTAGAGCGATGATTTTTTTATGATTTTAAAAGTTCTCTTTCTCCGCAAGACTGTGGCGCCCGTCTTCAAAATGCTTTTGGGGGAGAAGCACCTTGTTTGAGCACCGTGAGACGATGGTTTGCTGAATTTGAAAGAGGTCGAGTTTCTTTACATGACGAAATTCGTGAAGGGCGGCCTTCAACTACCGTCAACGAAAATAATGTGGCTACTGTTACGCGGTTAATTGAAGAAAACCCCCGGATTACCTATGAGACAATTTGAGGATTATTGGGGCTTGATATGAGCCAAATTCAGAAAATTTTACACGAAGAAATTAAAGTTCGGAAACTTTGTTGTCGTTGGATCCCTCATGAACTGACAGCGGAGCAAAAGCGGGCTCGCGTGGAATGGTGCTCACAGATGCTACTGAAGTACGACCACGGACATTCTAATGCTGTTTATGACATTGTCATAGGAGACAAAACGTGGATTTATTGTTTTGAACTCGAGAAAAACAGCAATCTTGTGAATGGGTGTTTGAAAATTAGAACAGACCAACAAAAGTGAGACAGGCGAAAAACGTTGGTAAAAAAATGATCGCGTTTTTTTCTTAGCTACGGGTCCCATCTGTACAATTCTACTTGAAGATCAAAAGAGTGTTATTGCCGAGTGGTATTCTACCATTTGTTTACCCAGGGTGTTAGAAAAAGTTCACGAAAGACTACCCAAAAGCCGCATTCTCCTACACCATGATAACGCTTCTTCAAACACGGCCAACAGGACAAAGTCATTTTTAGCTTATGAAAAAGTACATCTCTTCACTCATCCTGCGCATAACCACGACCTAGCACCCTATGATTTCTGTATTTTCAACCAAAATCAAAGATTTGATGAGAGGTTTTACTTTTACCAACTCCGAAGAGGCAGTGATAGCGTTCAATCAGCACGTAGAAAACATGCCTTCAGATCTGTGGTCCTCCTGTTTTAAAAAATGGTTCAATGGCATGAAAAAATGTTTAAAATGTAAAGAAGATTATTTTGAAAAGCAATAAACATAATATTTTGGTTATAACATGTTGTTTTTTAAGTTACGCAAAACTTATAGTGTGACCTACGTATTACTGTCATTATAACTACTAACTAGGTGGTAGAGCTCAACGTCTCGACTAGGTTTTGGTTCTAACGCCTTACCTATTCCTGCTGAAATTGCGTCAGAGCTTTTCACCGTCGTGTTCCGGATTCTGGTTTCGAGAGCTAGGTAGCTCGATGTATTTGGCATTACAACATGAATAGCAACGCACCATTAATACCTATGGCGTCTAAAGGCGATAGTTATCTATTTCACAAAGAGAACTTCGTTTGTTCGCTATCCTATGAAATAAAAAAAACAAAGTTTTTGTATATTTTTTTTTTGAAATGTTCTTAATATACGTATTGGTCATGAAGTATTAGGTATAAGTGGAGCTAGCACTCGTATTAATAAATTGAAACAAATATTTACGTTATATCTCTGTCTATGAGGTCTCGCCATATCTTTTTATACAGCTGTGTTAGAAAGAGAGGGTTAGACCTCAGAAGATGACAGCAGTATTGAAAGTTGTGTTTTAAGTAGGTATTAGAAGCGCTGCCTCCAGATATAATACAGCTTCATGGTATTGGTAATGTAGTCAACGCATTCAAATCAATATAGTCATATATCTTCAGCATCTTAAAACAAAAAATAAACTTTTAATTCAAGTAGTTGTAAAATAAATAAAATTCACACACTCTTTCAATCGATTTCCATGATTATGTCAGATCAAGCACATTGTCACAAATTAAAAAAAAACAAATATCACCGATGGTTCCCGCCATTATCATTGTAATGATACTTTCACTCGTCACATATGGCGCCGATTCCATTGTAATTGCTTTGAAACAAGAGTCTGATTGTGGAGCCGTGAGCGACAATTACACCAATTTAAAAAGGGGATCACGCAAAACTTTCCCTTTAACTTATTGTAATTTAATTCGGTGATTAACGGTTCATCGGGCTTTGATTACACGATGAGTAATAATAACCAATCGTTTTACTGTGTTAGTATGGAACAGTACATGTTTATTTATTATTTTTAACCCTTAAACGCAAAAACACTAGCTTCGTGCAATGACACGATAAATGCAGATGTAACCGGCTATTATCAGCTATTGTCACATACATTCCGGCCTGCGTGTGACTTAGAGCGTCTTCGGGAGGATAGACGCAAGTGTGGCCGCAGCATAACTTTAACGCGTATATCTGTGAATGTTAGTGGCATAGTAAGGGGCCATTTTTATAAATTACGTCACACGAATTTCATGATTTTTTGAGCCCTCCCCCGCCCTGGTCACATTTATGAGACACCCCCCTACCTAGTGTGATGACACATATTTAAAGAAAATCATCTCATTGGGTTATTTTTTTATCTATACAAGTAGGTAGCTTTTTAAATTTAGTGTTGTAATACTTAGATATAAAATATGATATTTTGAAAAAAATGTGATGTCACAAAACCCCCCTCATCCCATGTCACACTTCATCGAACCCCTAACTACCCTTTAACGTGTGACGTAATTTATGGATGGCCCCTAACTCCCAAACGGATCTAATTTAACTGCAGTTTTTTTTTAAAATCTATATCTGGTTTTTAGCGCTTTAATAACGTCGAAATTCGACCATACATTAAACAATAAAATTTCTTTTAAGTTTGACAACAGATTTAGCCGTAAAGACTAAAGTAAAATATTATTTTGTTTGTCACGTGAATGTAGTGTGTGTAATGTTTATTTTTATTAATTAAATACATTTCTGAAGAAAATATTAGATTTCCGCAATCCTTCGCAATGTAAACTTTAACTATGTCAAAGTTCATACTCCACCGTTCGAGTGGTCTTAAAAAAGGGTACAAAATTTTTTCTTTACATATTAATATATAGTGATGAATGTGGCGGAAGCGAGAGACAAGCCTGCAAGGATCGTGATGTATGGCACTCGGTTCTCTCTGCCTACCCCGTAAGGGATCTGGAGTAATGATATGTATGTATGTATGTATGTATTATTATATAAAAATTCTTATACAAATACACTTTGCAATTCTAATAGTATAAATGCGAAAGTTTGTGTATGTTTGGTACACATTTACGTTGTAACGGCTGGATGGATAGTAACTGATATGTTAACATGGAAAACTTGTTTTTCGGAATTATATATTGTTTAGGTAAGTGCAATTTGTCCCGTGAATATTTATTTATTTATTGTTCCCATGGGATGAAAAACACTAACTTTACAAAATATAAAATTTGGTCACCAAGGCACAAATAATAATTAAATTATACCTATACAATATTTCAGTTTCGGCCCTTAGTGAAACTGCATCATTGACTGTCTTAGAATAAACACTTATAATGTTTCACAACTAATGACACAGATCCAAACTCTTAGAATAGAATAGAATATATTTTTATTCAAAATGAGTATATAAAATACATTTTTTGAACGTCAAAACTATTATCACAAAGAAAAACGTATTACAATATCATAAAAAAAAAAGAAATAATGTAAATACATTATCTTATACCTTAAATTATTTAAAAATCAAACAAAGCTACGGGTGAAACAGTAGTATCTTAAGTGTACATCTAGGTGCAGATGGGTTAAAGCACTGAGTTACATAAATACATATCAATGGGTTAAAGTAACACCACGAAAAAAAAATCACTTAAAAACACTGTACAATCTTTAAATTGGGTCAGATGTCAAAGCAAACAAATGGCCCTTATTTTGTTTTGACTTTTACATTTAATTCATTTGGCCGCCTGTTTGTCAAGCTGTAAGAGTGAACTCAATTGCGAATCGATGGGATTGGGGTTCGACTCCCGACGGGGAAAACATCTGTGTGATGAGCATGAATATTTCTATTCTTGGGTTTGGGTGCTTTTATGTAACAGTAAATATGTATATATACTTCTACGTATTAGCACAGATCAGTAAATAGTTACTTCGTATTAGTATCGTTGACTAACACTCATAAATCAAGCAAATAATTTGCTTATGTCGGGGTTAGATAAATTCGTGTTATTTGGCCAGCGGTATTATAATGAATATCCACAGTAATTAACTAATCAATATTAATAATTATATAATAAGTAAGTTGTATATTTATTGTTTGTTATTAATGTTTTAGTCTACGAGTACATTTGTGCACAAGCAGCTTTCCATTAAAGATCTCTCGTGTTTAAGACCTTAACAATGAGGCAGTAACAAGTGATTAAGAGAAAACATTAATGTAACGTTGGCGTCTTTGTTCGATTCGAACAGTTATTACAACATAATATGTAAATGCAAGACGAACACTATTGTCTTTAATAAACACGTTCAGTGTTCGATTACTCGCCGATCGAATTTAAGCTTGTCATCATTTCGATAATAAACAAGTCGAAAAATAACACATCGGTACAATAAGGAGACTAAATTTGTACTTGAAACGTTTATTGGGAACAGCAATTGCCACCCTTGCGAATCCGGGCTTTTCGGGTGAGCAGAGTTTAAATTAAGTAGGCTGCAAGTCCACCCCTATAGTATCTCCTGTGAGACCGAATCTCGGCTTAGGACAGTATCTAGACGATAAGTAGGAGAGTAAGTGCCATCAGGATTTCGACTCGTTAATAACTTTTCTTGACAGGCGTCTCTAACGTTGGCTGGCCGAAACAGTGGCTCGAGTCGCCGCCGGCGGCAACTTTGGCATATGCGTGTAAATTGTGAAGTGTAGGTTGTGATGGGATCATCAGGATGGGATAGGAAATTGCCGTCCTTGCTATCCCATTTCCCACTAACATTTTACATGTAATTTTATAGAGATGTTTATATTATGTCTGTTGATCAATAGCCTCGCAGTATGCGTACAGTTAAAAAATTTCCTGTCTGAACCCGATATGCAGCATGATACGTCGCATAAGAGAGAAGACATATATGTCGATGGTTTATTGTAACTTGGATGTCACGTTAAACAGTGTCTCGTTAAATAAAAGGATAAATTAGTCGAATAGAAATACCAATTCAAAAATATCTATGTTATATCCGAATTTTTGTCTTTGTCAATATAAATTAATAAATAATAAATAAATATCGCTGGATAAATTACACGAATTGATTTAAGCCCAATGTAAGCAAATTATTTCCTTGTGTTTGGTGGTTAGTCAGATACTATATTTTATTCTATGTATTAGAAATACATATATAACTACTGTTACTAACCTAATAAACATCCAAAATCAAACAAAGAAATCAAACATCTATATTGCATCACACAAATGTTTTCCCTGTCGGGAATCGATCCCGAGCCCCCTCGATTAATAGTTAGGTTCGCTAACAACTCGACCAACGGAGCGGTTATCATCGGTCATCCCGGTACGAGTGAAAACTTTAAAGGAATTTCCTTACCCGTCGTGTTAATTTTTTCTTTTTTTAGCAGTTTTTAAGCTTCTAAAGTCTACTGTCAGTAAAGCAACTTTTATGTACAGAAGTTTGTAATTCAATCACTCAAAAACAAAGATTAAGGCACACATTTTTTTATATCATAAGATAGCAAACAAGCAGATGGCTCTTCTGATGGAAAGATACTACCACCGTCTATAAGCATCAAAGATGTTAATGGTGCGTTGCTATCCTTATCGTCAGATTTTAATGTCACGTGCATAAGTTTACTTTACCCTACAAAACGTAACACGACAATGACAAGCACTAACGTTATTAAGTCGGAATAGGCAAGGTGGTGGTACCAAACATGGTGGTTTATACATACATACCTTCACGCCAGATCCCTTACGGGGTAGGCAGAGAGAACCGAGTGCCATACATTATGATCCTTGCAGGCTTATCTCGCTTCCTCCACATTCATCACTCTCTTCATACACACACGCCGGTTGCGAAGACACGACCTTCGGACAATACTCGATCAATCTGATCGTGGTATGTCAGTCTTGGTCTTTCCCGGTACCTACATCCTTGCACATTCGCATTGTATATCTGTTTGTTTTGTTAACCTTTCATTTGCCATTCTTTCTACATGTCCGAACCAACGGAGCATGCCCTTTCTCATCTTTACACCGACACTTACTTTCAAACCTAACCTCTCGCTCACTTCGACATTACGAACCCGGTCCGCGAGTGTCACACCACATATTTTCTTAGCGACCTCATCTCGACCGCGTTGATTGGTTTATAGTTTAATAGTTTAAGTTTTTTAAGGTTAGTCACATATGTAATACTTTTTAAGGTTAGTCACATATGTAATACTTTTTAAGGTTAGTCACATATGTAATACTTTTTAAGGTTAGTCACATATGTAATACTTTTTAAGGTTAGTCACATATGTATTACTTTTTAAGGTTTTTTTTTATAACATAAGATAGCAAACAAGCAGATGGGTCCCCTGATGGAAAGAGTCAACCATCGCCTATAGACACCAAATATATTAATGGTGCGTTGCTTTCTCGTGGCGAAGTCTAATGCCACATGCATAAGTTTACCGGCTACCTTACCCTCCAAACCGGAACACGACAGCGACAAGCACTGACGCTATTGCGGCAGGAATAGGTAAGGCGGTGGTACCTGACCCGGGCGAGACAATGCAGAACTCTACCACCTAGTAGCCACGATGGTAGTGACTCGATAGCCAATCGGTCGCCTCTTACGACCTGTCTGGCAGAACGGCAGTTGGCCTATTCTTCAAAGGAGGCCGGGACCAACACGGCGGTTAGTCACATATGTAATACCTTTTAAGGTTAGTCACATATGTAATATTTTTTTGTCCCGGAAAGTGAACAAGGAGAAGTAACAAGTAGTCCTAAAACAATGGGGTGTTATAATTCTTATATCGAGTCGCCTCTGTGGTCTACTAGTCCGGTGTCGGAGTTGACCACATGAGGTCCCGGGTTCGATTCCCGGGTCGTGTAATTCAAAAAATATGTTTTCCGGTTGTTGCCCGGGATTGGAAAAAGTGCCCGGTTGGCGATGAGCTGTCCACCTATCATTGTGAGACTAAATATCTTCGGCTAATCGTGGGTGCACTTGTTGTACCTCTGCCTACGTAGAAACGGGCGTGAATATACTTTATTTTGTTAAAATTGGAAGGCATTAACCAGACTGGCCGTCTAGACTTGCATGTCTAATAACTAAAAAAGAGTTGGCACAGTGAAGTCAGTCATCCTGTAATTTTGCCACCATTAATAGCGTATCCCGATACTGCCAACTAGGCATGTATCATTTAACAGTTAACATATTAAACTTGGTGCTAAATTTAATACGCACATTTTTTTTAACAATTAACAACTCTTATTTATATTAGCAAATACTGTTAAAATTTTATGCATCACTTAAATTACCAATAACTTCATATAGGATAATAATGTTATTAAAAATATTTGAATGTCTTTTTTGCTGGCTTACTTGATTTATGATAATAATAAATGTTAAAGTTACAAAACTACTTCAGAGGACCTTTTTTTGGTCGCTAACTCGACAGCTTTACGTTTTGGCTGCTTCTAATACTTATGTGTAGACTACTGATATAACATAAATAAATAACTGTTAAATATTAATTTTAACAACATAACAGTTAACCTAATTTAACAATAGTTTCCATGCCTACTGCCAAGTGCCAACGCGAAAACCACGACATTGGACCAGGGTATAATTTGTAGCTATTATATGTGTGGCGCCGCTGGTCCGTACCGCTGAAGGGTCATAGTGATGGAATCAGCGGGCCAGCTGCTTGTCAGTATGACGTCATTACTGTGGAGGTCAATGACGTCACACAAGGACAAGTAAGGGGAAAAGGAAGATCTTCCCGACAGGCAAGGTGTACTGCCTGGGGACCGAAGTCCGTTTGAGAAGCGTTGAAACTTGTATATACTGTTACAAGATAAATAATTGTGATATCGCGATTCAGGATTTTATTTTGAATTTTCATTTTTTCCATTTGTTATTGATTTTTGTCCATTTTTTATTATTTTTTCTTGTAGCGTTTGTGATTGTTTGAGCCGCTACATATGTATACTCATACTTTTATATCTGGTGTCGACGTTGACCACACGAGTTTTTGATTTGCTCGAACCCGGGATCAAAGAAATATTATGTGTATTCAGTTTTCTTATACGAATAACGTTGCCCGAGATTGGAAGTGCCCGGTTGGCGATAGACTAGCTACCTATCACGTCGTACCACCTATCTTGAGCTAATCGTGGGTGCACATGTACCGCTGCCTACCTCTTCGGGGATACGGGCGTGAAGATACCATACATATAAAATTTATATTAAAGGTAAATTGGTTTGCTTAGTTACTTTCATTCGTGTATGGACAAACCTATTAATACATTTTATTTGTATATTTTTGCCGTCCGTGTTTGTTTGACAGTTGGTGGGTGTGAGCAATGATGAAAGATGAATTTGTTGGCAAGCGGGCCAGAAATAAACTCAGTTACAAGACACGCCACAAAAATATAACTTTTTATATCAATCAAAATTCAATATAATTAAATTTTTGGTTTTATTTATTTAATTTAATAGGATAGCAAACAAACAGATGGTCTCCTGATGAAAAGGGATAGAAAGAGAAAAGTCTTTTAATTTCATTATAGTTAAAAAAAATAATGGTTATAAATATATAAATATAAATATTCACGGGACAAATTACACTTATTGATATAACCCCAAAGTAAGCAAATTATATGCTTGTGTATAGGTGTTAGTCAACGATACTAATACACAGAAATACATATATAAATACTGGGATATATTTAATAAACACACAAACACGGGAATACAAAGATTTTTGCTCATCACACAAATGCTTGTACCCGTCGCGTCGGGGATCGAATTTCGAATTCGATCGAACCGAGCCCCGTCGATTGCGTAAGAAAGATCGCTAACCACTAAACCAATGGAGCGGTCAAAATGGTTAGAATAAAAAAAATAACATGTTGAGTATCAAATAAAAAATTAACACTATCAATACGCTCATACACGCAAATTTTCATCATATTTCAATTCGCAGCACTCACACTTTGTAATTAATTGTATAAAACACACTTTTTGTATAAATAAATGATTTGATATCTCAATTCCAGTTCGCAGTAGTATCCGTAATTGAAAACACCATAATATAATATACTAGCCTTATCATACAAAATTAATTGAACAAACTGCGTCTTCCATAACATAAATCATAAACATGGAGGCGCTAATTAATTTCGTTGATAAGAAATGTAAAAACAACTCATTATAATAAAGTAGAACTGTAACACGACATAATAATGATATATTATGCCTATTTGCTTTAATATAAGCACCCGGTACAACATATATGCATTTTTTTCGCCTGCATGTGCAAAAATGCATGTAAACTGTTGATATTAGCATAAATAGACGAGTTACATGTGAGCTATTTTCCAAGCTGTTACCCGCCTCATTTACGCATATGATTATAATAACCCGCTTTTAGACTACCGTGTCCCGACTCGCGACTAAAATCGCATGCGATTAATGTATTGCTAATATTTTTTGTTCCATCATAATTTGCGAAGAATCCAAGTACCTAGATAATATTATAGCGTATTACATTGTTTTTTTTTAAGTAGAAATGTAAGTAATATACTAAAGAAAGAAGGGCGCAAGTGGAATACAGCGCATCAGACTAAAGTTTTCTGTATTATATTTTAATTTTAATGGTTTTCGGAAATTATTGCGTAGTATATGCAAGTTTGTATATTCTCGTCGTGTTAACTAGTATTGTAGGTATATTGTATGACCTATTTAGCGTTGTACATTGTTAACCGCTGATCGCTGAGATAGTTATAGGTGATGTACTGTAGAGGTCAACCAATCTACAACACTATAATATAATGTATAAATAAATTTATATATTTTTTAAATGAGATTTTAATGTCAATAAAAATGAATAGATACTTATTTAAATACAAAAATAAATATGACCAAACGCAGTGACAAGAAACCCTCGATTTATAAAATTTGTTACTTATGTTTTATTAGGCATTTTATTATATATAAGGTCATTCCATAATGGGTGAAAATATTTTAACCCAACATTATTTGTTTTCAACATTATTTATTATTTGTTAGTCAACGATACTAATACATAGAAATACAAATATAAACACCCAAACCCGGAAATACAAACATTTATGCTCATCACACAAATGCTTGTCCCCGTCGGGGATCGAACCCGAGCCCCGTCGATTGTGCAGGGTCGCTGACCACTCGACCAACGGGGCGGTCAAATGCGAAAGTCTCCTTCTATCACGCTTTCATGGCTATACCGCTGAATTGATTTGAAATATGGCAAGGAAGGAGATAGTCTATAATCTATATATTTTGAGCCGGGGTCAAAATACAAAGACTACTTATTTCAGAGATCAATATCTTAGGGGCTTAAAGTTTGTATTAAATATTATATTGATAACGTGTTATTCGACAGACGGGCGATACTGCGCCGGTCAGATATTTATTATTAAAAATTTAAAAAAAATATTATTTACAATAACAGTTGTAACGAGTTTTTATGACAACGCTTTCTGACTTGATCCTTTCCAGGGACAAGTCGGACGCTATTTCGAAGAATTGATGATAGCTGGTGCTTGTATTCCTACAAACGATAACAGAGATAACACACGACAGATATATTTACTGAATTACATTTAACCCATGCTTCTCCATAAATTGTATATTAAAATTCCTGCCTTAAAATGCAGTAGCTTAAAAGCCCGGCTCAGATAAGAGCTGACACAATAACTAAAAAATTTAATCTGTACACATTTTTTTGTATATCATACGTTCACAAATCCTTAATTCTATTACACGAATAACTATTCTTAGAGTTTTCAAGAAGTGTGACTTAAGTTTGAATCCACATTAAGAGGCAGTTACATTTTGGACCAACTTTTGACGAGAAATCAAAATTTTCCAACTCCTAATTTTTCATATTATAAGCTACTTTTATTTAATTAAATGGTACCATTAGATACGTTTATCTTTTAAATATTGCTTCAATGAAACAGATTTTTTAATCATCAATTGTATTTCTTATAATAAATGTTCTCCGAAATCAAGTTTCGACAATTACGAATGGATTACTTTTTTCCTAAAGGATCTATAACTATATCTATTAATTAAACAAATATGCCTATTTCAACGAAAATTAACGAAATATTAACTGGGTTTTTTGTTATCAAATAATGACATTTTCCTATAGAAATTGGAATAAAATAAAACTATATTCTGCAAATATATATGCAAAAATAAGTCACTTAAATAATAATTATTTATTTTTTATTTCAAAAATAAATAAAAGAGAATAGTATAAAATCCGCTACGTCCGTATGCCAAAATTGAAACCGCGTAGTAATAATTAAAATATTAAAAGTATCAATACTATTTTATTTTACCAGCACTAGGTACACTATATGGACGACGACGTCCAGCTCTCGCATCGATTAGAAAATACCTAAATTTCAATTGGGCGATTTTGTGAAATGGCTCTTAAGTGTATTCATAACTATAATTAATATACTATCCATGTCTGTCTTTATCGTGTTATCTTAAAATTAATTCATAATATTTCCCAATATAAACCTTTGCGCCTTTGTGGTTTTTTTTAATGCTACTATTTAAGTTTAATAAATGTAATGTGTTTTCTTCAATAATAAACTAAAAAATAAATATTATGTATATACTAAGAGCAGAAACTAATAATTATAAAATTATTCAAGACTTCGTTTGCCGTACCCAAAATCATTACTTTAGTCTCAGTCGGTTAAGAAAGTAGTCTGTGGAGTGACACTTTGGATGATGCTTTCTAATACTAAAATATTTTTTAAGATCGGTCCAGTAGTTTTGAGTATATTTGTTACAAACATACGAAAACACTAGTGTTTTTTATTTATAATAGGCTACAGTATGTAGTATTTAATAAGTTAGCCAAATGGCAATGATTACACAATTTAAGACGTAAAAATGTAAAAAAAAAAAGTATCTTCACGCCCATATCTCCGAAGAGGTTTGCAGAGGTACAAGAAGTGCACCCATGATAATCCGAAGATACTTAGTCCCAAAATGTAATAGGTAACCCTATCTCCAACCGGGCACTTTTCCAATCCCGGGCAACGTTGTTCTTATCAGAAAACTGAAAAAAAAACACATCTTTGATTTGCCCGACCCGGAATCGAACCCGGCTCATGTGTTTAACACCGACACCAGACCAATAGACCACAAAGGTGATTTGAGACGTCTTTTATATTATTTGAAATGTGAAACTCATTTTTAACGCCATACACAAAAACGAGGGGTATTAAACGTGTGTACCTGTGTGTCTGTTTGTGGCATTGTAGTTCTCAAGCCGATGATCCTATTTGAGTGCAGTTTTTTTAGTTAAAAGCCGTGTCTATTGAAATTGTTCTTAATTATGCTTTAATAAAATCTGTTCTGCCGTTTTAAGATCATCAGCCCCTTTTCTACTTAGTGATAGGAATTACTAAGCAATGCAAATGAGCCCGTTGATCAAAATTAGGTCAAAACCACTCTTGACCATTAATTTCCAGTCAAAACTAATACTGACCAATAATTTTCAGACAAAACTGCTTTTGACCAATCTGTCTAGACAAAACTAATTTTGACTGGTTTTTTTCAGTCAAAAGTACTTGTGACCGGTTAAGAGTTTTGACTACAACATGTACAGGGCGATTGATACAAAATTAGGTATTCTGTTATATTGCAATGTTATGATAACCTAGACCTGATGTTGCAGGACTCCATTTTGAAGATTATCAGCTCTTTTTATGTATTATTATATGAATTATGCACATGCATGGTCTGATAATTAAGGAATACGTCGGTGGTTTAATAAATTTTAAATTTAGAGTTATCATTCTTTGCAATTGGTGGTCAACGGCATAAGCCCGTCGGTTGGTATCCTATCCAATATATTTTACTGTATGCAGCGATTGGCTATGCGAGTCACTACCACTAGTGGTGGGCGTTTAATGAACGAAGTTTTTTAGACTGTTTCTTTAGCGTGAACGAATAAACAGTCTAACGTTATTTGATAAACTAGTCTATGAATGAGCTATGTAACGTGTCTTTATAACGTTCGCGTATGGACTGTTGGTTTCGTGAAACGTTTAGCGCAACCAAAATAGGTATCATATTCACAGCGCCGCCGACAAGTGGAGAGGTACTCGAAAGTGGACATAATATATGTACATAAAATGAACTTCTAAATACACCAGGTTCATGTATTAAATATACATAAACCTGGCCTATTTAGAATTTATCTAATATTTTTCATTTAAAAAATAAATATAAATGTATCTAATATTTAATTTTTAAATAAACATTTTTAAGAATATAAATTTTATAATCGTAATAAACCTGCCAGTCCTACGTCTGGAAAAAGTATGAAGGGCAGTTCAGTTCATTTCTATAAACAGTTAACCAAGTAAATAATAATCTTCGTATAACGATAACTACAACGTAATGATCATATTCAGTCTAGGAAGTAAACTAGTCGAAAATTAAACTGTTTTTTCAACTAGTTTATCGTTCACGATAAACAGTCTCGTTGTCACTAACTACCACCGTGCCTACTACACGTGTCATTAGGCCTCTTCACACACACATAAACTAAAAAACCACGTTGTAGCGCAAATTAATCTGTGTTTACCAGATTAATTGCTTGTTAACATTAATTTGGGTTTCGGAAACCGGCTGCGTCTGTGCGAAAATATTAAATATTTAGGCTCCTCCGATTCTGATTATGCGTAGCGTCGTAAATAAAGTCGGAAATATCATTAGCACATTTTAAGATGCATCATTAACTATTTATTGCTTGTGTTAATTAGATTTTAGAATGTCACGTCGTCTTTTATGATGTGTAAACAATTTAAAATACACATCCCAATTAGTAAATAAAAACTATCGGGACCAAGTTTGTTTGAAAAGCGTGTTTCGCAGGGGATTTACGTCAGTTTGATCGGACACTTAATTCACAATAAATAATCATAAAGTAGCCATCCCGGTCTGACTAGTTCTAGCGGATATCTAGGCAGTTTTAATTAATTGTATCCATACATGTCGAGGTAAGGGATTTTAACAAATAACAAAATAAATACTAATATAGGCAACATTTCCTGTTAAAGGTTATACAAGCTAAAGCCGACATGTGCTTATTTTGAAAATATAAATTGACAACATATCCTTTTGTACGCAACAAGTAATCAGATTCTCTGAAATCTGAGAATAGATGATAATGACGCAGGTAAATTATTGGGATATGGTGTGGCATAAAACTTTTTATAAGTCCCTTATAACTATTAACAAGTACCAATATTTCCGTCTCAATCGAATGCGTAACTGACAGAAATGAAGTATTAATATAAGTATATTATATATAAGGAAACATGCCACCTGAACCCGGCCACGTTTCGCTGTGGCTCACAAGTTACTCGAAAATAACGTAAGTTACTAGGTGGTAGAGTTCTCCTGGGCCCGGGTCTGGTACCACCGCCTTACCTATTCCTGCCGCAATAGCGTTAGTGCTAGAACTGTCGTGTTCCGGTTTGGATGGTAAGGCAGCCGATAAACTTATGCATGTGGCATTAGACCTCGCTACAAGATAGCAATGCACCATTAACATCTTTGGTGTCTATAGGTATAGGTTTGGTGACTCTTCATTAGGAGTTTTTGTTGGTACTCCGAAATAATAATTTAAACGCAGTAGAACTTCATCAACCTACTCCTTATTTCCTGTATATCTGGAACCCTGTATGAGACATGTATAAAATTTGAATGAAACAAAAGAAAACAAAATATAACAGAATTGAAAACCTCTTCCTTTTCAACAGACTTCCTAAAGAAGGAGGTTATCAATACGGCTGTATGTTATTTTTTTAATTTATTTATGATACAAAATCCACAGCACTTAATAATAAATACCGTTTAAAAAATAATGCTCATATCTACGACATTACATTAGTAAAGCACACTTAAGGTGGTATATGGCCTTGATAATCGGCTTTACTAACGACAATTGCCCATATTCGAGATGGCATTCTTATATAATTTACTAAACTTTGGCACACAAACCAGAACATTTGTCTTCTTAGTTATTATTAGAACCGGAAAAGACTGGAAAGGATATGGTAAAAAACAAAAGGCGATTCCTGAACGACATAATTTGAGCATCTTCAAAAGATTAAAGAAAGAAGATTTGGTCGAAGCCACTCACATAAGCTTATTTATTTATTTATCCATTTACTACGCACAAATAACAAAAAGTAAATATAGTGGCGAAATAAGTATAAGAGGCGAGCTTATCTCTAAATAAATGTCTTCCAGGAAGCCAAAAACAAGAGAAAAAATAATTTAATGTAGAAAAAACGTGTACAAAGGCAATAAAACAAGAGGAACTTAAGTACTAAAATGATACAACATAATATTATAACTACTTACTAATACCACTCACGTAACAAATATGCAAAGATAAGTAGTGCTGTTTTAGACAATTTATAGCGATTCACTTGTTCTAATGGAATGTGGCAAAGAATTCCAAAGCCTAACGGTACGGACGTAAATTAAGGGGTAAAACAGATTGTTTTACGAGTATGCACAATACACAGGAAATCGCAAGAAGAATACGGACGACAAGGGAGGTTTATCGGATAAAGAAAATCAAATTACAAAATAAACTCAGTTAAAACTTCTAGCTACAATAATTAATTATATATTATCATTTCATAATTACAATGCTAAGGTGTAAAAAACAAAAAAAAGTATCTGCATGCCCGTATCCCCGAAGGGGTAGGCAGAGGTACAACAAGTGCACCCACGATTAGCCGAAGATACTTGGTCCCACAAATGTGACAGGTGGCAAGCCTATCGCCAACCGGGCACTTTCTAAACCCGGGCAACTTTGTGTTTATCAGAAAACTGAAAAAACACTTGTTTTATGTGCCCGACCCGGGAATCGAACCCGGGACCTCATTGTGGTCAACGCCAACGCTGGACCACTAGACCACAGAGGCGGAGGTGTAAATCATAGAAAATGCAAAGAATGTTTAGTTTTTAATCTACAAGCATCTGCTTAGCTATATGCCTTATTTGTATCTGTTTAGTGTCCGAACAAGGTAGTGTCGGTAGCTCACCTCGGCGACTTGAGCGTAGATCTTAAACAGTAAGAACATGAGACCTTTGTCAATCACGCTGGACAACGTCGTGATTAATCTTTAAAAACTATTAAAATTCCTTTGTTAATACTGTGTGTTTAATTGCTTCTATTCAGGCCTAGTATTTTAGTTATAATTTGTAAGGTAATATACACTAAGATTTTATTAAGGAAAGAAATCGTAAGAGGCCCTAGAGCCGGCCAGATAGATGTTTGTGGTGAACAAATGATTACTGTTGTTTTAATTTTATGTTACAGGTATAATTATTTTTAATGAAAAAATAGGTTCCATAATCTATTTTATCAGTCGAAATACTGATAATCATGATGAACCTGAACGTATTTCTCTGTATATTCTATAACTCTGTATTTCTGTATGTAAATACAAGCTACACTGACAAACTAAGAAATTGTCTTGAAAGTGGTATATATTTAATCCGTGGGATAAAAGATATTTAATCAAGAAAAAATAGCATTTTAATATGAGAATAATTAAACAAAGAAATGTTTTAGAGATAAGTTTATGAGTATATACACACTAACTAGGGGTTATTTCACGCGATATATCGCAATAAACCACGGGATATCGAATCAATATCCATCGCGCAATCTCGAGTGGCTTTTATATCCCCTGATAACAATGTAGGAAAACAAGGTTAACCACAAAATCTGATAGGGTTTGTTATTCAACCACTTTCGTAAACCGGTTTAAAACCTTTAACGTTATAAAATAAACCTTTCACGAAACAATCTGATTATTCGTTAAGAACAAAGGACAACAATTACCACGCAAAAGCTACTGAATTTACACAAAATTCATCAATATTTATAGTGATATAAATATTTTACCCAAGTTTGTCTATAATCCTTTCAAGAATATAGCATCTGCTATCTGCCCAGGCAATTTGCAAAAGGCGAACGATTCGCTAAATGTTAACGTTTTACGTTATGAACGTGACTATTAGGTAGAAAGTTCTGCAACGTCTCGCCTGGGTTGGTTCCATCACCTTACTTTTTCCTTTTTTATATCATAAGATAGCAAACAAGCAGATGGGTCTTCTGGTGAAAAGAGACAACCATCGCCTATAAACACCAAAGATATTAATGATGCATTGCTATCTTGTGGCGAGGTCTAATGCCACGTGCATAAGTTAACCGGCTACCTTAGCCTCCAAACCGGAACACGACAGCGACCAGCACAGACGCTATTGCGGCAGGAATAGGTAAGGCGGTACGAGACCCAGGCGAGACAATGCAGAACTACCACCTAGTAGCCACGATGGTAGTGACTCGCATAGCCAATCGGTCGCCTTTTACGACCTGCCTGCTAGAACGGCAGTTGGCCCATTCTTCAAAGGAGCCCGGGACCAACACGGGGTGAATAATAAAGTTAGTATTTTTTTATATTTCATAGGATAGCAATCTATCAGATGATTTTCATGATGGTATGCAGTAGATGGTAATGGTGGATTGCTATTCATCTGGCGGGGTTGCCACATGTACATTTTATACGTTTCATATGCTTAAAAAATCACAACCAAATCGGACTACCCGATTAGAAACTACAATGCAACAGACATACACAACAACAACATGGCAATCGCGTTGGTCTTGTTCAACTAAAGGACGGCATTTATATAACTTTTTCCCGTGCATCCGGGATCGCTTAAGTAAAACTTGGATAGAAATAGATCATTGTGTTGCACAGTTTCTCACTAGCCACGGTAATTTTAAGGCTAAATTATTTTCGATTAAATTAGTTCCTTCTCCCTTTTGCGAGTGCTCTACATTAAACTGTAAATATGAACAAACTGCACATCACATTCTTTGGGAGTGTAATCTTTGGCAAAACGAACGTCGTCAAATGCTTGATAGTATCCAATGTATATCCGGTGTAATTTATTACTCCGATCTTGTGGGTACACGTGGGAACTTCCGTGCCTTCAAACGATTTTGTCACACTTACTACTGGAAGCAAAATTAAGTAGGCCATTCTGGTAGGTCCCTAATTTCCAAACTTCCGTGGTGCAATAGCAATCAGGCTTAACCTGATTGTAAAAGTCTCATTTCGTAGCATTTTTATGCTTTTAACATTTTGCTGTCTCCTGCTAAAAAGGGAGGGAAACAGGATGTATTTTCCTACTCCTCCTATATACTTCTGATTAATTTCGTTGCGGGATCCAAGACAGCTTAGCTTTTCCCCAGGGCACCCTGAGCTCGCAACTCAGAGGTTATCAGGACGGTTGCCGCTGTTGATTCTGGTTTACAGAAGTTACAGTGGTGGGAACGAGAGGTGGGCCCACTGCCCTTTTATAGACATACACACAGACATATACGATAAACTTATAACACTGCTCGTTTCTGCGCTGGTGATTAAAAAAGCTTTAAGGGGAAAAAACCGGCCAAGTGCGAGTCGGACTCGCGCACAAAGGGTTCCGAACCATCATCTATAAAAGAAAATCACGTATGTATGTATACTTGAATATTTATTTTATGTATTAGGTATCTATTTTCATAGTTAATATATTCTAAATACTTTTTGAAAATATTCAGGTTTCTACCTGTTAAGATCGAATAAAAAAATGATTAAAAATTACGTTTGCTGTGTCGGAGCCTGTACCATAATATTTACTTTATTTTTATTTCTTTATTTTGAAAGGTAATATACAACTAAATATTCTGTGAAAATTTTAAGCATCTAGCTGTTACCGTTTTTAATATAGAGCAAAAAATCCAAAAAAAACACGTTTATTGTATGGGGGCTCCCCTTAATATTTTCATTTTTTGTATTTGTTATTATAGCGGCAACGGAAATACATAATTTGTGAAAATTTCAGCTTTTTAGCTATCACGGTTAATGAGATACAGCCTGGTGACAGACGACAGACGTACAAACAGACAGGAGGCTTAGTAATGTTACGTACTTCGTGTTCTTAATTGTAAGAAAACACCACTTATATTATTAAATCCGTATATTTACGATACAAATACACACAACACAACACAATGTAATACCTAAATACTCTGAATAACACTAGTCACTCACTGTACTATCACTGAACTTAACCGCTTACACAATAGAACACTCGCTTCGCACTGATCACTTTAAGTATCGCTCTCGATCTCTTGATAAAAACTGCTCTGTATTTGTCAACACATCTCTATTTATACCCAGGGTAAAGTTCTACCTGGATCCAGAAAAATTTAAATGTACCGGGAAACAATTAATCACTTCTTATTACTTCTTATTGTAAACAAGTTATGACTCATAAATCCTAGTACATGGTACTTTCAACCTTATGCCATAAACAACAAAGTTCATTATGGTATAGCTTAGATCAACTACTTGTTTGATAGGAGTAGCTATCTCTTTCTTTTATTTCTAGATCTTTCCAGTGTTCCAACTCTACACGTTTCTAGATTATTTGTAACAGTAATAAGTATTTACCTTTTAGATACGGTACCCTAAAAATCAGAAGTGCTATTCTTATGGAAAATCGAAAAGTGCAATGCGCACAACCTTAATATTCAGACTTATGCTCCTCACACAATAAAACCATTTACATTTAATTAAAAGCTTGTACAATAAGTAGGATGATACTGTCTCTGAACCGTAATTATTAAAAATTGATGTAACCAATCGATAAACGTGACTTGGACGTCGATGTAGCGTGGTTTTCGATATCCTTTCTGACGTAACGCCCACATACATGTTTTTAGCCCTACACAGTACACCACAAGCTTAAAGAACGAGATATGAGAATTTAAGTGAATATTTTTTTTTATCATGGACTTCGTTCGCTTAAACTACAACTCGTTACTTTCTTTTACTCATACGGGTAAAACATAAGGCCATAATACTCAGTGGTCGTTGCTTTATATTCGTGAAAGAATTATTAAAATTGGTCTGGCAGTTTTTGAGTTTATACATTACGGATAAGGAATTTAAACTTTTTATTAGAGGTGCCACGAATAGTTATTTTCAAATATCAGGCGAGAGCCTTGGCCGAAAACCGGATATTCGGCCGTCGATTATTTTTTAATGCCGTTTCAATAACTGGTAGTCTTATTGTATTGTATTGGTAAAAATATTGTTAATTTGCTTGCAAAATCTGCTCAAAAAATGCTGAAAATATTATTATTATTCATAAAAACTTATAGTCCAGTAAAAAGTTTAATGAAACCATGATCTGACCAGTTTTGGCGCAATGAGTAAAAATGTGTTCATTAATACTTAAATAATGATATTATGAAAGAAATTCTGATTTAAATTTAGGGGAAAGTGATGAAAAAAATAAAAAAGGGTTGAAAAATGCCTTTCTTTAAAATAACTTAATAACGGTAGGAAATAGAAAAAAAAGTTTCAAGTAAAAGTTGTAGAAAAAAAAATTCTACACAAAAAGTTCCTCTTCATTTTTTGTTATCTACTTTAGTTTAGCTACAAAAAATAAAAATTAAATTTGTATTAAAATATGTAAAAATATATAAATATGGGAAAACATATGTAGTAGTGTTAGTACATATTTATGTGATGCGCGCGCTGCATGGTACAGGGCCGTAATAATTCTGGTAAGTTTTTATAATTAATTACAAAGCAAATTTAATTTTTATTTTTTGTAAGTAAACTAAAGCAGATGACAAAAAAATGAAGAGGAACTTTTTTGTGTAGAATTTTTTTCTCTACAACTTTTACTTGAAACTTTTTTTTCTATTTCCTACCGTTATTAAGTTATTTTTAAAAAAGGCATTTTTCAACACTTTTTTTATTTTTTTCATCCCTTTCCCCTAAATTTAAATCAAAATTTCTTTCATAATATCATTATTTAAGTATTAATGAACACATTTTTACTCATTGCGCCAAAACTGGTCAGATCATGGTTTCGTTAAACTTTTTACTGGACTATTATCTCTGATGAATTTAAAATATTCGTAATTCGAATACCGAATACCAATGAAAGTTTATAAGAAGTTTACCTCTGCCTTACCCTCTAAACTGAAATACGACATGGACAAGTAGTGATGTTATTGAGAAGGAAAATTTAAGCCAGTGGATTCCGAACCCCGGAGTAAGGTTGCAGAATTTTACCACCTAGTACAACCAGCCTGTCTATCCTGCTATATACTATCTATAATAGTATAAAAGTATATTCGTTCAAGGTTATTTAGTTACATTGTGTACTCGTATGCCCTATAGGAAATATCTACTTTTACGTTTTTATAATTTAAAATACACCGAACACCGAAAACACACAATGTGTTATATCAGTAATCAGTAATATTCACGGGACAAATTACACTTTTCTGATCTAACCAATCTAAAGTAAGCAAATTATTTGTTTGTTATGGGTGCTAGTCAACGATACTAATACATAGATAATACATATATAAATCCTGGAATATATTTAATATACACCCAAACCCGAAAATACATACATCTATGGTCATCACACAAATGCTTGTCCCCGTCGGGTATCGAACCAGAGTCCCGTCGATTGCGTATATACTGTTCTGGGAGGAACATGTAAATCTGTCTGTCCCAGCTATCGCAGAAACAAGCGGTAGCCGTTATGAGCAAAATGGTATCGGTGAAGGGAAGCAATGGGGATCACTAAGACTTCTCGTAAATCGGCAAAGTGATGAATAGCGGTAAACCAAAACGTCCCTTGAGGTTTGGTTTACTGACATGACAAGGGAGCATATTTCATACGTATATTGGTTGATCCAGGCCACCTTTAAAAAAAAGACCATCTGCAAAGTCGAACTATTGTCCAAATCATGTCACTACCATTGTGAGTAAAATGTGTTACAACTTTGCAAAGTCTCACTGGGGTTTCGTGCCACGCATTCCTGCAGAAATTGCGTCAATGTTTGTAATTGCCGTATTTCGGTTTGAAGAGTAAGGTATTCTGGTATATGCACGTGGCATAACCAATAAATGAGCTGAGAGAAAAAACATCTGCTGGTTTGCTCCTTGTAATTTTTACTTATCTTCCTCCATTATCCATTATACATGAATTTCAAACCGTCCAGATCTTACGTAAATTCTATTATTTCAAACATTACGCCCAACATAAACGAAATTACAGATTCTAAATAGAATACCAGTTCTAAATTTTGTTTAAAACTTTAAGAAATTATTTATTACTACAGAGTGCGCGCATTTTTCTAGTTGCGCCTAAAAGATAGCTCGTCACTTACAAATTTAAGATTAAGGCGGAAAAAAAAACTTACAACTAAGATTAAGTTGGATAGGTAATATTTTCCTATCATAATAAAATAATTATTGGTCGTTTACTTGAAATTTTCGCATTTTAGTGCGAATTGTTTTTTCTATACAGTAGCCGATTGTTGTAAGCAAGCTCAGTATATGACATATACTGAGCTTATACATATACTATATGTATACAGAATGGCTGGTGAGTTACCTTTAATATTTACGGACGTGATATTTGGCGATTATTTATGATGAGTAAAAATAACATAAAAAATAAATATTAAAATACTTCTTAGTAAACTTAGTAAACAGTACACCGAGAATCCTATATTTACCTGCGCCATCCATACGTGGGCACCGCGCGGACGCACGTGTCGCGCAGGTAGTGACGTCAGAGGTGGACCGTGGAGGGTGGTGGCGGCGCGCGGCTTGTCCCTGATGTCGACTAGCGTGGCGCGCTTAGAGAGAATAATACCCACATTTCACTTATTTTTAGAGAAATATTGGTCAAAAATTAAGCCCCTAATTTTATTATTTCATTTTAACGAGAATCCGAGGAACATTTTTACCGAGTATTCTCCAGAAATTTCGAAGATAACTCACCAGTCAGAACGTATATGTATTACGTTACAAAATTAATAATCGCAGCAAATAAAAAATCCTTCCTTTCTTTCGAAAATTTATTAATATATGTATTTTTATACATGGCCAAAGTCGATTTAACTGAATTGCTTGCTCTTAAGTCACAACTCTCATTATGCGTGATGATATTAGGCATCTGTTTAATTTTTCATTTATGATTTCACGCCAAACCTCTTATAGGATGGAGCAAAGAAACTCAATAAATAATGATTTTTTAAGCATTGGATAGCAATTAGATAAAAAAAAATTAGATAAACTATCGCCTATAGTCACGAAAAATCTGAATGGTACGTTGACAACCGTGTAGCGGGGATATAATGCCACAAGCATAATTTCACTGGCAATACTTGTTGCATTAACGCTATTGGCACGGGAAAAGACCATGGCGGTGATACCGAAATTTGGGTGAGATTTTGCAAACTTTACATCCAAGCAAACCTGCGCTCTGTAGTAATATATATTCTAAGGTTCAAACAATAATATCAGCAGTGTTCACCTCGTCGAAATAGCCAGGTAAACGCTGGATGTGTTTATTTATAGACGTGTATACGTATTTTGCGCCGTTTGGCAGGATGTTTGACGTAACGCGCTAAACGCAATGTTATTTCGTGTGCGGTTTCGACACTAATGCTACACTTAAAACCGAGTTATTTATTATAATCAACGGTTATTAAAATAGAGGACAAACTAAAATGCATTTTTAAATGGGAAATGTCTCGAAGGTTTTTGTGTATAAAGAAGGGCGATCATTTTTGTTTAGTCACCTCGCACCTGGAAAGCCCTGCAAAACATCGAAAATTACCATTCTTAATGACAAGCTGAAAAGTAAAATAAGAAGTCCTTTTTTTAAACTCAAAAAGCTAGATATGATTTCAAATTAAAATAATGGGAAATAGTTGTCAAAAGGTTTGCAGAACTTATTTACTAATAACAAATCAAACAATTATTTCTCTTCCAGTAAAAAATACAGTGCTATGAATAATAAAACTACGTATGGTTGGTTGATCTTAGTTGAAATTTCATTTCAAACGAATGAAAAGGAAAGTGAGTTTAAAACTCAAAAAGCCCGATATGATTTCAAATTAAAATAATGGGAAATAGTTGTCAAAAGGTTTGCAGAACTTATTTACTAATAACAAATCAAACAATTATATCTCTTCCAGTAAAAAATACAGTGCTATGAATAATAAAACTACGTATGGTTGGTCGATCTTAGTTGAAATTTCATTTCAAACGAATGAAAAGGAAAGTGAGTTTAAAACTCAAAAAGCCCGATATGATTTCAAATTAAAATAATGGGAAATAGTTGTCAAGAGGTTTGCAGAACTTATTTACTAATAACAAATCAAACAATTATTTCTCTTCCAGTAAAAAATACAGTGCTATGAATAATAAAACTACGTATGGTTGGTCGATCTTAGTTGAAATTTCATTTCAAACGAATGAAAAGGAAAGTGAGTTTAAAACTCAAAAAGCCCGATATGATTTCAAATTAAAATAATGGGAAATAGTTGTCAAGAGGTTTGCAGAACTTATTTACTAATAACAAATCAAACAATTATTTCTCTTCCAGTAAAAAATACAGTGCTATGAATAATAAAACTACGTATGGTTGGTCGATCTTAGTTGAAATTTCATTTCAAACGAATGAAAAGGAAAGGATGAGAAAGTTGCAATGTTGTTTAAACATATTTATAAGGTTATTGGTATTTTAGGTTTTCTTTGCTAGCCAACATAGGAAAAATCAATTAGTTAATTAATTATTTTTCCGAAATAACTTAGTTATATTACTTTAAATCTACTCCTACTAGGTATGTACCTATATCGATTTTCAAAATCTCTTGATGCGTGGATACTACTTAACAAATTCAAGGAGCTACGTGGTTAATATATTTCGAATAAAACCATTCATATAATATTGATTGAAATTCACGTAAGAAATTCGTTTGATCACATATTATAAAGAGGAAAGTTTTCATTACTTATTTATTTGTTACGATTTAACTCAAAACTACTCGACTTTAGAAAGCTATAGGCTACTTTTTTATTATTATAGCAGGAGTGATATAGGCTACTTTTTTACTTGACTAACTTCGCATTACTTTTGCGAAGTTGCGAGTAACTATTAGTATATATAAAAATATATTTTTAATAATTCTATATTCATGTTTAATAATTTTATCATCTATACATACCTATAATAAAATCGTAGGAAAGTCAAAACTGTATATTGAATATTTTTTTTAATAATACTTGGGGCGTGATCTACAATCGATATCGAAGCCAAAAATATAGTTTTTAGAATTTTTGTCTGTTTGTCTGCATATATGTCCGGGGTAAACTTAAAAAGTACTGCATGGATTTACTTCAAATTTTGCATGAATATTACTAATAGGTCGGGTCAACATATAAGCTACATATTATCACGGTATCACTTACGGGGGAGGAGCTGTGCGGAATAAATGAAGTCCGCGCGGACGAAGTCGCGGGCAACAGCTAGTGTTTAATAATTTTAATAACGCGGTCAAACTCACTAATTGGTGGCTAAAAAAAGAGAATACCGACCTTAGAAATGTTTTCTTAATATTTTCAACCTTTTATTAAACTAATAAAACAACGGCAACCGCATTCAGACATTCAATCTCATATTTATCTGTAGTATAGCTATTTCTATGCAAAATTTCAAGTCGATTCAAACACACCTACTGGAAGTTGCAATATGAGATCGAGGCTAGTAACCTTTTTAAACACACTTCATTAGCTTCACTTTCTTGCTACTAACCAATCTGAATAACAAGTCTTAATATAATACAGATAAATCTCACAAGCTACGGGTTTGCCAATTTCGCTTAAATCATGAGATCTTGGGTTCTACACCCAGTTCAGGCAAGTGATTAGGTTTCTTCGGAGTAAACCTCGAAGTTTAAAATCTAGGTAACCCAAAGCCCCTCGTGGTGAGTGTTAGTATCTCCTCATCTTGAAGGAGCACGTAAATTTGACAGACCCAGTTACCGAGTCGGTAAAATGTAAAGATGAGGATTTACTACTCATTACACTAATTGAAAAAAAAACAATCTTGTGTTATCAAACAAGCAGATGGCTCTCTTAATGGAATGAGACAGCCATCGCCTATAGACACCAATATTTGGTGGTTAATGGTGCGCGGCAAGATGGTAATCTTATATGGGTAAGTTTACCGGCTAATGTTAAGGTAGTAGGTATTTTAATTTATTGTTTGTAGCGTTTTCATAAATGGCTTATTGGGGTTAATACCACAGGGCTATATAAGGTTTGTCAACTCCATATTTCAAAAAACAGGATTTGAAATTGAAATAACCAGGACAATCAAGTTTTAAAACAGGACCTAGTAACAACTACAGTAGCAATAGTAAAATAAAATATGTAGTGATCTAAAATGTAATAATAATCATCACGAAAAAGTATCTTATATAATAAATATAAAATAAATAGTAAATAATCATCGTATCTTTTAAATATTTTATTATGGTTGCATAAAATTATCTGATTTTTAAAATACTCGCTGCCCCCTGCAGCCTGCTGCATTATAAAAGTTTTTGGTAAATCCCACGGAACAACATATTTTTCCGGGATGAAAAATATGTCGTTCCGTATCTATGTCCTAGTTCATGTCATCGTCTACATACATGGGGAACAGACATATTATACATATGTCTTCCTCAATCATTCAAATTATTAAATATATATATATATATATATATATATATATATATATATATATATATATATATATATATATATATATATATATATGTATATATATATACACATTTAAAATATGTATTAAATAAAACCAATAACGTTGTTTAAAATCTATACAAGACAGCTCAGGATACTACTAAAACCAGGGCATGTCCTATAAAAACAGAACGGCTGGCAACTCTAGGCCATATAACGTAAAGTAGGCTACTATTATGTAAATCTTCTCTAATTAGTAACTCGCAATTACTCTAAAATATCGGCAATAAAGGTGTGCATGCCAATAAAATTTTATGATTAAAACTAGATAACATATATTAAACAACTATGGAATTTATAATATCAAACCAATATTTGTCATTAAAAAAAGGTGTCAATGCTAGCGTGTTTAAAATTAAATGGATTTATTTGCTTTGAACACAGTGTTATAGGGCAGATGTACCGAGTATATTTCGAAATGATTGGGATCTAATGTTTCATTAATTAAATGGCATATATAAGAAATAAAATTTTAAATTTATATACCTGTAATAAGTACATAATTAAAAACATTTAATTTCCTCGATCGCCTCTATCGTATTCCCGTATATAATCCCGTATATTTACCGTATATAAGGTATCCCATAAACTTTGTGTGTGTGGCAGTTGAACCACGCCACACGGAGTATTTGATGTTTATAGGTAATGGTATATTTTTCTACTAGAAATACATCTTGATGATGATGATGATGATGATGATGATCTTGTAAATGTAAAATATTAATTTTGTTCAATTTTAAAACTGGAATGAAGGATAGTATAACAGGTATGTAATGTAATGTATAAATGACTTGTTTCTTGTGTATACTTAATTACCTAAGAAATAAAGAATATTTGAATTTGAATTTGATGGATGGCAACCATTTAGTTGGGATTCTTTAGCTGTAAATAACATAAAATTATGGAATTTACTGGCTCAAGCTTGCTAAGAATATAAGTTAATTTAAGACTCTTCAAAAATACTTCGAGTCAACATGAGTATGAATATCTCAACAGTATAAACTTTGTTAGTGTTTAATAAAAATATTATTCCTTCCTCAATACCTTTAAATTAAACCAATAGTTATAATTGTACGTAAACCAACGAAAATTCGCCAATATAGTGATTTTTTTTTATTCTGACAAATCACTAATCTATACATAGTTATAATAAAATCGCAGGAAAGTCAAAACTGTACATAGAACATTTTTTTAAAAGAATAATTGGGGCGTGATCTACAATCGATATCGAAGCCAAAAATATAGTTTTTAGAATTTTTGTCTGTTTGTCTGTTTATCTGTTTGTCTGTATGTATGTCCGGGGTAAACTCAAAAAGTACTGCATGGATTTATTTCAAATTTTGTATGAATATTACTTACAGGTCGGGTCAACATATAGGTTACATATTATCACGCTATCACCTACGGGGGAGGTGCTGAGCGGAGTAAACGAAGTCCGCGGGGACAAAGTCGCTGGCAACAGCTAGTAACTAATAAGTAATAACACTCAAGTAGGTATCTTTTTAATTTGCTTTTCATAATGTATTTGATTTGTTTTTGACTATGGTATGTTACACAATAAAGACTATTAATCTATATTTTGTGCCATTAAAAACTAACCCCTTTCGGAGAGTAATATGAACTTTGGCACAGTAACAATTTATATGGACAAGAAATGCTGGAAGCTATACTTTTTTGTATAATATACCTACATTAAAAACATATTAAATAATAAAACGCACACTACCATTCATTTGACACATACCTATTATATACACACATTTATAATACAGGATTTATGTTTATTATCAAACTTTGAAGAGATTGTATTTTTTAGTCTATTATCAAACGAAGTTAGAGACGTACGGTCGATTAAAGGAAGGTACATAGTAGGTACATACTTAGCTAGAAGTAAGAACTAAGAACTTATTCGTTAAACGTTTAAACCGTAACGTTCACCACCGCTTTACGTAACCCTAGACATGAGTACATTGGCTTCAAATTTTATTTTCGTTTCAGTGTAAAAACGTATCTTAAAAAAGCAAATGCAAGCCGTTACGCAAACCTGTTTATGAGTCAAGGAAGCCTCACTAAATGAAGCTGATATATTAAACGGTACAATCATCACCGCTACTATCTTTAATATTATTACATTATTTATATCTTTTTATAGTTAATTAAGAAGTTCATATGAAAAATAAGTGTATGTGTTTGTTATCGGTTATATGTCCCGCGACTTGGATAGCGTGTCCCAAGACATTTACTTAGTGGAGTAAAAAAGTAGCGTATAGTATATATATACCCTCTTCGCATTATGGTCTTCCAAACGGAACCGGATTGGGGTACATCACTTCGATGGTTTAAAGACAATAACGGACATGAAATATGTTTTATTTTTGCATTTTTTATATAGGTACAGTGTGTACAAAAACCTGTCCAATCGTCAAAGGTATTGTTTAGTGGCCAATCATATTATAGGTATATGCTATTATTTTGCGGATATAGGTAGGTATTTTTGGCCGAACAAAAAATATCCTAAATGATATTTCAATTATTTTTATTATGGCAACACAAAAAGCGACAGACAGATGCGACAACGAGGCCGCACCCGATTACTTGCCGAATTGTTGAAGTTTGACATATTCGCTAAATTTTAGCGAAATTGAAGATCAAGTAGTTACGAGGATTTTTAAAGGCATTTTTTTTTAACAATGCGTGTCACAAATTATATATTTCTATCCTTAAATAACAAAAACAGTCAAACTATATCATTTTTTTACTGTCGATAGGGAAGCGCTTGACCACGATCTCGCCTGATGGTAAACTAAGATGCGGCTTAAGATGGAACGCGCTTCCCTAGAAGATACCTGTACACTCTTATCTTGAAGATCCCCAGGTTATACCCGTCGGGGCACACAGAATCAGGAAGCATATTCCAGTCCCTTGCGGTTCGGATCAAGAATGTTGAGTCGACCCGCTTTTTCGGGTACGTGGAACGTCCACCATATGGCGATGCCTAGTATTTGTGCGCCTCGACGATCGATAGGAAAACAGTGATGGCGGAATTAAGTCGTGTTATTCCGCAGCGCACTCTCCAAAATGTATCCGATAAAAGACCGATAAACTAGCCACTCTGCACGATGAGAGAGGCGCTGGATTTTTTTGCCTACCAGATCATCGTCGTTTATGAGCCTCTTGGCACGCCTCTCTATCGCCTCTAGCGTCTCCAGCTGGTATTTGGCGGATCCATCCCAGAGGTGGGAGCAGTATTCCATGCATGAACGGACTTGTGCTTGATAAAGATTGAGCAACTAGCAAAATTCAATCCATAATCTATACATGGCCTGGAATAGCACATAGGATAATTTTAATCCCGGAAAAATAAGTTGGTCCGGTGGGATTCAAAGTTTTGTTTTATGAAGCAGAGTGCTGCCAGTTAATAATGATCTAAACCAGGAAAAATAAACATTTATTGTCATCACACACATTCTTGTCCCTATCGAGTCTCGAAACCGAGCCCCATCCTTTGATTAGCCAGAATCACTAACCAACGGGGCGGTTGTAACATGTAAATAATATGTAGGTTTTTGAAATGTATTTGATATTGAATATTAAAATCCATTTGCCCTTAAGAGGCCCATGTTTGACAAAGCACGTGGGCGATGATTTATTAGGAAATGATTGAGAAATTTATTTTGCTAAAGAAAAAATTAAAAAAGAACTTTTTGTCCTAGCCTAATAGATAATTTGCACTGACAATTTTTTTTACTATTGCATCCAATTCAAAATATAAAACCTAACTAGGTATATATACCTATTACTGGGTTATAATAAGTTCTACAAAGACGCCTTCAGAAATGTGCTAGGTTTTTAAATATGAGTATATGTATGTACGTACCTCAATCCTATAATCCTTACTTGTAATATTATAAATGCGAAAGTAAGTTTGTTTGTTACGCTTTCACGCGAAAACTTCTTATTCGATCATCACGAAACTTTTCATATATTCTTTTTCACTTATTACTTATTAGAGATCTTAAAAGTATCACAGGATACTTTTATTTTAAAAAATGCGAGCGAAGCCGCAGGTAAAAGCTAGTATTTATTTAAATGGAAAGTGACTGAGTGTTTGTTACGCTTTCACAGCTAAATTGCTCAACTGATTTTGACGAAATATGGCATGGAGATAGTTGAAGAACCAGGGTGAAATATAGGCTATTTTTTTCATAAAACAACTCCTAAAGGGCCGAAACAGGGGTTGAAAGTTTGTATGCAAAACTATATCAACTACATGTTAATCTACTCGGGAGCGAAGCTGCGGCTATCAATTTGTAATGAATAAAAATCATTGTAATGAATTAAAATTTAATAGATATAACTAAACCTAATCTATATAACTACCTATGTATTTGTTATCCGTTTATGATAGGAAGGTATTCCGTGTCGATGAATTAGTTAGCAATGGTAAAATAAGTATAGAAAACAATCTTTATATTATTACACTAGCTGTTGCCAGCGACATCGTCCGCGCGAACTTCGTTTACTCCGCACTGCTCCTCCCCCGTAGGTGATAGCGTGATAATATGTAGCCTATATGTTGACCCGACTTGTTAGTAATATTCATGCAAAATTTGTAGTAAATCCAAGGAGTACTTTTTGAGTTTACCCCGTACATACATACAGACAAACAGATAAACAGACAAACAGACAAAAATTCTAAAAACTATATTTTTGGCTTCGATATCGATTGTAGATCACGCCCCAAGTATTCTTTATAAAAAATATTCAATGTACAGTTTTGACTTTGCTACGATTTTATTATATGTATAGATGAAGGAAAATATTTGGACCCCTTTTTAAGACCATTGCGTTAACGTTGGAGAATGAAATTTGGCATAGTTTACATTGCGGAGGACTGCGGAAACCTAATACCTACCTACATATTTTTAAATAAAATCCATTAGAAACACATTAAATTAATTAAAATAAACATTACACACTACATACATGATAATATTCACACATTATACTATTTTCTTTTACAGGTAAAGTCGGTTGTCAAGCTTAATTAGTTAACCTTAATTTAACATTCATTAACCAGACCAGGTGCAAATTACTAGTATCGATTTACCTATTCAAACCTGGCAACCCAAGAGTTGTGTCAGGAAAAATAGGCAACCTAACTTTTGCATGTACTATGGACTGCATACTTTCGATTGGTATAGAATTTACGTAGGTACTAGATTGACCAAACCGGTGAAATATTTAAAAAATATTTTGTTAGATAATTAATTATATAAATAGAATATCCTGGACTGAAATTTGTTAGGCAACCCATATGCAAGATATTTATTGACAAATATACCTATTAATTTACATAAAAATACCTATGTTTCATCCATTAACCAGCTCAGTGAAGGTCGTTTTCTATCGGAATCCTATACTATAAAAGAGATGTTGTTACTCAATCATGCAGAATTTATTAAACGGTTTAGGATGAAATTTGGCACACAGGTACCTAGATGATGTTCTGGAGTTGTGCATTAGCTAATTTTTATCCCGGAAAAACGAGTTGTTCCCGTGGGATTCACTAAAAAAGTTTATAATGCGGCGGGCTGCCTATTTACTAAATGCGAAAATTTACAAAAACGGCTTGATCGATTTGGATAAATTAGACATATAGGTAGAAGATGATCTGAAATAGCACAATGAATACTTTTTATCCCGGAGAAATAAGCTGTTCCCGTGGGATTCACGAAAAACTTTTATAGTGCAGCGGGTTGCAGGGCACAACATGTACCTAGGTAGGTATTTCAATAAAAATGAAAGTCTCTGTCTCTAAAGCCCCGTTTTCACTTTGATTAGTGGGAGTGTGAGTATTTAATGCAGTTGCTTAGTATTAAGCAAAAAATACGTGAAGACAGCTGTGGATCAGTGCGAGTGATTTGTAATCAGCATAGTAAAAGTGAATAAGATGCTGATTACTTATCACTCGCACTGATCAACGTCTGTCTTCATGTATTTTTAGCTTAATACTAAGCACCTGCATTAAACACTCACACTCGTACTAATCAAAGTGAAAACGGGGCTTTACGCTTTCACTAGACCTTTTACGAAATTTGGCATAGTTACAAGTGAGTTGAAGGCCTAGGGTCAAAAATAAGTGTGATAGAGTTGAATCAAATATACTTCTTCTAAATTTTCTAAAGGATATTTTTTGTGTCGACGTTTAACATAGAGGCTACTTAACGACAAGAGTGGATTTATATAGGTAACAAAGAAATTTATAATTATCTGGTATTTATTACGTCACATGATCACATGTAAATATTAAAGGTAACTTGAACAAATATTATTTGCTAACTTTTATACCATAGATAGTAACCCCGCCAGATGTTTTTCGGCGACTTTGTTTATTCGGTTATTCAGTAAACAATTCGGTATAAAAAGGTCTTGGACTTTCAAAGACGCGTCCTTTAAGTTCGTTATTTGTTTTAGTCCTTTTACATCCCGCCAAGAGGTTGCATTCCTGATTCAGCCCTCTTTGAAAGGTGCGCGCGCTTAAAATTTAACAAGAACTAGCTGTTTTCAATTTTGTCAAGACTCAAGAGTAGTATCTTTTAATAATTTGTGTATATTTTTTATTTTAAACATAAAATTCGTGATTAACTTGCTCTCTTTTTAAGAAAACATAGAATAGTTGCAAAACATAGTTTATCTCTACATTTGTTGTGCCGGCTACTGCTCAAATATTATCAACAAATACAACATAAGCCAAACAAGTCTGTATGTAGGACACTAGATAAATAATAAGCTATCAACGCAGATAAAGTATTTAAACTTCTTACCAACCTGATGGCTCGGCGCAGTCGTTCACAATCCAAGTTGCATTTTAACCTCAAAAAGCACTTTAAGCACGGTCATAACACGAAGGTCACGGTTATGTTATCTTGCATAATACCACTAAGCTTTTACACCAGTTATAGATAAAAACAATACACGACCGAGGGTTTAACAGTTAATGCTGTTATCATAAACACACCAATGCAGAGTTCGTTGCACGTTTATTTCTTAAGAAGCGACAAGACTGTCTAATCGTAAATAAATGTGGTCTCATACTTTTAGTACCTCTTAATTAAATCAAGCACTAATCATGAATTTATATCGTAAAATAACAGCAATTTAGATTAAAACATGTCACAGCCGTACTCGGTGTTTCGCCTGACACGACGAATATGGCGGATGAATTTAAACTACGCTTGCGCTGCTTGTCTCAATTCAGGTAAAAACATAGAAGCTTGTTCTGCCATCTATGTTTTATTACTCGAACTTTTTCAAAACCTTTTATGTATGGAGTCTAAATAGTTTTACGCAAACTCTGTAGATGTCACTAATCTATAGTCATCATAAAATTATTAACAAAATAATATAATGGTACTAGCTGTTGCCAGCGACTTCGTCCGCGCGGATTTCGTTAATCCGCACAACTTCTTCCTCGTAGGTGATAGCGTGATAATATGTAGCCTATATGTTGACCCGATCTGTTAGTAATATTCATACAAAATTTGAATTGAATCCATGCAGTACTTTTTGAGTTTACCCCGGACATACATACAGACAAACAGACAAATAGACAAACATACAAAAATTCTAAAAACTATTTTTGGCTTCGATATCGATTGTAGATCACGCCCCAAGTATTCTTTAAAAAAAAATATTCAATGTACAGTTTTGACTTTCCTACGATTTTATTATATGTATAGATGATGTAGATGGACCATTCCCGTTTCAACAATATAAATTAACCTTACATATTACAAATCAACAACTGGTAACTAAATAAAGTACTTAAAACTTTTTTCAATTCCTGCAAATTTGATGTAAGGATATAGATAATAATATATTATCTATATCCTTACATCAAATGGATGTTATTCACAATAGTTTATTTTGTTAAAACATAATATAATGTATAAGCACAAAGCAAATAGATACAGAAGTCAATCTCATGCATGTACTTCGCTTTTTATACCTACGCTCGGCGGTCGCGCTAGGTTTACCAACTTTGGCATATGCACAAAAACTGACAGTAGAGCTCGTATCAAGGAGTTTGTTTATTGTTGAAACAAGAAGAACGGAAATGCAAACGAATAATAACTAATATTTTGAATGATGATGTTATATTACAAATTTTCTACACAAAATTCAGTGACGCGTATCCCAAGCCACCCGTTTGAGACACGCGTCACGCGTCACGCGTCACTGAACTTTTTTAAACCATTCCGAGATATCGTGTCCATACTCCATAAGAGGTGTCTATGTGTGCGTTGCTCGAACGCTCTTTGTATGTAGATTGACTTCTATATTATTTGGTTTGTAGTGTAAGCAGGCTATGTTTTCTTAGAACTTGGTTGCCGTAACCAAGAATTGGTAATACATAGGTGCCATCTGTTGAGTATCGTCACAAAACTTTGGTAGAAAATTTGTTGCAGCAGTATATGCAAATTAAGACAATGTTGCTATTTTTCAATTAATATTTTCCTTGACAATTAAGGAAATTAAAAATAGAGCTTAACATGATATATATTACTATAATGTTGCGGTCCTATCGTTCGTGTGGCGAGGCTTTAACGCCACTTGAATAAGTATAACGGCTACCTTAACCCACAAACCGAAACACGAAAATGACAAACATTGACTCTATTGTGGCAGGATTAAGTAAGGCGGCGATACCATATACTCAGGCAAGACATTGCGGAACTCTAATACCTTGTAGTCAAATTGATATTGACACGTATAGCCAATCGTTCACCTTTTACAAAATGCCTGATAGAATATTAGATGGTTTATTCTTTAAAAGGGGTCCATTCAATACAGGGTGAACGAATTATTGCTTTACGGTTGGATGTGTAGATGATAGATGTGACCACCAACTGGTCATAAAATTGAACGTCAAATTTGTTATCAATGTACAGTTAGTTATCAGTCCAAAATTAATAATGGTGCACTGTAAAATGTTATGAGCATTTAATGTGGATATATCATTTATTAATTGCAGTGTACATCAAGTGGCTATTCAAAATGATGTGACCAATATAGATGTCACCTTTTTATTAATAATTGGTGCCGGAATTAATCAAATTATTAACGGCATCTGTTTACCCTATGCCCCTACTGATCCAATTCAAAAACAAAATTTTAATCTATTATTTACTCTGATCAATTTTGTAATAACAAACATAATTTAACCAACTTTACATAATTATTGTCATATTAAATTGTTCTGATACAACTTGTAGTTTATAAGTTTGACATTAAACTTCATTTATTTATTCACTTACATAAAAAATGAATGCACATAATATGTAGAATTTGTTGTATTCAACTACTTAAATTAGTTGTTTATTAGTTTGAAATTACACTTATTGTTATTCTCTTACATAAAAAAATGAATGGACATAGTATGTAGAATTTATTTTTTCCAACTACTTAATTTATATTAATACCAAAAATCGTACATATTTAAAATAAATACGCAACATGACTAATAGTTTTCCTATTTTTGGCAAAGTAAGACATTTGTGTTGGTAACCCTGTTAATATCACAGATTACTTATGTATAAATGTTAATATTAAGTTTTATGACAAAATGGCGGTTTCCATTAGTATTTAGTAAATTGAAATTATTGTTATTGTTTAGTTAATCAAGGAAAACATCCCTAATGATGCTGTAAATTGCGAAACCGGTTAAGTGTATTAGTAATAAAGTGTAAACTACAAGTATAAGTGAAAGTGATAGACGTTAAAAAATATACAATTCATTAAAAACAAACTGTAGTAAACAAATACATATAAACATTTTGGATGGCTAAGTTGTTTTATTTAAAATTATGAAATAATTGAAACATTTTAAACATCATAATTTGGATAGTTTAAAATGTTTTATTAATTTTAAATAAAAAAATGGATAAGTAGGTACCAAAGATTCCCGCCGTGTTGGTCCCGGCCTCCTTTGTAGAATAGGCCAACTGCCGTTCTGCCAGGCAGGTCGTAAAAAGCGACCGATTGGCTATCGAGTCACTACCATCGTGGATACTAGGTGGTAGAGTTCTGCATTGTCTCGCCCGGGTCTGGTACCACCGCCTTACCTATTCCTGCCGCAATAGCGTCAGTGCTTGTCGCTGTCGTGTTACGGTTTGGAGGGTAAGGTAGCCGGTAAACTTATGCATGTGGCATTAGATCTCGCCACAAGATAGCAACGCACCATTAACATCTTTGGTGTCTATAGGCGATGGTTGACTCTTTCCATCAGGAAACCAAAGAGCTTTCATGTAATGAAGGTAGTTTCATGTAAATTGCCGTTGGTGGTGTTTTAGTCATAAGGGTTCAGGAAAAGTACTAGAGTCAATTATCTATTATATATACTTACATGAGTGTGAGCTACATCTATGAGTGTAAGCTTGCAAATGTTAATACCTACTCTGAGTAAGATTCAAACGTGATTTCAAACTCGTTAGTTTTTAACTGGCCTACATATTCGAGTTATTTTTTTTGGGTTCCGTACCTAATAGGTGAAACGGGACCCTATTACTAAGCCTCCGTTGTCTGTCTGTCCGTCTGTGTGTCTGTCACCAGGCTGTATCTCATAAACCGTGATAGTTAGAAAGCTGATATTTCCACAAATTATGTATTTCCATGGCCGTTATAACAATGAATATTAAATTAAAAAATATTTAGGGGGGGAGGGGAGCATATAATAATCGTGTTTTTTTTAATAAATTTATTTTGTGGATAATTAGGTAAATATCACAATTAATATGCTCTCTGGCTTTACATTCCTATCAAATCAAACTTTTATGAAGTAGTGGTTTTCTTTTTTATATTTATTAATTTATAATTAAAATTAATAATATTATATTAAAATTAATGTTTAGCACATCCTACGACACAAGTTTAACACTTAGTGTAGGTTCTGCGCGCCAATGTAGGTACACCCATTTGTATGTCAGCATTCTAGTATACGTTTTATTATAGACTAGCTGCGCCCGCGACTTCGTCCGCGTTCGAAAAATTCTAAAAAAAGTAGCCTAAGTTACTTCTTACAAATGTAAGCTGAACCGATTTTGACGGGACTTTCACTGATAAGTAGCTGATGTAAGAAGATTCTTACATCAGCTACTTATCAGTGAAAGTCCCGTCAAAATCGGTTCAGCTGTTCCATAGATTAGCCGGAATAAATAGACAGCGAGACAGACAGATGGACAGACAGACAAAAATTGTAAAAAATGTTATTTTGGTATATACGCGCGGACTTCTCCGCACAGCTCCTCCCCCGTAGGTGATAGCGTGATAATATGTAGCCTATATGTTGACCCGACCTGTTAGTAATATTCATGCAAAATTTGAAGTAGATCAATGCAGTACTTTTTAAGTTTACCCCGGACATACATACAGACAAACAGACAAAAATTCTAAAAACTATATTTTTGGCTTCGATGTTGATTATAGATCACGCCCCAAGTATTCTTTTAAAAAAATATTCAATGTACACTTTTGACTTTCCTACGATTTTATTATATGTATAGATGAGAGAACTGCACAGAATAATTTGAACTATGATTTCTGATAACTCACACGTAATATTGTTTCTTATTTATTTTCATCATCAGTGTGAAGTTACATTATGTACTTTAGATCCTTGTGTAGTCTTTAGTGTAATTTAGATTTAGATTGCGTTTCTCTGGCAAAATACGATTGATACTTAATATTCAATTGATGATGTGCCAGCCTTAAACTAAATAAATGTATTTATTTTTTGAAACGACTCCAAATGCATCAATTTATTTAAGTGAAGAATTGATACAGACAGCCGAAATTAGTGATGAATGTGGTCACCCACAGTGTTATGGAAAATTACTAAGAGTTTCCGAAGATGAAGTTTACAAAACAGATTTATATAGAAACATAGGTATGTGGTGGTGAACTATTTACAGGAATAAAGGAATTTTACGATATTATGTATATTTTTAGATGTGTATTAATTACTACCATGTACTATCTCATATTCTCTGTTACTACACAACTTATCTGCTAAAAGAACGTTTTTTTTAAGATTATATTTTTATTTCAAAAGTACCAAATAGAAACAGTGTAGAATCAAAGATTTAATGAGAGGTTTTACTTTTACCAACTCCGAAGAGGCAGTGACATCGTTCAATCTGCACGTAGAAAACATGCCTTCAGATCTGTGGTCCTCCTGTTTTAAAAAATGGTTCGATCGCATAAAAATTTTTTAAAATGTAAAGGAGATTATTTTGAAAAGCAATAAACATATTTTGGTTATAACATGTTGTTTTTTTTAAGTTACGCAAAACTTATAGTGTGACCTACGTATAAATTAACCTTGAATATTACAAATTAACAACTGGTAACTAAATTATGTACTTAAAACATTTTTCAATTCCTGCTATAATATATTATCTATATCCTTACATCAAGATGGATGGATTTATTTTTTGAAACGACTCCAAATGCATCAATTTATTTAAGTGAAGAATTGATACAGACAGCCGAAATTAGTGATGAATATGGTCACCCACAGTGTTATGGAAAATCACTAAGAGTTTCCGAAGATGAAGTTTACCAAACAGATTTATATAGAAACATATGTGGTGGTGAACTATTTACAAGAATAAAGGAATTATAATAACGATATTATGTATTTTTTTACATATGTATTAATTACTACCATGTACTATCTCCTATTCTCTGTTACTACACAACTTATCTGTTAAAAGAACTTTTTTTCAAAGATTATATTTTTATTTCAAAAGTACCAAATAGAATTTTTTTTTTTTAGCTGTGGCAACACTGGTGTATAGTTTAAAAGAAATTCTCTCCCAGTAATTTAATTAATATTTATGTGTTTTAGATTCAATTTGTCCTAATTTGCCAGTTTCTAATTATTCATTTAACCCTAGCTACGAAAAATAAGTGTTTACCTCGTGTTCTTGAAGAGTATTACAACAAATTTAAAAGTAAATTAAACTATTGTGTAGCTGTCAAACTTGCAAGTTGCAACGAAATAATTTTTGAATTTCTAATTTTGGATTATGGATTATTTTCCTTGTTAGTGCCGTAAGTTTCTGTTTTACGATACATTTTATATTTATAACACATTTCACATTTAAAACAACTGGTGGTGAACTCGTTCTCCTTTTGTTTGTTTTTGGATAAACAGAACGGATGATTGGGACCACTACCATCACACTAGTAATATACAAACAGAATATTTAGATGCTTTACAGTACTTGTTAGCTGTGCACCCCTATTGTTTTTTTCCTTTTGCTTGTGTGAATAACCAAACAAAACGGAGAATCTGTGCCTGCTAACATAGTTACATATAGTCTGGGAAATATTTCAATACCACACTTTTAGTCTTGTAATATAGGTTTATTTATTATCATTACACATACTTAAATATATAAGCATACATATAATTTCAGTCATTTGAGTACACTCGTATACTGTTATTCATATATCAATTAAAACAGAAACATGATGACTCGTAAGGCTTTAGCTCGCCAAGAGGAAAATAAGCTACATCTTACTTTACAAGAATTGAAAAAATATAAAGACTTATGTCAAAAGTTAGAAAAAGAACACGAGGATAGTGAAAGAGAAGTCTTAACAGTACTTGATAATAATAAGAAATTAAAAGGGGAAATGGCTGAATTACATGCTCAGTATATTAGTGTCTGTGAAGAACGTGACAGGCTGCACCATATAGTAAACACATTTGATCAGTGCAGCAGTGAATTTGATACCACACTAAGGCGTAATACCGAATTAGAGCGAAGACTTAGTGTGGCACAGCAGACAATTGATAAAATGGAGTGTGATAGTTGGAACAACAGACTAGCGCATACCCAATTGCTGTATGATGAAGTAATGCAAAACACTTGCTCAAATTCAGCCACTTCTTCTTCTATTCAAAAATCCATTCAATCCCATAATTCTATCCCAATAGTTACAATTGATCTAACCGATGACAACAATTCAATAAAGAACACAAATACTAAAATCTTTTCTAGTAAAAATAAACTTATAAAATATATAAAATTAAATAAAACAATAAGAAAAACACAAAAGAATATTCATAAGAATAAATTGATCTTAAAAAAATATAAACTATGCAGAGAAAACCTAATTAAAACTAAAGGTATTTTAAATAAGTATGAAACAGACATACTATACTTACAGACTGAAATTAATAGTTTACAAAATTCTCTACAGAATATTACAATAAAATATGAATTAGCACAAAAGGAAATAAAAGAACATATATTGGCTATGAATAGTTTGGTAGATCTTTGTAAGTATAATGAAGAGAGATGCAACTCTTTGTTCAATAATTATTTACATCATAAGTCACCCACTGCACAAGACCATTTACCACCATCTTTGAATTGCATAACTTTGCCACAAGTTCAGTCTGAGGGTTTGTCTGTCAGTTTCAGTACTGCTACTTCACCTATAAAAGATCACCACAATTTGGAAAATAAAAGGATTATTATGTATTGTGATGAGATTGGTAAAAACATGGTACAAATATTATCTGAAACATTTGGTTATCCTATAACAAACTTTTGTATACCAAATGCTAGCTTTTCTTATATTGTTGAAAAAATTGTTTCTAATAATTATAGCAAAAATACTATACTAATATTATGTACTGGGAGAAGAGGGAATGCCAATATAAACATTGTAAAAAAGTATTTTAAACAATTATCTATGTTAAATGTTGAAAAGATATTTCTATTTGCATTACCATATAGCAACAGTTTGCCACAGACTGAAAATAATATTAGATATAAGTGCAATATTAGATTACAAACAATGTCATTGTATGACGATAAATTTCAATTCATAGATTGTAATTCATTTATTAAAATTAAATACTTTTTAACTAAAGATAAATTTTATCTTTCTAATTACTATAAAAGACAAATAGCAATTTCGCTATATTTTTATATTTCTAATAAAGCCAAATGCTTGGCTAACACAGCTGCTTCTATTGAGCAGCTACGTAATTTAAGTAGCATTCCTTTGAGCTTGGAACATGTTCCACATAATTTAAATTAGTAATTAAGACAATGGAGTCAACCTCTTGCAATGCATTATTTGGTACTAATAGACATTTAAATTTCAGTGTAAGCGAAATTGCCATTGATACACAATATGTATGTTATAAAGGCAAATGTAAAGAAAATGTACCATCAGCTAATAATAAAAAAGAATTAAACTGTCGGTTAAACCTGGTTCACCAAAATATTCAAGGGCTGATGGGTAAAGATTTGGAATTGGAGTTGTTCATGAACTGTAATAACGTGGACATTCTTTGTATAACAGAACACTGGCTTAAAAGTCATCAGATCATGTTCAGCTTCAATAATCACATAGTTGGCAGCTCGTTTAGCAGAAGTAAGATGATACATGGTGGCTCTTTAATTATTGTTAACAAACTAATTAAATTTAAAGAACGTAAAGATATTGTGAGCCTTTCTGTTGAACGAGTCATCGAGATTGCTTGTATTGAGTTCGAGCAATTTATTGTAATAAGTGTATATAAGCCTCCTTGTGCAGCTTTTGAGGAGTTTTCTAACAAAATGGAGGAGGTTATGTATAAAGCCTCAAATTCAAAGATGAACATTGTTATCTGTGGAGATTTTAACATTAATATTTTAGAACAATCTTCTTTATCACATAAGTTTATAAATCTATTCAAATCTTATAATTTACACAAAATTTTCTATGAACCAACTAGAATAACTGCCTCTAGTGCTACTTGTATAGATAACATATTTTCAAATATAACACCTACAAATAGCTCAATTATAAATACATTAGATTCAGACCATACTGGGCAATCAGTTCAATTTTTGAGAGTACCAAATAAACTTCAGAGAAAAGAAATTGTTTTTGTTCCTATAAATAGTAGTCGATTAGAACGTTTTAAAAAAAATTTAGCTGCAAAATTGCCTGAGATGCCCTTTCAAGAAAATCCAAATAATTTATATGATACATTCTTTAATTTGATAGATACAGAATATAGGCAAATATTTACACCAAAATCTATATCTGTAAGTAAACGCAGAGGTTTTAGTGAGTGGGCAACTGCAGGAATTTTTAAAAGCAGGAATCGGTTATTTGATTTATATTATGAAAAATCTTTTAATCATAGTACTGAATTCAAAGAGTATGTCAAAAATTATTCAAAGATTTTTAAAAGAGCTTGCAATGCTGCCAAGTCAATACACATAAAAAATATGATAAAACACTCTTCTAACAAAATAAAGGCAACATGGAACATCATAAATTGTGAAATTGGCAAGACTAGTATTTTTGATGAAGAATACCAATTAAATGTAGAAGGAGTCAATGTTACGGGATATTTGGAGGTAGCTAAGGAATTTGAAAAATTCTTCTCTAATGTGGCCATCAGAACAACCCAAAGTCTAAGCTCTTCAGCCAGTACCGCGGAATTATTATTGAAGCAATGTGTCAACAAGTGTGAATCAAATTTTGAATTTTCTTTTATTGATTCTAAAGATATATTAAATGCTTTCAAAACACTAGAAATTAAAAAAACTGCAGATTTATGGGGCCATTCCCTTAAAATCATTGCCTCAGTAATAAATATCATTGCACCATACTTAGCTGTAATATTTAACTGCTGTATAACAAATGGTGTTTTTCCTGATTTAATGAAACTCTCAAGAGTAATTCCAATATTTCAGTCTGGCTGTAAATCAGATCCCACTAACTTTCGGCCTATCTCGGTTCTGCCTTCCCTGAGTAAAATATTTGAAAAAATAATTCTTAATCAAATGTTAAAACATTTTAACAAATTTGAACTGTTTCATCCTAAACAATTTGGATTTACAAAGGGTCGCTCAACCGTAGATGCTGGTGTGGAATTATTGAAAAAAATCTATGAAGCCTGGGAGGAATCACATGATGCAATTGGAGTATTTTGTGATTTATCTAAGGCATTTGACTGTGTTCATCATAATACTTTAATCAGGAAATTACACTACTATTAATTGAGAAACAGTGTCCATATCCTACCACTACTAGGCAGAGCAAGGCAAGGCACTATAGGGCATATAATTACCACTTAGGGGCCATCCATAAATTACGTTACAGGAATTTCATGATTTTTAACACCTCCCCCGTCCTTGTCACATCTGGTCACATTTGGAAGGCCTACCTAATGTGATGTCACGTATTTTACAATTTTACATTGGAAAAATGATCTTCGATTATTTTTTATCTATACAGGTATTATATTTTGAAAAATTTTGATGTCACAAAATTTGGGACACCTCCCTCCCCCTTGTCACACAATGTCACACTTCTTCGACCCCCTCCCTCCCCGTTAACGTGTGATGTAATTTATGGATGGCCCCTTGAATTGAATGAAAAATTTTTAATGAATAACGATTCTTCCAAAGAGATTCATTTTTAACTATTTTTTACATACATACTACATTTTTAACCTGTCAAGTGTGAGTCGGACTCGCGCACGAAGGGTTCGGTGCTATCATAGCAAAAAAAAAAAACAAAAAAAAAAAATTTATTCAAATTGAATCTCGTATCCAGATAGAAGAATGTGGCGATTTGGATCACTGTTTCGTTAACAACAAACGCTGAATTGCGGTAAAACGGAACATCTAATAACATTCTGATTTATCCAATTTTTACTGCACCCCATTAAATGATAAACGTAAGGTAAGGGAGACATAATCCACAATGGAAGACTTGATTAGTGGTTCAGTGTCCTAAACGTGTATTGTATTACATAGGTATATCGTATTGTTTATTTATGGTTTAAAGTAAAGCGGGTTCAACTCTTCCGGACTCCCCCTATTCATACCTTTGGGCCGGAGTTCCCCAGTATTAAACCTAAAAAAACAACAACAAGACAACTATTCATTTGGCTCGCATACTCTATGTATACTTTCTCTATGAGTAAAAGGGACATGTAGTAGTAACTTGTAAATATAATAAAACACATAACGCAAATTTACTTTATTTAATAATGATAACCGCCATGCATTTTATTTTTGTACATAAACTTAATAAAAATATATAATAATTACAAAATAAAAAGACAATACATTCAAAAACATTATTTTATGCCGATAAAGAAACAAATATCCGTGTATGTATAATTATTTTTATGGTATAAATTACAAGCAAGCAACTTTACTGATGGATAGCAAGAGAGAACTGTGATCCATAAATATGAAGGATGTCAATGTGGCATTCCTATCCGCACCGTCGTATTATAAAGCAACCATGGAATATAGAAATGGGTTAATTCTGAGGATTGAGGTGTCCGTAAAAAAATATACAATAGTAGTCGCGCCACCATCGGATAAGAATTTTTAGAAAGAAAGTCCCCATAATGTCCCGGAATATTATGGGGTATACCATTGATATAAAACACCTAAGATGCACAGTCTCCAACAAAACTGACACTCAAAACAGTCGCTAATTTCACATAAGTATGGCAAAAACATATGTTTTTGCACATCCAAACTTAGCGCAAGATTTATGACTGTTTTTCCAGAGCAATGTACAAAAAGTAGTAAAAATTACAGTACCGCGACCGACACGATTCTATTTGAAATGAGCGCACAATTTTAAACTGTGCGCTCATTTATAGAGGACGATTTTAAGACACTGATTGTGTATCTTGAGCTTTTACATCAATGGGGTATACAAATATTACCAGAAGTTGTCCCTGGCCAGTTTCGTTAAGTCTAAATCGTCACATGTTTAACATATTGTTACAGATCTTTGACTTCTCAAGAGATTCACAATGATTTTTATAATGAAATTATTCATTTTAACCATAAATAGGTGATATTATTTTTTCAAATTAAAAAACTTTTGCTACTATTATATGTTTTTTAATAATAATTAATAAAAATACTCGTATCATCTGATATTATTCAAAGAAAAAAGTTAAATGTGCTCGTTAAAATTAAACTAAAAGCTTCAGAATAACGAGGAAATCTTAAACTAAACCAAATTAACCACCAAATTTTTAAATGGAATGGCTCTAACAGAGTGGATATAAGTTCATAAAAGCCTCAGCCATATACATTTTCCTTTTAGGGTACGTTTTTTTCTTAACAGGCGAGACACACACTTCTATTTGTAACTCGTTTGCTTACTTTTGATTACAAAACATTGTTATCGTTATTTTCGCTGACTTTTTTTCTTCAGTACGCAAATTTAAATGAAAAAATTGGAATATATGTATATTTAGGTTTTCGACCATGTTATTGAGTATCTTATTGTATCTTTTATAGGATACCTATTATAGTTAGATTAGACAGATGAACCAAAGATTGAATCTACTTCGCTGATAAATCGTAGGCTTAAACACCAAATTCTTAAGATTAAGAATTTGACATCGAAGAATTAATCACGGCTTTGCAAAAGTCAGACCAAACATTTTTAATTTTTAAAGGCCAAGGAGAGTTAGTGTAAATTTAAATCCGTATTAACGAGGTCGCAACCATTTTGGAAACTGACAACTTGGGAAAAGATTTTTACGCCTAATCTGTCAGACAAACTATGCAAATTACGCGCAGAAAAGTGCAATTTTTGTTGCAAATGAAATTTTCCATAATTTTGGCTGTGTTATTTGTAGTTGTAGAATCGAACCGAAAAACGAATTTATCAAATTTTTGTCAACAAATTTTATAAATTATGTATCATTAATAACCCTATTATTTTTGGTTCTACGACTACAAATCTTGACGTCCAAAAAATAAAATTGCGTGCTCTGTCTTTTGCAACCCCAAATGTAACTTTTCAATGAAGTAAAACCAGTAGAACATTTAACTGAAAGGTTTTGAAAAATCTCTAATGACAGCTATAATTAAAAAACAATATACGTTTCTTTTTATAAAAATATAATAAACTTCAACTTCGCAAATAGCACGGGTGTATTTCCAAGTATATATTAAGAAATAGCCCATTAGATGATAACCGTTTCTCACAGATACTTGTATCATCTTAGATGTTATTTGAGACTGAGGTATAGCTAAATGCTAGTTGATATCCGGCTACCTTACTCTTCAGCTCACATTAACACTGGCAAGCAATGTCAAATAGTTATAGCTAAAAGAAGTAAGGCGGTGGATACTTCCCCGGAGCGGGCGAACATAAACCCTACCACCTACAAAAGAAAATTAATCACATCCTACTTCTTTCCTGCTCTTAATCTCAATGCCACTAGCGCAAATAGATGGAAAGTTAAAAGTAACATTACTAAAGCTAGAATGTCTATCCAAAATTCGCTAGGTTTAAAGTCAAACATTTCTAAAACTTCTTGACCCGTTTCCACGCAAGGCGTTCCGTTCACCCTAAGTTCACACGCTGGAAAAAAAATTAAGAAATAAATTAAAAATTAAAGTTTAACGAAATTCGTGGAGTTGGTCATCAATCATTATTTAATGTTGGAATTTGAAGGCAAAATCCTCAAAAATTATAGACACACAGTATAGTGATTTTGAATTTACTTTAGTAAATAAAACAACATTTTACGCTAATTCCCTTGCGACGTAGACAGAGAGAATTTTGTGTTCCGGTTTAGAGAGTAAGGAAGCCAATAAGCTTATGCATATAACATCACATACCTGCAAGATTAACATGACTATGCGAGTCACTACCATGTTGCTACTAGGTGGTAGAGTTTTGCATTGTCTCGCCCGTGTCTGGTTCCACCGCCTTACCTATTCCTGCCGCAATAACGAGAGTAAGGTAGCCGGTAAACTAATGCATGTGGCATTAGGCCTCGCCACAAGATAGCAACGCACCATTAACACCTTTAGTGTCTATAGGCGATGATTGACTCTTTCCATCATGAGACCCAACTGCTTGTTTACTGTCTTATGATATAAAAAAAACATATTAGGTGACAGTAAGACAGACTATTTTTTATCAGGAGAGTTATTCGCTTATTTGCTATCCAAAATGTTGGCAAACACAATGTTGACATTTTTTTGTTGATATGCAGTCTCAAGAAACCACAATGGCTTAATACGTTTTTTATCATTAGATAGCAAACAATCACATGGCCCTGACTGATAGAAACAGAAACCATCGCATATAGACACCAAAGATGTTAATAGCGCGTTGCTATCCCTGTGGCGGGATAGCAATGCCACATGCATAAGTCTAGGTTTAAAGTCAAACATTTCTAAAACTTCTTAATAAGGAAGTTTTAGAAATGTTCTTTCCTTATTCTTCAAATTGGAACACGACATTGACGCTATTGAGGCAGGAATATGTTAATCGGTGGTTCCAAATACCCGGACGAGATGTTACGGAGTCCTACTGTCTTTACTTTAACGTCTGTTATATTTGCTGTCTTGTAATATTAAATGGTTTACTATATTTAAATCTTGTGAATTTTTTTAAAACTAGTCAGGGCTAAGTTTCTATTACCTATTTTTCAAATCTGCCATATTATCTTAATAATAATAGTAGTATTAGTTAAAGAAACCCTATTCACGTAAATAAATCACGTTAAAAAGGGCGTTTACATATTTTTAAACACATCATGCCGCATCCTAGCATGTCGAGACGTTGTATCGAGTTAATGTGCTTAAAAGCCCTAAATGATTCAATTCGACCGAAGTGTTGTTTTGTGAATAGGGACACTGTTTCAGCTTTGCTTTCGTTGAAATATAGTACAAAGTATTTGAACACAAATTTGCTAAAGTTTTAAGATCTCCTAATTCTGGACCGCTTTTAGCTGATGCTTCTTATTCATAGACTAAGTTTCATCCTCACGATCTCTATGTCTAGAATTCCACAACCGTGCGATTTTCGAGGCATTTTTACCCTTCACTGCTCTATATAGAACCAGTTATCGACGGAGAATTTTCTAAACGGAAACGACTTAGAGATCTTCCAGAAAAAAGCTTACTCATTCTTAAAAAGCCGGCATCGCAACTACAAGACCTCTGGTAGTGTAGTTGTCTATGTGAGGCGCTAATAATTTACTATCAGGTGAGCCTCCTGTCCGTTTGCCGTCTCTTCTATAAAAAAAATTCGTGCCAAAAATCTACTTCATAGGTCAAGTAGTTTTTAAGATTTCGTGATGAGTTTGGTCTATAATATAATTGTGCACTTACTGATATTCTGGACCCCGTCCCACTGAAGAATAGTCATGGCTTCATTGGAATACATCATCCATGATATATATCTTATATAGGAAATGTATTCCGGTAGAGAACTGAAAAAAAATCACGATAATTATTAATATATCTGTGAGTTATTCAAAATATATATATATATATATTTTAGCTTCCCGCTACATATGTAGATAAGGAAGTTACTGATTTTATCCCGATTTTCGAAAATCTAATTTTCACCAGATCTCCACGTTTTGAGGTCCTAGGAACCTTCTCCGACTATTTTCACGATGACGTCAGTATGTCTGTAGGTATGTATGTGTGTGTATGCAAACATCTTATAACTTTTGAACGTCTGGACCGATCAAAACGCGGTTAATGGCATTCGATTGTATTCCCACTCAACTTAGATGTCCTGAAAATTTAAACTAAGTCAGCCCAGAAGATTTTGAGAAATTTTGCCAATACCCTAAAAATTTTTTGGCGAAACTGTATTTTTTTATATAACTTCCAGATTTATATACCGATTGAGTAAAAAAACTAATCAGCTCTTTTCCTCAAAAAACTACGTGTAATGGATAAATTGCATCAAAATCGATTGATCCGTTTGGAAGTAACTTGAAATTTTTTGACCAATCATTTTTTGGTATTCTACGATATTATATATTATAGAAACTACTTCGAATGCCTTTTCAAAATCAAAATTAAATCTAAATTTCAAAAGTTACAGCTTTTCTAATATTAAAATTACGTTGTTTTTGGCAACCTTACTTAATATTTTTGAAATAACTTTCAGGCTGATACACCGATCGACTTAAAAATCTTATCAGCTTTTCTCCTTTAAAAACTGCGACAAATAACTGTAATTGGATCAAAATCGGCCAATTTGTTTGGGATCTTTCAATGATGACAATTTAAAAAAAAAAATATTTTTTGACATTGCTTCGAAATTTTCAAACCTATCGATTTTTCAGCTAAAACAATAATTTGCTATTTCAAAATTTAGGTGAATGCCATTCAAAAGATCAAAATCGATCAGTGTTTCCAAAATATAAATTTTTTCAAAAATCAATATACTACCATTTTTAACAAAATTGATGTTTGAACTGAAAAAATATATGCTTATAGTTCTTACTGTTTTGAGCTTAAAGTACTTTAATATAGCGGAAAGTTTCAGGGATGGTCCGCAGGGTCAACCGTTTACAGATTTTTTTAAATCATTAGATAGCAAATAAGCAGATGGCTCTCCTGATGGAAAGAGACAACCATCGCCTATAGGCATGAAATATATTCATGGCACTGTTACAGCCCTGCCATGTTAAGCTTTTCGCTTATGCACATCTATAGTAAGCAAAACATCCAAAAGTGCTATCCTAGCAATTTTGGCTCCTCATCAACCTCAGTCCTAGCCACCCCAGTCCACATCCAGCATCTGTAGAGACCAGAAGACTTCAAATACTATATCCGTGTTCCGTACTACAGTGGAACCTTAATATAACGAACCTAAATATAACGACTTCCTCGATTTAACAAATTTTTCGTAATCCCCTTGAATTGTCCATAGGAATTAATGTAAAATATACCTTTACATTACGAATTTTTTAGAACAACTTTTTATTACGAATTCTCAAGTATCAAAAAAAGTGCAAATACCTCTAATTAACGAATTCTGTCAACTCAAACCTCTATATAACGTTCCCACCAATATACGAGTATGACCCTTAATACCATAGTACAATAATTAATTTAGTCGCGACAGGTTTCAACACGTTTTTTTTAAATAGAAATACAGGGTAATTTGATAAAAACGTGTTATCATTTATAAGTAGAAGTAGTTCGCTATTATAAGATGAGTGCATATTGTTGAAGTGAATAAAACTATTTTTTTATCTCTTTATAACAAATTTTTGCCCAACCTTACCTCAATATAACAAAACTTAGCTTAACAAATTACTTGATATAACGAATATTTACTTGTCCCCTTGCAATTTGTTATTCGAGATTGCAGTGTATTTCTATAATGTAAATGTGTAATTGTTTGTGTTGTATTATTTCTAAGTATAAAAGTGTAATTGTTTGTGTTGTATTATTTCTAAGTATAAAAGTGTAATTGTTTGTGTTGTATTATTTCTAAGTATAAAAGTGTAATTGTTTGTGTTGTATTATTTCTAAGTATAAAAGTGTAATTGTTTGTGTTGTATTATTTCTAAGTATAAAAGTGTAATTGTTTGTGTTGTATTATTTCTAAGTATAAAAGTGTAATTGTTTGTGTTCTATTATTTCTAAGTATAAAAGTGTAATTGTTTGTGTTGTATTATTTCTAAGTATAAAAGTGTAATTGTTTGTGTTGTATTATTTCTAAGTATAAAAGTGTAATTGTTTGTGTTGTATTATTTCTAAATATAAAAGTGTAATTGTTTGTGTTGTATTAATTCTAAGTGTAATAAAGTAATTTGTGTAAATAAAATCTTTTTTAAAAAGACTAGCGCGCTGTCCCGTGTCATTGCTCGCAGTTCATTACTAACGTGTAAATGGCAAACATCGACGAATTGCGGCAGGATATTGCAGAACTCTACCAACCAGTAGTCACGATGGTTGTGATATCCTCGTATCGTTCGCCTCTTACGAACTGTCTCTATAAATTAGAAATGGATATCAATTTTTAATTCATTGATTTTTCTAGCTCATCTACAGAAATATTTTAAACAGGCTTTTTAATTGATTTGGTAACCTCGGTCGCATTTTAGGTTTAAAAAACGTTTATTTCTCACTAGCTGAGCCTGCGACTTTGTTCACGTGGAAAAAATTCGAAAAAAAATTAGCCTGAGTTACTCCCTGTCATATCAGCTATCTGCCAGTGAAAGTCCCGTCAAAATCGGTCCAGCCATTCCAGAGAATAGCCGGAACAAAGAGACAGACAAAAATTGTAAAAAATGCTGTTTTGGTATATATATCGTATATACATCCATATGCATTTAGTAAAAAGTAGTTATTTTAATATTACAAACAGACACGCCAATTTTATTTATTTATATAGATAAGAATTGCATTCAGTTTGTTTGAGAAATGTAAAAATACTCATACCTTGACAAATCACATATTTCTTTTCGGACAAAACGCACAAAATCATTACAAAATTAACAAATGGCCGTTCGACGGCAGCTTACATAGATGCAATTTCTAGATGTGACACAGTTAATTTATATTGATTTATGGAACACGAACTTATTTTATTTATTTAAAAGGTGAACAAGTTCTCTACATCGCTGGGGTTCAGAACGCATCTCTCAGTGTCATGGTCAAATGTAAGGATGGATCCAGCCTTCGGCACAGGAAGGAAGGGGGGGAGTCACATATTTGAGGTTCAGTCAAAATAGGCTCTAATACTTTTTCTTTGCAATAAATCCATACCTAGACCCATGCCAAGGAGGGGAGGAGGTCATGACCCCCATGACCCCTAGATCCGCCCTTAGTAAACTGCTTGTCCTTCTTTATTGTATGATAATGAAACACAAAGTACCAAATGAGAGTTCATTTTACCTTAACTTGATGAAGAGTCCGGATGTAATCATGAGTGAGTAATCGAATGGCACCAGATAAGCGATGGCCAGCGGCATCGATCCAAAGGCGCATGAGAAAAATGATCCTGTAACAATGAATTGTATTCACAAACTCAAACATATATTTATTATTATTAAAACTCCGAGCCAATCAGGAAAAATTCATAACCCTCCGCAGAAGTCTCCAGCGCAATTGAATAAATCCAGAGAGGTTAATGTAAGATTTAATGTTCTACGTACTAGGGAAGCTATGCTAAGTAGAAGTCTTATTCCATTCTATTAACACTCTCTGCAGCGCTCAAAATGTTTATTTTTAATTTATTATTAAATCGTCCAACTAAACTAAAATTAAGCAGCGCTGCAGCGTATAATAGTGTATATTATATATTCGTGACCGAAAGATCGTAACCGCCTTGAATTTCATGGCGCTAACGTGATTCATTCAACGAGCTCTGACTTAAGTCACAGGACACAAGTTGTGTGGCGCATGTCTTCTCTAGTATGTTTGTACATAGAAGTTTTTGAATAAACCTTATAATACGAATCGACCTTAAAGCCAGTAAGCCGCCAAACACACCCACACGCCCACGCCCACCCGCACACCTATGCCCACGTCCACGTCCCACAACCACGCGCACGGGCACCGAGACATATTCAACATATACATAACATACTAATGCCATATGCATACATTTACCGGCTACCTTACCCTCCAAACCGGAACACAACAGTGGCTAGCACTGTCGTTATTACGGCAGGCGGTGGAACCAGACCCGGTCGAGCCAATGCATAACTCTACCACCTAGTTGCTACGATGGTAGTGACGTGCATAGCCAATCGGTCGCCCTCTACGATCCGTCTGGCAGAACGGCAGTTTGTCTATTCTTTAAAGGAACCCGGGGCCAACACGGGGTAATAACACTGTTAGTTATTTTGTAACGCTATACGCTGATTGGACCGAACCGTTCAAACTTAAGTGTTGAAGTTTGAACACTTACTTAACAGGTGGACTTTCCTAAACACTTTGATTGGCTAGGAAGATCTTCCCTTTTCCAGCCCTATGTGACACCGTCAACCTAGATGGCCACACCGGTCCTCATACGTCAAACTTATAACACTTTTCGTATTGACATATGACAGTGTTACAGGGAACGGTGAGGGGTCGAAAATTTGTGATGTTTTTTTATAGAAGAAGGGGTAAACGATCAGTGGACATCCGCATCCGCCCATGGACATCCGCAATACCAGAGGTGTTGCAGTTGCGTTGCCGGCCTTTTAAGAATAAGAAAGCTCTTTTCTTGCAGGCCTTCTAGTCGTATCCGTTTGGAAACACCCGTGCCGGTAATTGATTTCACAACAGAGTAGTGCGAAGCAAAAAGCGCCGAGAGAAACAATTATTGTGGATTTCCAGGAACTATGTTAAAATCTAAAATAATGTCACATGTTAAAATCTAAAATACCTAAATGCAAATGTATATTTAAAACAAAAACTTTAAAAATATTGGTATAGAGCGAGGGGGACGGGGCGACGGGGGGACGGGGGGACGGGGGGACGGGGGACGGGGGGACGGGGGGACGGGGGGACGGGGGTACGGTGGGACGGGGGGGAACCCTTAAAATTTGTGTGTAATCTGAGGCTTTGAAGTACGTACCACATGCCACAGCGACGTTTAACACCAAGATTGATATGAATGCCGTAAGGCTAAAAGAGTACAGCGTATCCCTTAGACCCGCCAGCCAGTAGATCACCAGCGTGAACAGTGTAGGCTCGATCACTAAACCTGGTAACTGAAATACAAACTAATTAATATGTAGTAATTTAATCAGGTCTCGCGGTCTAGTGGCCTATTAACAGGGTAAGATAGACGGTATTATAGAGGCTTCTTTGGAGTTATTTTTTATATAATAAGCAAACAAGCTCTGCTGATGGAAAAAGATAGCCATCGCTTATACATATCAAAAATGGTAATGGTGCGTTGCTATCCGTGTGGCGAGGTGTTAATGGCACTTGCGTAAAATTTATGCTACGTTAACCTCCAAACAGGAACACGACAGTGACATGTAAATGACACAATTGCGGCAGGAATATGTAAGGGAGTGATGCCAAAGACCCGAGCGAGAAGTTGCAGAACTCAAGTAGTCACGATAGTAGTGACATGTATATTTATTTTTTACAACCGGCCTGGCAAAATGGCAGATGGCTAATTATTCCTCAAAGGCAGCCCGGACTAACATGAGTTTACTTTAGTACCATGGAGACTTAGCTGCTCCAGTAAAAATGAAACTTGCAATAATTATCATTGAAATCCTCCAGACGTTTTTGAGACAGTATAATTACGTGCATATAATATAATATTAGGTTTGTTTAGACATCGTCTTATTTTTCACAAGAAACCTCAAAATGTATATCGAATATCCATAGATACAGATATAGAAAATTTAATGTGCTATGTACTCTGTAACTGAGTAAGTCGTGTTCCATTTCGTTAACGCTGCAGCGCTGAAATAATAATAAATCGTCCAACCAAAGGCAAAATTAAGCAGCGCTGCAGCGTATAATAGAGTATAACATATATTCGTGACCAAAAGGTCGTTACCACCATAAATTTCATAGCGCTTACGCGTTTCATTTTAATGAATGAACTCTGACGTAGAGGCAGTCCATAGACTGAGTTTTTATGGAACACGAGTGACGTGGCGTAGGTATGTCTTGTTAATATTAGTACATAGAAGTGTTTGACTATACAAAGGTTCTTTCAAAATAGGTGAACATATTTCAACACGGCGTTCAGTAGGTCTAACCAAAGATAATTTCCCCGAAAAAGAACGTCATTCAAGGGACAGAAACTTTTTGATTTTTACAAACAAAATCAACAACAAAAAACATTATCAGGCGGTGAAAGAAAACGTCTTGCCTTTGCAACTGAGGTAAATAAAATAAATATCTTGACTGAGGTAAATAAAAAATAAATTTCATATAGTCTTCTTGACTGAGGTAAATATAAAATAAATATCATCTTGTCATCTAGACTGAGGTAAATCTATACATACATATAATAAAATCGTAGGAAAGTCAAAACTGTACATTGAATATTTTTTTAAAAGAATACTTGGGGCGTGATCTACAATCGATATCGAAGCCAAAAATATAGTTTTTAGAATTTTTGTGTGTTTGTCTGTTTGTCAGTTTGTCTGTTTGTATCTCCGGGGTAAACTCAAAAAGTAAATCTATACTTCAAATTTTGCATGAATATTACTAACAGGTCGGGTCAACATATAGGCTACATATTATCACGCTATCACCTAGCGGCCAGGTGCTGTGCGGAGTAAGCGAAGTCCGCGCGGACGAAGTCGCTGGCAACAGCCAGTTTCTAATAACGATTTACGCCTTTTTGCAGAAAATAATCTACTTTGTGGTTATTTACCACTTACTACTCACTCTTGCGTTGAAACCCAAGTAGCACGTTAAGCTGTATATAGGCTGTATTTAGGTTCATTTTTAAACTTAAAGCTGTATATTAAGCCGTACAAAGGCTGTAGAAGCGCTTCTACAGCCGATATAACACCAAAAAGGGCCCCAAGTTATACAGCTTATTGCGTTATGTAGGCTGCACAATAGCTATAAAAGCTGTTATAAACTGTACAATGGCTGTTATTTGGTGTATAAAGAAACTATAACACTAAGGATACTTTCTTGTAACTGTCTTGTACAGCTAAGCGTTAAATAGGCTGCACAATAGCTGTACAAGCTGTTATAGGCTGTACAAAGGCTGTTATTCGGTGTATAAAGAAACTATAACACTAAATATACTCTCTAGTACAGCTAAATGTTCTTAATAGGTGTTTGAAAATGATAAAAAGTAACAATCTGTTTTTGATATTGTAAAACATTAATTATATCACGTATCTGCAGAAGCCATAATTAAAAATATATTAATAAACGATAAATTCTTGGACTTGGAGCAGTATTGAACGGTGTATTCAAAGTGCAAACTCAAATTTACTGTCAAATGTAATATGTTTTCCCTCAAAATATTCACGCGCCAACGAAATAATCAAGATAACACAAATAAAATCATTGCAAAATACGGTAAGTGTTTGTGTTTAAGGTTAGAATATACAAGTATTTATAGTACAATATTGTATATAAAGGCATAATGATCATAATATAAGTTGCTTGTCACGATATAGCTTTAGCTATTGCTAAATATATCTTTTATTTAACAATATATTTCTTTAATGTTGTTTTTAATACACAATAATGGCGACGCTTTGTTATACAGCCTAAAGTGTATTTGGAGGGTGATATACTGCAAATAGCTGTACTGAATCTCTTTTTTATTCTATTATATCGCCATTGGCTTTTAATTATCGTCCAAATACACTTTAGGCTGTACTAAGTCCCTATATAAATCTATTAAACAGTCATTGGCTTTTAATCACTTAACTTATGTTTAGAGATGCGTACAAAAATTGAAGAACCCTAAATACAAAACATATATGTTTGTCACTTGATTTCGCTATTGTGATGTATTGATGTCGGTCGTTTGACTTTACAAATAAACCAACTTATTGTTAACTATAACTTATGGGATATGTATTTCAATCATGTTTTACTTTATTTTTCAGGGAAATACGCCTTATAAAATAATAAAAACAATTGAGAGAAGCCAAAACTGTATTTGCATCGTATCCAGTTTGCGGGAGGATAAAGGTGAATTATAATGGCCAAGAAAACAAAATGATATAACTAAGTTGATCAAGAACAAAAAAACTAGAATAATAAAATATAATAAAATATCGAATCAAGAACGAATATTGGTCTATCACAAAAATATTTTTAAGAAGAATACGTTATTTCGTGCTTGTGATTTAATATTATTAGTTCTTCAAAGAGAAACACATACTCTCTTGCCTGTAATTGTATCTAAGTATATAATATTTTTAAAACGATTGTAAGTATACATATATACAGAATGTTGCAAAAGTGGTACAGTAAGCCGAAAGGGGGTGGCTCAGGGGTCATTCTTAGCAACTTTTGTTCAACGACTTTTGGAAATTCGCGAAAAAAATATTGATTCTCTATAGAAACTTTGGTGGTCACGTGACTTTTCACAATGGAAAAACAAAATTGTTTTTCGCGAATTTTCACAAATCGTTGAACAAAAGTTGTTCAAAATGACCCTCTGAGTCACCCCCTTTCGACTTACTATACCGCTTTTGTAAAACTCCGTATAGTAGCAAGTTAAAAATAAAAAAAATATAAATATTTTCTCAGTGTAATGATTTTTATTTCTCTTTTTAACTCTTTTTTTTATATATTCTTTGAAGAATAGACCAATTGCCTTTCTACCAGGCAGGTCGTAAAAGACTACCGATGGGCTATGCGAGTCACTTCCATCATGGTTACTAGGTGATAGAGTTCTGCATTGGCTCGACCGGGTCTGGTACCACCGCCTTATCTACTCCTGCTGCAAAGAGTCAGTGCCGGTTTGGAGGGTAAGGTGGCCGGTAAACTTATGCATGTGGCATTAGACCTCGCCACAAGATAGCAACGCACCATTAACATTTTTGCTGTCTATAGGCGATGGTTGACTCTTTTCATCAGGAGACCCATCTGGTTGTTTGCTATCTTATGACACTAGAAAAAGTTATTATAAATTACCAACCAAGTAATCTTAATGAAGAACATAAGCCTAAAAATTAATAAATCAGATAACCTACAATCACTTTTTAACGTTTTTGTTACGGAACCCTTTTCCTTGAACATTAATAAAAATGACGATTGTAGGTTTACCTGAATTAGTAATTTTTCAGCTTTATCTTCATCACGATTACTTGGTTGGTAATTTATAATATTTAAATATTCCTTTTCAATCTTCCTCTTGATTTTTTCCACATGATATCAACTATGAAGATATAAAAACAGCAAATAACAATTTTCTCAGATATGCAGATTTTTTAACACCATTGGCTGCATAACAGTCTACAATTACGCCATAAATATTAGCTGTAGAACGGTGATTGCATGTCCCATTTTACAGAAACAAGCGTTGAGTGATACTATAATAACACTTAAAGCTGTAATAAATTCCCGTGCTAAACAAAATACAGCTAATGTACAGCTTTAAGGATTAAAATCAGCCTAATGAGTTACAAAATACTTAAAGCTGTACAGTAGTGTATTAATATTCAGATATAACGCCTAAAGCTTACGCGGAACTCTAAGAAAGGCCTTGTACAGCATTAGGCTGTATAAAAACTCATAAAGGTCTCTTATACCGATAAAAGCATCTTTTTACACCATTGTACGGCTGCAATAGAACTTTAAGTTTTATATGAGCTGCTTTATGGGTATTAAACATGCTTGATTGCTGCTTGGGAAGTGGATTATTTTGTGAAAAAGGACGTATATCGTTATGAGAAAAATATATTTTGTTCGTAAAAATCAAAAAGCTATCTCCGCTACACTTATCTCCAGCCAGGTCTGTAGTTCCGTGTTGGGGTATAATCATATGATAAGTTTTCAGCTTGCCTCAAATACCTACTCAAAAATTAGTGCCAGTTTTCGGACTAAAAACTGTTCCTATAAATGTCAATTTTTTTTAACATTTTTAAAAATTGTGCGCATTTTTATACTTCTGATTAATTTCGTAGCGGGTTTCAAGACAGCTTAGGGGAGATCCACAAATTACGTGAGGTGTTTTTTTGAATTTTCTGTCCCTCCCTCCCCCCCTGGTGAGATGTTGTGAGATTTTATTCAACCCCCTCCCCCATCCCCCAATCTCACGTGAGATTTTTCAAAATGTGCGTTTCTTAAATATGTAAACGTGTTGGAGTGTTATTGTAAAAAGAAAAAAAAAATTTGCTTCGTACTTTTATTTACGACTAGTAAGACTAGTAATCAATATTGCTGAGTTATAAGTGTAATAAAAATTTAACAATAGAATACTTAAATCGTAACTAATGCGATTAAAAAAAAATATCTACTCTAATTCAGTTCATGGAGAATCATGCGTGGTCTCAAGAGAGACTATTGGAACCAACATGTCCATATGATTTTCAATAAAATCATCTGCTCCTTCAACTTCGTTCTCATCTATAGTGCGCACGGAACTAGTTGGCCGCGCCTTACGTATTACGTATTACGTATGGCGCGGCCAACTAGTTCCGCGCGCACTATAGCCACTCTAAGGGTCATAGCACACATATCAACTCGTAAACGGAACGTAAACGTATCAACTCGAGCCGTTCAGTATTCTTTGTATGAAACTCCCTACTGCAACGCACACTTATCGGAATCGTAACGTAATCGCCTCGCCGCGTGGTCGACTTGCCGTACCCGCGCTTACGTCTCTCCGTACGCTGTCTTACGACTCTCCGTACCCTAGCTTGCGTTTCTTCGTTCCCGCCCCCGGCCCCGCGCCGCGGCCTGCGCTGTGAACGTGCTTGTCATTCACAAGATAACTTCCAGCCGAGTTGCGCGCGAGTTTATAGGTTAGATTCCAAACAAAAACTAACGATGGAAAAGGAGAAACTAATCGAAGAAGTGAGACAATATCCATGTTTATATGATTTAAGTGATTCGAAATATAGCGACAATTCGAAAAAGGACGAGGCATGGAGACAAATTAGTGCTAATTTAAATCAATCTGGTAAGTATTTAATTTTTTATTTAAGTAGGTAGTTACCTGTTTACTTTACTTTACCTGTTTAGTTTGATGTCTATTTTTCGTATAAAATTTTGATAGATAATAATTAGGTAAGTTAAACAAATGAGTTTTAATAATTGGAGAATAGAAATAAAACAAATAATAAAATAATTATAATATTTTACGATAATTATCATGGTAAATTAACACCTACGATTCTGCCACGGAACTCGTGCAGTAGAAGTTTGGAAATAATTTTTAAACATTTCTCGTACGTTGAAAGCAGTACCCGTATAGTTACTACCAATATTTGGTAATGGACTTAATAATCGGTCTTCGCCGAATTCAACTGAAATTTCCTGTTCTGTTCTGTTCGGTTCCTGGATATTCATCTCTATGTTATATGTTCTCATCATGTTGTGTAAAATGCAAGTTGTTAATACCACTTTATCTACAAACTTAGGATGCCAATTAATATTACAGTTGTAAATCGCAAACTTTTGATACATAATTCCAAAAGTGTTTTCCACAACTCTTCTAGCTCGCGATAAACGGTAATTATATTGCAGTTCAGGATCTGAAAGTCTTCGTGTAGTTGAGCGAGGATATGGTCTTAATAAATATGTCTTCAATGGAAACGCCTCATCGCCCACAAATACATGCGGCATTGCATGATTAGTTCCTGGTAATTGTTTGTCACATGGAATATTTAATGTATTTCTTTCAAGTGCGTTTCCAAAAGTAGATGATGAAAAGATTCCGCCATCGCTATTTTTGCCGTAAGCTCCTACATCAACCGCTACGAATCTATATTCAGGGTCAACTGCAGCTAATAAAACAATTGAAAAATGTTTTTTATAGTTAAAAAATAGCGATCCACTATTGGGAGGTGATATTATATTTACATGCTTTCCATCTATGGCGGCTATGCAATTTGGAAAGTTCCATTTAGTTCTGAATCCCTCTTCATTTCGTCGCCATGTTTCTATAGTTGGTTGAGGTATATGTACTGGCATTAATATATTTATTATTGCATTGCAAACATCTGTTACAATCAAACGAATAGTTGATTCTCCTAAGCGGAAGCTCGATGATAGAGTCCTAAATGTACATCCAGTTATGAAGTACCTGCAACAATAAATGTATATTTAATAATACATATGTAGGTTCTTTTCTTCATTTATTTTCACGGAGGATTTTTTAATTTCCTACAAAAAAATCTTCGTGAATGTTGTTCAGGTTGATGGTCTGATGCCATGGTTTGTTTTAAGGAAGCTGTCCCTACACCCTGTACTGCCATGCACACAAACACACATATATAACTACTCGCCAATTTGCGCTTATCTATTTGACCATGATTTATTTTATTTCAGAATCTGAATGCAAGAAAACTTGGCTAAATCTTAGAGAGTCCCACCGACGAACTATCAAGAAACGTAAAACTAAAAGTGGTCAGGCAGCAACGACGACGAAAAAGTGGACCTATGAAGATGAGATGAGCTTTTTGTTACCTCATTACAAAGAAAGAAGTACGATTTCGTCGGTTACAGATGTAAGTGGAGATGATGACCATTCAGATGTTAGCAGCTTCTTGAATGATGGGTCACAGAACTCAATAAACGATATTCAGTCTCCAGAAACTGAAGAACAACAGACTCCTACACCTACGTCACGTCCGAAGTCTTCTGCATCTTCAATTACTCCTAACATTCCGAAGAAACCTAAAAAAGGTTGTGCAGTTGAAAACACTTCAGCGTCACATGCTTTAATGAAATATTTAATAGAAGAAAAGAAAAACAAAGAAGAAGATGATGAGATAGATAAATATTTTAAGAGCATTGCGGCAACTGTAAAAAAGTTTTCAGAATATAACCAAGCAGTTATAAAGGCTAAAATATATAACGCAGTTTCTGAAATCGAGTTAAAAGAAATCGCAGATAAACAAAACTATTATAGTTTTAGCAATTCTTACATTCCTCAAAGACCTGAATATTACATGCCTCAAGGTTATAATACCCTCAATAATAATAACCACGAGAGTCTATCAGTACCGACAAGCAGTCGTATGCAAACACAAACTGGCGCTTCAAACACACACACTGGCGCTTCAAGCACACAAACTGGCTCTTCAAACACTGATTTTGATAATTTAAACTTTGAAAAAAATAATAATTAATAATTATTAAAATATCGTATGGCAATCGAAGGCACAAGCTACGACCGAAAAAAATGGACAGCGTGCTTCGTTAATCATTTAATTTTTTTTGTTATAATACTCAATTATTATTTTGTTTTATTGCATTCCTGAAATAAAACCTTTTTGATTTGAAAACGAATGTGTATTTATTTCTTCAATAACCATTGTCCATGAAAAAACTTATTCTTATCCTTGCAATACAATACAAAAAGAACCCTTTATTGCAAGAAAATGTCAAAGTACACGGCTTAAAAAAAACAATTCTCAGAATATCGGCGGCCTTATTACTAAGTAATAGTTTCTACCAGACAATCACGTGTATAGGAGTTGCTCACCTTAATTTGTTGCTTACCTTAATGTTACAGCCAATCTTTCTTCGGGTGAAATCGTTTCTCTGAATGTTGTATTCTTCTTTCTTATACATTCTTCTATAGACTGCAGTATGTTATAAAAGAGACATTTTGGCATATGAAAATAAATATAAAATTTCTCTTCATCATCTATTAAATGTTTCTTAATAGTCCGAAATTCCCCTTCAGTTCTCCTAGCTTTATTCATACTGTGTACCCAATATCTTTTTCTTCGTTTCTTTCTATTTTCTGTTTCCTCTTCGTCAAGTGCCACTGCAATTATAGCCATTTCGTATATTGTGAACTGGGACATAACCGTGCGCTACACTTCACGTTCGGATACTGACTAACCGCGAGGCACCCCGCCCAGCCGTCGTCAACCAGCGACCGGCGAGCCGTAAGCGCGGCGTCGCCTAGCCGTAGCCGAGTCGATTCGGAGCTGCTGATCGCACGGTGACGCGCTTACGATAGGTTGACGCCTGGTTGACGCCTGGTTGACGGCGAGGCGATACGGTGACGATCCCTTTCCGAGTTGATATGTGTGCTACGACCTTAAGCCGTTGACACTTGCGCACAGTAACTCATTAGCTCATCTTGTAACAATCCGTGAGGGTCGCACTTTGCGGAACATACGCGCTTGCTTAGCTGGTGCAATGTGGGCTGCTCGCCTGTGCTCTGCAGCTCTTGTGATAGATGCAAAGTAAATGCCGCATGTACTGCAGCATCTTTTCTCTAAATCATCACGTACACTTGGGCAATAGAGATCATAAGGTGTGCTGATGAAGGCATTCAGCGGTTGAATCGGTAGACAGTGGCGTATTAGAAATGGAGCAAATGACTTTCCGTCATGCTCTTTAAAGTCCGGAATTGTCAAATGTCCATCAATCTGAGTGATAGGGTATGGAGGTGGCAGAAAACGGTCGTGAAGAATCATATGCAGATCACTTCGGCGTGGGCTGCAGCACTTCTGGTCATCGCATTTCACAACCTAAAAAAAAAATTAAAAACAATTTCCCTTTGTAACTCTTAATAAAAATTTGTTGACGTTCGCGCTCGTTAAAAATAAAAATAAAAAATAGGCACGCATAAAATTTTGATATGAACCAACTGTAATGTACCTGGAGTAAATATTGGCTCTCTTTAACGTGCTCAGTGTACCATACTTCGGCTGGCAGGTCTGGAACGCTGGAGGTGTCATTATTCGGGTCTATATATTTAGCGACTACTTCGTGTCCGTCAATGCACACTGCAGACCATATTTCAGCCAAAATATCCCCTGCCTTTTTGAAATTATCCTTTTCCAGACTTTCGTCTAATGTTCTGCCGCTGGAATCAAGATGATTCCCAAAAGAATCATGGGGAAGAACAACGCCTGTTAGCTCTCGACTGAGTGGAGCCATGCGTCTCTCTACTCTGTTGAATGCGCTCCTGCCAGGGGCATTAGTCACAATAAATACTGCGTCCAAATCATATTGTTTAAAATGCTCTATGGCGTGTGCGATCACTTTGCGATATCGCGGATTCTCGTCAGGCCCACCGTCACTTGAAATAATAAGAACAGGTTTAACTTTGCTGTCTATATTCTTTATAAATTTGGAAAAAGACTCAATTGTTAAAAGAGTGTCCAAGTCTTGAGCGTGACTAGTTGCAGTTGACGAAGAGTGCTTGCCACTTCGTATTGCTATATAAGTTGGTCCATTATATGAAACAGCTTCTGGTCGTCCCATCTCATTGGGTTTCACTTGACACAAAGCATATACGCTTGGAATTAATTTGTGCCCCGATGCAATCACAAAGTCGTGATCTTGTAACGACACTTTATATTCAACGTGCATTAATAATGGCGCCTGCTTGTTTGCCGCTGTCAGGCCGATGGGAACGCGGGCTTTGTCATCCTGAGATAAAAAAGTTACGGAGTCAGGACCAAGTACGGAGGCTATCGTTTCCAACGACCTTATAGAGGCCAAAGAAAAGTATTGGTCTTGGTGTGCCTTATGATGGTCAGCTTCAGGACGACTCAGCTTCACCGGCACAGTCACTACATGGCGCTTAGCTTCACGTGTATTTGCCCGTCTAGGCAACAGTCGAATATAAGTAGCACTTCTCGAAATATTAAATCCCAGTTCATTGAGTTTATTTGTAAGTTCTGAAAGCGTATGGATCGTGTGAACTATCTCACAACGACGTCGCTCTTCGGCAGAAGCACCAAACAGGGCTAAATCACTTATTGTTTTTAGCAATTCAGACTGTTCTTTTTCTAAACGTGGGCGTCCAGGGCCAACATGAGGCGTCAACGACTTAGCTGCATCGGGATTCTTTAAACATAATTCAATTATTTTTTGTTTTTTATTTTTTCTATGCGTTATAGAGTACACTCTCTGTTTTTCTTTAAGCTTGAGCTTTCTCTCACAAATGTCAATTTCTCGCCGCAAATTACGTGCTTTATCAAATTCAGTGCCGTCAGCTACAAGAGACCCTTTGCGCCTTTCCGTTAAGTCAAGCTCCATACGCAGCTTAGCAATCTTTTTCTTCATAGTATCTTGTGCTGGAGTGGGACGTATGTTGGACGGTGTAGTGTTCGACATAGCTTCATCCTCATCATCGCTGATCACAAGAGACTGATTTTTCCGTTTCGAAGCGCCTGTAAAATGCAGAAAATTTTAATTTAGAATAGCAAAAAATGAAGAACGTCACCTATAGAAAAAAAGACGAATACTAACCTGCCGGTTGAGGACCAACGTCCAAATCTTGATCTTCTGACTGCTGGTCATTAATCTCATCCTGAACCGCAGATTTCGCGTGTTGAATATTATGATCATTGATCTGAATCTGACCTGCATATTCCACTTTTGGAACACTCTCAGTGCTTGTCTCAGCCTGAATTAAAGAACTGCTAGAGATTTTAGTATTAGTCTGAAATCAAAATATTATAATAAAGAAGTGAATCTAATGAAATTAAAAAGACAGATTAACACAAAATAACTTACTATGAACACCAGTAAAAAAGTAAAAAAAATTCTTAAAATGAGTCAATAACAATAATCAACAAAAAATGCTAATATAATTGTGAGTTAAATTTTAATGAAGAAAAGAATAAATAACAAAAAATATATTTAATTGTAAAAAAAGCGTGGGGTGCACGGTGTCGGTAGTTATAAATACATAATTATAGATATGAGCAGGACAATCATTTTGATATCTTAAAAAGCACCCCACACTTTTTTTACAATTAAATATATTTTTTGTTGTTTATACTTATCTTCATTAAAATTTATTTCACAATTATATTAGCATTTTTCGTTTATTATTGTTATTGACTCATTTTAAGAATTATTTTTTACTTTTTAATTTGATGTGCTTTTAAAGCGTGTTCTTTAGTTTTTTTAAATTATATTTTTTTATGCTATTAATTGTAACAATAAAGTTTGTATAAAAAAAGAATTTTCTTAACAAAATATATTTAACCTACCTTTTGAAGAAATGCTAAAGTAGACCGAACTTTTCTCTCAGTGGCTTCCCTAAGAAGACGTTCAATCTCATGCTGAAAGTGTTGTGTTAACTCTTCTTTCTTCGGGAATTTTTGTTTCGCTGTATTCCATAATTTTATCACTTCGTCCTGGCAGGACTTTTTCGTCTTATAGACGTATCTTTTGACGTATGCATTATAAAAATCTTGATAACTCATTTTAAATTAGTGAGAGCATATACTGAGTCGAGTAAAACATTTGCAAGAATAAGCAAAGCAGGTTGGAACCTGTCCGTGTGTCGCTGCCATTCAGCTCGTACGCTCTCGTTCATCGAGCCGCGCGTTCGGCTGACAGTGGCGCGAAAACAAAGGACGGGCTACACTGTATCGTAAACTCTGATTAAATTGAACTATTTGGTATAAAACAAATATGGTAGTTTGACAGTCAGTAGTAATGTATAACGTCGAAGTATGAATGAAATTATTTTCTTTCGAATGAATTAGTGAATGATCTTAATCGTATTACAGTTATGCTTAAATCTTAAGCATGTAGAATCTGGATAATGGGTCAAAATAGTATAGTTTTTTTTTGTTTCAATAAGAAAAAAAATTGCGTGATATTTGCCGAGACCCCCCCTCTCTCCAACATAAGATTAGATGAGATTTGACTCGACCCCCCCTCCCCCTTAAACATCTCACGTAATTTGTGGATCTCCCCTTAGCTTTACCCCAGGGCACACTGAGCTCGCAACTCAGAGGTTATCAGGACGGTTGCCGCTGTTGATTCTGGTTTACAGAAGTTACAGTGGTGGGAACGAGAGGTGGGCCCATTGCCCTTTTGTAAAAAAATTCAAATTACAAAATGTTCAAACTACTTGTGGAACGCCGCGCCATTAAATTGGTTGTTAGTGGTTACTACTACGAATGACGGATCGTTGGCTAAAGGAACCCGGCACTAGATGCTCGAAATTTCTGTCTCGACAGTTCATAATTAAAGCCAAAGACCTACAAAAAATATTTTTTGTAGGTCTTTGATCAAAGCCTAGAAGTTATTTATAAATGCTTACCTGGGCAATGCTTCTAGATAGATAGTACACGGGGGTAGAGTAGAGTCCTGCCCGAAGTTCTCTATGTAGCAAGGGAAACTCCTCTGGAAACATGTTTAGTACGGAGTACATGGGGATGAAGGTGTTCTCCGCTATTATCACGAATAACGTGCCTTGAACATCTTGGATGCCAGCTTGAGTGTGCCGGGCTGTGCCGATGAAGCAGAGCCCTGCTGTCACTGCTATGGCCTGTAATTGAGGTTGTTAGTTTCTATTTTGACCACATTGTTGTAGCCTAGTTTATATATGCCGTTTTATAGAATTCCACTTCGCCATATCAGAATATTATAACGAAGGTATCCTTCGCTATTTATTTCATTTTACTGAACGAACCGCCAAATGCACGTAGGAGCGACTTCACCCGTTTTCAGTTCTATTTTTATCACCAAATTAAAAAGCTTAGCATTAGTGATGGTTTCAATTTAAATTCCGATTTTTTTAGGTAATGTTTCAACATTTTTTTGGGAAATTTCATGTTCATTAAGAATCACTTTTTAAATTTTCAATATTTGTAATGTTTTTGAGATATTTCCGAAAAACAAAAACCGTTCTTTTTGATATTAACTGTTTAACTTTCTCAAAATTTCTCATTGATATTACGAATCGAATGACACCTTCGTCATAATTTTCTGAGAAGGCAAAGCCGAATTATATAAAACGTCACATTTGAACTAGGCTATTACTAAACTATGATAGTGATTAATAAAAAAACATCAGTCTAGCTGTAGTATGTGTAGTTACACCATTTATAACTCAAGAACGGCTAAAGAACCTATGTTTTATAGTATTAGTATGACCTAGTATTAGTATGACATTATTGAATAATCTGGCTGACACGTCATTAAAATACTCAACTTTTATATGTTTTATTTATATTTATTATCCTAATGAAGAAATAACTTAATAATTTTGATATAATCCCAATTCTGATCTATCGTTGACTGTTAGGCGGAACGAAGTTCGGTCAACTAATCTCTAGCTGGGTCCTTGGATGATGTTTTTCACATGAAAATGAATTATTACAGAGATTACGTTTATCTAGATGAATTAGTAAAAGTGGTGAGTATGATAGTCATAGAAAAAGGGCTATCTAAATACAAACATGATGTATTTTTTTATTTCTCCTATATATAATATGATTAATTTCGTAGCGGGTTCCAAGACAGTTTAGCTTTTCCCCAGGGCACTCTGAGCTCGCAACTCAGTGGTTACCAGGACGGTTGCTGCTGTACATTCTGGTTTACAGAAGTTACAGTGCAGTGGTGGGAACAAGAGGTGGCCAATTGCCCTTTATAAAAAAATCTAAATACAAAATGGAGCCGTTTTGCAGAAACCAATTACATACAAATATATCTAAAAGAATTGCTCATTAAAAGTACTAAATATCAATATATAGTACCGGAGCTAGCAACGTTGAAAAAAAAAGTTTTTAGAAAAGCTGATTCCTTAATATGTCATTTGTAATGCTCCCTCGAGTAGAGTGCGGGCTGTCTGGCTGTACCCTTGTCTCTCTTCCGTCCGTCAAATTTGCCGCTATCTCTTTCTAACAACTAACATAATACCACCGTACTCTATAACTTTAAATCGATCAGGTTGTTGACTAAACAACCGCTAATTAATTTTGTATTCATTTACTTCGTATTAAAATAATATCAAAATTACAAATTTTCTAAAATGGTTTTTAAAATTTATTTATTTTTATTAATATAAAATAGCATCTGGCACAAAGTTATCAACCACAAAAATGTCTGTTATTTAGATGTTAATGCTACTAATAGTGTCCAAAAGTTAATGGTAAGGAAAAAATATTCTAAAATAATGTAAAATTAAACATTTTTGCTTGTAAAGATAAAAAAATAAGTTTTTTTTTCAATAATTTTGATGTACTCCTGTCTGTCTTCCGTCTGTCAACTTTGCCGCTATCTCTCTCTAACAACAACATAATACCAACGTACTCTATAACTTTAAATCGATCAGATTGTTGACTAAACTACCGAATTAATAACTGGCAAATTAATTTTCTATTCATTTATCACTACATATTATAAAACAAAGTCGCATTCTTTGTCTGTCCCTATATCCCTATGTCCCTATGTATGCTTAAATCTTTAAAACCACGCAACGGATTATGATGCGGTTTTTTTTGATAGATAGAGTGGTTAAAGAGGAAGGTTTATATATATAATAACATTTAATATAGAGTCGAGAAATACTGCAATTTTTGAGTTTTCTGATGTCATGTCGTAAATAATTATATTTTTTTCCGCTTACATTGCAAACGCTGGCTAAACCCTACGAGATTTATCAAAATAATGTACTAAGTATTTGTACACCTTGAAAAGGTCTACAGAAAACTCCGCGATGGTATATGTCTATCTCTTATGGATAACCCACAATAACATTTTTTTGTCATTTACTTTTTAAGAGAAATAATGGCTTTTTTTCGAAGCAATTTTAAGCAATACAGCACTAATCCTTATCCAATTAAATACCTTAAATATATTGCTGATTTAATATAGAGCAATATGGCCGTTTACAGCATGTAATTTAAATGAATATTTTTGAAGATATTACAGATTTAATTTAAAATGCAGGGGCATAGCGATTGCGGGGTTACCGGCCGGTCGGGCGGCGCGTGGCGGCGGCGGCGTGTTCTGAAACCGCTGGGAAACGTGTTAATTTTCGGATAAATAAATCGACGGGCCCCAAGAACAAAATCGTATCTACAAAATTACCAAATTACAATATGTTTTTGTGGGAATACATAGTAGATGATGTGCGCTTGAGTATTTCCACAAAAAAGACCAATAAATATAAAAAGTATATTTGTAGCTTTATGCGTGTTTAATGCGAATTTTATTATAAAACCAATTTAGTCTGATCTTTCCATAAGATTTTATTCTTGGACCCGTCGTTAATATAGGACTTAAGCTGAAAATCAAAATTTAGTACATTCTTTTTTTAAACTAAATATCACCATATAAAAATCATGTGGATGATTAGAAATAGTACTAACAAATTATTTGTTTTAGAGATTTTTAGCCTGTTTTCGGAATTTTATATGATCAAGTAAAGTACATTCTATCATGTAATTAGATAGTAAATAGTTAGCACATTCCTTAGATAATATCTTCAGGTATATCGTATAATTTTTGTAAATTTGTTATTTAATAATCAATGTAAAAAAACGTGATTTAGCAAACCAGTTTTTAATTTCCCACTACGTATGTAGATAAGGAAGATACTGATTTTACCTCGATTTTCGAAAATCGGGTTTTCACCAGATGTCCACGTTTTGAGGTCCCAGGAATCTTTTCCGACTATTTTTACGCTGACGTTAGTATGTCTGTATGTACGTATGTGTGTGAGTATGAGTGTATGTAAACATGTCATAATTTTTGAACGGCTAGACCGATCGAAACTCGGTTGATGGCATTCGATTGGATTCCGCTTAACTTAGATTTCCTGAAAATTTGAACCGATTCGGTCTAGAAGATTTTGAGAAATTTTGAAAAAACACCAAAAGAAACAGTATTTTTTAATATAACTACCAGATTTACGTAACGAGTACAAAAATAATTAGCTCTATTCCTCAAAAAACTACGTCTAATACATAAATTGCATCAAAATCGGTTTATCCGTTTGGAAGTAATCGTTTACGAAAAATTTTGAAAAAAAGTGTTTTTTCGACATAACTTCAAACTTTTTCAACCAATAATTTTTGGTGTTCTACGATAGTTTAGTACTAAAAAAACTGCCGTAACGTCAAATGCCGTTTCAAAAATCAAAATCGAATCTAATTCTCAAAACTTATAGCTTTCCAAAAATAAAATTACGTTGTTCTTAGCAAACTTACTTTTTTTTTTAAATAACTTTCAAGTTAATTTACCGATTGACTATAATATTTTTATATTATCAGCTTTTGTTCTTTAAAAACTGCGTCAAATACCGTTAATTTAATCAAAATCGGTCAATTTGTTTGGGATTTATGAATGAAGAAAATTAAAAATAAAATGTTTTTAGACATAACACCGAAATGTTTCAACCTATCGGTTATTTAGCTAAAACAATATTTTAGATTTAAAAAATTGAGTTGAATACCATCATCGTTTTCAAATATACAGCTTTTCTAAAATTAATAATACTGCCATTTTTAACAAAATAGATGATTGAACTGAAAAATCTATGCTTATAGTTTTCACTCTTTTGAGCTTAAAATACGTTTATTTAGTGAAAAGTTTTAGGGATGGTCCGCAGGGTCAACCATTTACACATTTTTTCGCCTTAATACAACCTTCAACGTTGCAGGCTTAGATTTGAGCGTTGACTGTTTTTCACATGGTCAACTTATTTTTCGCTCTTTCAAGAGTAACCTCTAAAGAAAACATGTTTATATTGTCTAATGACCAGAAAGCTGTGAACGTTGTATAAAAAGACATTTTGTAATATATTAATGGAAAAAGTAAAAGAAATAGGTAAAAATGTAAAAACTAAAAATGTAGTACCTATATGAATGTAGATGTTCCAAAAAAAGCAGGAAATTTAGATGTTCCAAAGATAGCAGGAAATCTTCATGGTATAGGGAAAGGGGAATTGTTTGCGGGCCACGGGCAGTAATGAATAAATCAAACTACTGCATCGATTTTAATATTTTTTTACTGAGTGATATAGGCTGTATATTTTATACCCGTGCGAAGCCGGGGCGGGCCGCTAGTTTCTTAATAAAATAATATTAAAATGACAGACATTCTAAAATGGTACTTAAAATTTATTTATTTTTATTCATATAAAATAGCGTCTGGCATATAGTTATCAACCACAAAAATGTCTGTTAATTAGAATTGGTATTCCTAATAGTGTCTTAAAGTTGATGGTAAGGAAAAAACATTCTAAAACTAGCAAAAAGCAGAGCTTTGTAAGGGCTCGCAAAGTTATATTAGCTAGTTATATTTTTAGGAAAGTATTTTTATGAGAATTACATCTTTTAATGTATGGACTTCACTACATAGTATAAAACAAAGTCGCTTTCTCTGTCAGTCCCTATGTCCCTATGTATGCTTAAATCTTTAAAACTACACAACAGATTTTGATGTCTTTTTTTGGTAGATAGATTGATTCTTGAGGAAGGTTTTAGTATATAAACGTTTCCGATATTCCCACGGGAACAAAAGCTACGCGGGTGAAACCGCGGGCAGGTCGCTAGTTATTTATAATTATCTAACCTAAAAAAAGCCGTATTTTTACCCAAACACTATATTCCCATCAAAGGCGTCGTCAGGCTTTGGTATAGGTCGCAGGAAAATAAAACCAAAACAAAAAACATGTTTCTAAGACTACATTTTTTTTAGTACTTAAAAGAAAAATTCTTTAAAATTTTCTTGATGTATTAAAAACAGATTTTTATTATTATCAATGTTATCTACATAGAACAAATATAAAGCTTATTTACTAAAATTTTACATCATATTTTCTGGTCTACCTATAATATAGTACGGTTTACCTATAATATGTAGCAACTCAAGATCTATCTCGCGCCACCGCTTCGCTCATAAAGCCTAATATTGATAGAAATCAATTTTTATTTATAGTAGCTTTCTTGCAAAAAAAGTTTTCAAAGAAAAATGGCTATTAAAAATGAAAGTGGATCTTATAAAGAAAAACACATTAACATTTTGCTAAGATAAATATTTTTTTTCTAAAATCGGGAAGTTCCTGGTATCACAGCGATTTTCGAAATAAAGAAAAATGTTTTATTTAATTAACCTTCAAGATTTTTAGGATTAATACACGTAGAATTGACGGTAGAAACTCAGCGAATAAATTTTTCGAATTTTTCTCTCAGAAAAACCTTCGGAGTTCGATTCCCGAGTCAGACAAATCAAAAATGTGTTTTTTCAATTTTCTAATAAAAACAACGTTGCCCGGGACTGGAAAAGCGCCCGGTTAGTAAAAGGCTGATCACCTATCACGCTGTGGGACTAAGACGTATCTTCGGCTAATCGTGGATGCACACGTTGTACTTCTGCCTACCTCTTCAGAGATACGGGCATGAATATACCTTTTTTTAGCTTTTTACCCTCGGGCTAAGATTGAAAATTGATCTCAATACAATATTAATCAATTAATACTGTACTGTTTCATAATACACTTGTACTGTTTCACAATAATCATATTGTGAAAAATCTGTAAACGGTTGACCTTGCAGGCCATCCCTGAAACTTCCCGCTAAATTAAGGTATTTTAAGCTCAAAAGAGTAAAAACTATAAAAATAGATTTTTTTCAGGTCTAAGAAATATGGAAATATCTCAATTGCTAAGTCACAAAAAAACAGCAAGAAAACACGAATGAACCAACGAAACAATCATACATGCAGTTTTTTTAATAAAAATGGCAGTATATTGAATTTTGAAAAACTGAATATTTTGGAAACGATGATCAAATTGATCAAATTTTCAAATGGTCAAATTCAAATGGCATTCAACTCAATTTAACTATTGCTTTAGCTAAATAATCGGTAGGTTCAAAAATTTCCAAGCAATGTCAAAAAACTTTTTTCGTTTACATTTTCGTCATTGATAGATCCCAAACAAATTGATGGATTTTTATCCAATAAACGGTACTTGACGCAGTTTTTAAAGGAGAAAAGTTGATAAAATTTTGAAGACAATCGGTATATTAGCCTGAAAGTTATTCTAAAAACATTAAGTTTGCAAAAAAACAATGTAATTTTAATATTTGAAAAGCTGTAACTTTTGAAAATAAGGTTCAATTTTGATTTTTAAAACGGCATTCGACCTAATTTTTTAGTACTAAAATAATGTAGAATACTAAAAAATGATTGGTTGAAATATTTCGAAGTTATGTCGAAAAAAGATTTTTTTCAAAATTTTCTTCGGCGATTACTTCAAAACAGATAAACTGATTTGATGCAAATTATGCATTAGACGTAATTTTTTTAAGAATATAGCTGATTAGTTTTTGTACTCAATCGGTACATTAATCTACAAGTTATATTTAAAAAAAAATCGGTTTCGGCAAATTTTTTTGGGTTTACTCAAAATTTTATCAAAATCCTTTCGGCCCATTTGATTCAAATTTTCAAAAAGTCTAAGTTGAGTGGAATCCATTTGAATGCCATCAACCGCGTTTCGATCGGTCCAGCCGTTCAAAAGTTATGAGATGTTTACATACAGACATACACACGCACACACACACACACAGAGAGAGAGAGAGAGAGAGAGAGAGAGAAAGAGAGAGGCATACAGACACACTGACGTCATCGCGAAAATAGTCAAAAAAGGTTCCTAGGGCCTCAAAACGTTGACATCTGGTGAAAATTCGATTTTTGAAAATCGGAGCAAAATCAGTAACTTCCTTATCTACATACGTAGCGGGAAGTTAAAAAGTACAAGTGTAATAATAGATTAATATCGTATTAAAATGAAGTGAATGAAAATGAACTAAATCTACCCCGCAAAAGTAGCATTTTAACTCGTTGGCATTTTAACATTTTAACTCGTTCAATTTTAGCATTTTAACTCGTTACTTTTATAGTAGATGGCGTTAGTAGTAATAAAATTCTAATGCAACATATTGTACTAGTTTTTTTAATATGTATAAAAATGTATTTTAATGTTAGATCATATCTAGACATGAATTTAAACTACCACGTCAAAAACGTCAAAGTGCGATACTTTTTCATTAACAGATACCACAAAAGTGCAAAGAAAGTCCCCTAGTGTAGTGTAATGATGCAAAATTTTAAATTTTACATATCAAGATATGCTGCGCAGTAATGAACGCAACGTTTACCAACAGCCAGACAGCCCGCACTCTACTCGAGGGAGCATTGCAAATGACATATTAAAGAATCAGCTTTTCTAAAATTGTTTTTTTTTTCAACGTTGCTTGTACCCCCGTACTAATAGGTACGTACTAATTTTTGAAGTATTCTTGTAAACTGGATGCGTGAATCCCTTATCACTATGAGAAAATATCTATATGTTAGCCAAAAAAGTTGTGCAATAAAAAATGGTGGTTTGAAATTATTTCTCTTGGTACGCCTCGATTCCTGAAACAAAAAACATATATTATGTATTTCTTGTGTTTTATTTTTGAAACTATCCAAATATCATGAAATTTCCCAAACCAAAAAATCTAAGGGACATCTATCTTCCAGACTAATATTTTAATGGAAAAGTGTATGTTTGTGTTTTTTTGTCAGTCTTTCACGACAAAACGGAGCGACAAATTGACGTGATTTTAAGTGGAGATAGTCGAAGGGATGGAGAGTGACATAGGCTACTTTTTCTCTTTCTAACTCCTCGCTTTCCACGCGAGTAAAGCCGCGGGGAAAAGCTACAGGCAGATAAAATCGTAACTCATTTTTGGTTCGGGTATATAAGGTTTGGAACGAACTGCCGGGTCTATTTTTCCTGACAAATATAGGTCTAGATTCTACTTCTACAGTAGAGTTAACAGATTTTTGGATAGGCGTGTACCACCTTCGTTTTAATCGACATTTTTTATCAGGTGAGATTGAAGACAAACGCCTATTCCCATTTAAATAAAAAAAATAAGAAAGTTTATAACATGCGATCAATATCATGCCTTTCAAGCAGTCAGCAACTGTATTTTTATAGTTGTGGATAAAAACAAGTAGAAAGCTTTCATGATGGTAACGTCGCATGCTGATCTGGAACCACCGCCTTGCCTATTCCCGCCGCAGTGGTATCTGTGATTGTAATTCGTGTTCTGCTTCGGAGTGTAAGGTAGCGGGCTAACTTTTTTTCATATCATAAGATAGCAAACAATGGGTCTCCTGATGGAAAGAGTCAACCATCGCCTATGGACACCAAAGATGCCAACGGTGCGTTGCTATCTTGTGGCGAGGTCTAATGCCACATGCATAAGTTTACTGGCTACCTTACCCTCCAAACCGGAACACGACAGCGACAAGCACTGACGCTATTGCGGCAGGAATAGGTAAGGCGGTGGTACCAGACCCGGGCGAGATAATGTAGAACTCTACCACCTAGTAGGTATACGAACTTATGCATGTGGCATTCCAAACCGCCCGCGCCACATGGTTAGAAATTAGCTATTTTTATGTTTACTGTTTATAAGCCATGGTTTTCTCTTTTCATCAGGCGAGCAACAATATTACGATATAAAAAAATAGGAACCAAAGACGTAAAGTTGCATTGACATCCGTGTGGCACGTACATATTATGTATTATTCCACGTTCATAGCTACCTGATTCTTCAAACCGAAATTTAATAGTGGAAAGCATTGTACCATCTTATATGGTAATTATTGTTAATCATCGTTACTGTTATAATAACTACTGATACTGCATTCCAACGACAATAGTCTGGATAACGAGAATTATTCTAAGTAGATGGATAATGTATATAAATGGCTGCTGTTGTCCTGTGTGAAGGCAAATTATTAGCCGCATGTCGACGGCTGCTGTCGCTGGGTATTGTCGGCTCAAAAGTCCCTGCATTTAGATTGTTGCATCCATTCTATATCATATGTGTAATGACTCCAGTTACCATATTGTAACGACTTGAGTTGTATATCAATAACCAAAGTTACCTACAATTAACATAGTACTGCTTCTGAAAATGCTTAAATTAGAATTATTTTTCGAGATAGCAGCCGAGCGCTTTCCTATCAACAATAATAAAAAAAAAAATTTATAAGATACCTCATCTTCATGATCCATTAGATGAAACTCAAGATGGATCTCCATGTCCAGCTCCTTAGCTGCATCGCTGACTGCGAATCTATCGCATAAGCTTTTGATGGCTTGTCGAGATGCCCCTTCCGATCCAGGAGTTATAGCAAGTATTTTCATGAAGTAGTCAGTAGGGTTGAATGTGATGGGGCACTCGTAACCTTCGCTGAAATTTATAGATATCTTTAGTTTGACGTTGGCAAATGTTTAACTTTAGGATTCCGAAGTCAACTAGGAATTCTTATAGTTTCGCCATATCAGTAAGATTAATTATTCGTACTAAGAAGCTGTAATTTGGTCGGAATATACATAGTGTTGGCAATCCTTTCCGCTAGACAAAGATAACAAACGTCATTGCATCTATAAAAGGCGTTGCACCTCTGTGGGGCGCGCTTAAAGGAACAGGCGATAGCAGTCCTTCTGGACATCGAAAAGGCCTTCGACCGCGTATGGCATAGCGGTCTGCTCTTCAAGATTATTAAAGCGACTTGTTTCGATTGTTCAAACCGATCAAAAGCTGTGAGATGTTCACAAACAAACACACACACAGAGACATACACATACCCTATACAAAAATACGATAATATTGAGGCCATTCAGAAAACCATTCAGAAAACCTTAAATGGTGGAGAGCAGATAAAAACTCAATTTTCGAAAATCGGTGCTAAATCAGTAGGTAACTTCCTTAAGCAAAACGTTAAAAAGACCGTCAGATGTTAGCATGGCTTTGTGCAACCGGCAACGTTAACCGAATGTTCGAAAACGCTCCGGCTTTACTGATTTCGTAATTTGGCATATCGGTAATAGTCATCGTCGTCGCATTTCACTAAGCTATGATGATTATCGCTTGTTTGTAGCCGGGAATGAAAGCTTTACTGGCTCACCCTTAGCATAGACTACGACTGGATTTCAAGCTGCTTCTTAGATTTTCCCCTTAAAAATTTCACTAATATTTTTAACCGATCAGTGCTATCTTCTCTTAGAGAACCGGCTTTCCAAGCGAGTGACACCGATATTTTTATATTAAGAAAATTACTTAAGAAATATGCATAACATAGTTTTTTCTACATTATTCATGAACAAAACGAGTTAGAACACATTTCAACCAGCTCTGGAATATTTTTACGTAATTATTTATACATTTATTTATACATTAGCTATTTATAAATGTTGGACCGCCCTTTTGGTGGGGTTGTTAGCGGCCCAGCCAACGCAATCGATGGATCTCATGCTTAATTCCCGACAGGGACAAGCACTTGTGAGATAAGCATAGATGTTTGTATTTCTGGGTTTGGGGGTTTAATCTATATTGATTTTTCAGTGCTTTTAAATATATAAAAAAAAGTATTTTCACGCCCATATCCCCAAAGGGGTAGGCAGAGGTACAACAAGTGCACCCACGATTAGCCGAAGATACTTGGTCCCACAAATGTGATAGTTGGCAAGCCTATCAAAACTGAAAAAACACTTTTCTTATGTGCCTTTTTCTTTTATATATATTTATTATTATTACTTATATTCTATAAGTAATAATTCGACGGTCCCTACGTATATAAGGCCAAGTCAAAAATGTAATATTTTTTTATTACATATATATATGGCTTTAAATTGTCCAAACGCTTATATCTATATAAGTTTTTTTTTTCATTTTATATATTTCGCTACTTATACAAATCGAATAAGAGAACAAGTGTAATAATTACAAACAAAGGTGTCGTAGATGCGGATATCTATCATTTTGTACGGTGTTTTAAAATGCGCGTTTTAAAATTTAAAAGGCTGTATAAAGAGACATGTTTTTATTAATATATTAAGGAGGACTCGCCAGAAAAACCATCGAATGTGTAGGACAAAAGTTTCATCGTGTTTTTCACAATGTAATCAAGCTATTTAAGTCAAAAAATAATTATTGTTATTATTAATAAATATTTTTTCTTCACTGAATCAAAATTTTCAAAGCCCCATAACTTTATTATCTACACAATTTGAGATTTTTCGAAGATATAAAAGATGGTTGTCTCGTCAAAACGAAGCTGTTCACAAAAATTCAGCTTGTTATTAATAAAAAAAAAGTTTGTTCCTGGGATCCCGGTCTAAATAGTCTTAAAAAGTGGTGCAAAGTTTTCCCTTCGCGTTTTATAAACAGATTAACCGTTAAAGTTTGTTTACAGGTAGCTTAGTGTATATGAGTCTAATGGTTTCCTGTTATCTCATTACTAAAATGATTTTAATGTGCTGTATATAAATTGATATTTAAGTGCTATTTATTTGTATAATAAGCATAGCACCCAGGGCAAAATATGCCATCAACATGACGATTCTACAGATTTGCATTTCTACTCTTTAAAAAAACATTGAATTGAGATACATTTTTTTACATTAGATACATTAGATTATACTGGCAATTTAAAAGAACATCTTTACATAGTCTATATCTACACATATAATAAAATCATAGGAAAGTCAAAACTGTACATTGAATATTTTTTAAAAGAATACTTGGGGCGTGATCTACAATCGATATCGAAGCCAAAAATATAGTTTGTACAATTTTTGTCTGTTTGTCTGTATGTATGTCCGGGGTAAACTCAAAGTACTACATACATTTATTTTAAATTTTGCATGAATATTACTAACAGGTCGGGTCAATATATAGGCTACATATTATTACGCTATCACCTACGGGGGAGGAGCTGTGCGGAGAAGTCCGCGCGGACGAAGTCGCGAGCAACAGCTAGTATGAAATAAAGTCACTTCCGCTGCATCTCCGCTATATCTTTTAAATTAAATTAGGCAACGGAATTTTCATCAGTAGACAGCGTAATAAAAGAGGAAAGTTTACACGTATAATACGTGCATCGTGCATATTATAGTAAAGATGTTCGATTTACTACTAAATAAAACCTACTATGATATTAGAAATTTTAATAAATAGAAATATAAGTTTGTACCTACATCACCTTAAAATTCAAATTTAATAACAATTAAATAGTAAATTTTGTAAATGGTAAAATATCTTTGTAAATTGTAAAAATTTGGATTGAGTAAAAGATGATATTTTGTAAAGTGTAAAAATAACTTTCATTGTGAAATAATTCTTGTAAATATTGTTATACATAAAATAATTATAATACATGAAATAGAAAAAAAAAACAAGCCCGCTGAGTTTCGTCAGCCGGATCTTCTCAGTGTGTGGCAGCGTTCCGATCCAGAAGTAATTATAACGAAAACCGACCGAAATTTAAATGTTTATATACACTATATATCATGGTAGAATACATTGGTATTTTAATTAATTTTTAATAACCTGTGACATCCATATTCTTGCAAATAAATATTTGTTATTTCATTTCAAGAAACTACACCGATTAAATGGGAGTATAGTCGTATTTAATTATTAATTAGTTTATAATGTCTCACTAAAATTTTGATAATTTTATCTATAACATAAGTTTTAAAGTGTGACTACCGATAACATTTTGCACATCCACTTGTAATGTAAAAAGGATTTACTTACAATTTTTTTTATAGAAGAGGGGGGCAAAAGTGCAAGAGGTGCACCTGATGGTAAGTGATCACCGCCGCCCATGGACATCTGCAACACCAGAGATCTTGCAGTTGCGTTGCCGGCCTTTTAAGAATGAGTAAGTTCTTTTCTTGAAGTTCCCTGTGTCCTTCCCGAGTTGGTTACCCTTATGTTAGAACCCGAGGTGTTCCCGAGAAATACTGCTTCGGCCGGAGTATGTAGCATCACCAATACTGTTATTGATATGCAGAAGGAACAGTATCGGTGATAGCACGCAGCCTTGGGGAACAGCAGCATTGACAGATTTAAAGTCGAGCACGTACCGTCGACAACGACCTTGATGCTCCGGTCAGCCAAAAAACAGATTCGCGAGAAGCGCTTTGTGCCATACCCAATCAAAGGCCTTCGCTATGTCTAAACTAACTTCCAATGCCTTCCCTTTGGCCTCAGCAGCTTCCATCCCCCGATGAGTTAGGTGTACTAGAAGGTCACCAGCTGAACGGCCGCGACGGAAACCGTACTGGCGGTAGCTAATCAGCTAGTGCTCTTCTCAAAAAATATCAAAGTCACAGATGACTGCCGAAATTGTGGTTTTGGCATGGAACTACCACACTGCGGGATGGTAGGCAGTGCGTTCCCTTGGTCATCCAAAGTCGAGTTGGCCGCAAAGAAGGAGCCCAGGAGATCGGCCTTCTCCTTTGCGGTATGGGTCAAAGTGTCATCGTCTCCGTGCAAAGGTGGAAGAGAAGGCTGTGAGAAATTCCCTAAGACAGCCTTGGCGGGAGACCAGAACTCACGAGTCCCTGAAGTAAGGCGAATTAATTTCTGACCAATTCTGGCTATGTGTTCAAATTTTGCCTTGGTGATAGCTCTTATGTACCTCGAGGCGAAATTGTACTCCTTACGTAATGCGCTGGTTTTTTTCATCATAAGATGCGGACGCTACAGCCCAAGCATGGTAGCACTCCTGTTTTCGGCGTGAAGCCGTTTTACAGGAGCGACCAAATCAAGACTGAGACTTAGGGACCATCCACAAATTACGTCACACGAATTTTTTCGTCACGATTTTTTGACCCCTCCCCCGTCCTTGTCACAGCTGGTCACATTTGTGAGGCCCCCTCCTATCTAGTGTGATGTCACATTTTTCAGTCTTACATAGGAATAATGATCTCATTCGATTATTTTTTATCTATACAGATCGCTATTTAAATTTAGTGTTGTATATAATACTTATATGTAAAATATTATATTTTGAAAAAACGTGACGTCACCAAATTTGAGACCACTCCCTATCCTTTGTCACACAATGTCACACTTCGTCGATCCCCTCACTTCCCTTTAATGAGTGACGTAATTTATGGATGGCCCCTTACCACCAATTACCTAATACCGCAGAAAATGGAATGAAAAGTTCCATGCCCTGCAGCACCACATCGGCAATAGAGTCAGCGAAGACACTCGGATCGGGAAGCACAACTGCCCTCATGGGTAGGACGCAAAAAAAGACCGCATCCCGTCCCAATCGTACCAAACGCGACGACACCACTTACAATATGTTAACACGAACAAATTTGATAGCAATGAAAAAGAATATACAGTCTTGCTGACAGTATTTAATTGTATGATTCTTTAAATAAAAGAGACCACTTGACATTATTCATACATTTTCCTCGTGTTGGTCCCGTGCTCCTTTGAAGAATAGGCCAACTGCCGTTTTGTTTGTAAAAGGCGACTGATTGGCTATACGAGTCACTACCATCGTGGTTACTAGGTGGTAGAGTTCTGCATTGTCTCGCCCGGGTCTGGTACCACCGCCTTACCTACTCCTGCCGCAATAGCGTCAGTGCTTGTCATTGTCGTGTTTCAGTTTGGAGGGTAAGGTAGCCGGTGAACTTTTGCATGTGGCATTTAACCTCGCCTCAATATAGCAACGCACCATTAACACCTTTGGTGTCTATAGGCGATGGTTGGCTCTTTCCATCAGGAGACCCATCTGCTTGTTTGTTATCTTATAATATAAAAAAATGGAATGTAGAAAATAATAACAGAGTCGTTATATCTAATTCAATTTTATTGTTAAGCAAATGTCACGAAATTTTTCCTCAACAAAATATATAAAATTGAGAAAACTGAGAAAAATATATAAAACATATAGTGTCTCCACTGAAATGTCGCTTAATCGTATTTTACTATGAATTTTTGTTTAAATAGTTCCTTTTGAAGTATTTTAGCATTCAACTTTATCGCGAGGATTCTAGACGTAGCTTTTAATTGAAGATTTAAATATCAGTCTCTTTTAGTTTTCAGTAAATAATATCTTGTGAGAAAATTATTATATTTTTCCGACTAACGTTTATAAAGTAAAAATGCGCATTTAGAAAAATCTCAGGTAAGATAAAAGAAGGAGTGGGGGTAGCGAAATCTCATGATACCACACTCAGGGGAAGTGAGGAGTTGAAAAAACGCCAAAATTATCTCACTTATTTTATGAGCGCCTTCTAAATTGGAACATATCTCAAAAATAAATCACATTATAAAAGACGATTGAATAGTTTCAGTCTAAAGCGGACATTCACAGTCACGGGAGATTTCTTGACATAAGATTATTAATTAAATATTCTAATATTACCTAATGATAATTCATAACCTGTTTTTTGTTGTTAGTTAGTTAATTTATTTAAATGGAAATATTCCATGATTTGAGAGTATAATTTTTACGCTTTTTTATTATACATTTCAAAACTTGTACTTCGAGTTTTACAACGAAATTATACAACAATAAAATATAAAAGTAGATAAGAACTCGGTAGGTACACGCCTTATCCGATTTTTTGTTTACCACTCGTATTCTGAGCTTATTGAACTTTACGATAATGAAGTCGCTTTCTTAGGCTAATAATATAAAAAACTAACACAGTAACACAGATAGAGTCACTGGCTCACACTAGTCTTAATTTGATATTCAACCGGGGCTTGAGAAATCGTTTAAGCTTTGCGCCCCATAAAACGTTTTACTTAATATTAAAAGGTTCGTTCCTATCATCTCCTAGTATAAAAATAAATAATAGCACAATAAAGAGAAAAGAATCGGTAATATATTTAAAGAAAAAAATTATACTTATCATATTAACTATATCGGTGAAAATGCTAAACGGAATTTCTTATCCTTTGCGGGCATATCTACCTCGACATGGGGTTTAACGTTGAACACTTTAAATATTTTTTTTTATAGAAGAGGGGGCAAACGAGCAAGAGGTGCATTTATATAAAAAATAATTTATAACGATATAAATAATATATAATAATATATAAAAGATAATTTATAACGCAACGTATTTAGGTTGTATCTGTTACGCTTGTTCAGCGTGGGCTGATAAAGTTACGAGTGGTGCGTGGTGGTTTACTAACCCAGAATTTATCAACTCGCAAGCCCAAACAAAAATACGTCGCCTTTTTAATCCCGTAATCGACGTTACTAATGAATTAATTGATGAATGGCAGTCGCGCAGGTCTTGTTCTACTAAAGGACGGCATTTATATAACTTTTTCCCATGCATCCGGGATCGCTTAAGTAAAACTTGGATAGAAATAGATAATTGTGTTGCACAGTTTCTCACTAGCCACGGTAATTTTAAAGCTAAATTATTCTCGTTTAAATTAGTTCCTTCTCCTTTTTGCGAGTGCTCTACATTAAACTGTAAATATGAACAAACTGCACATCACATTCTTTGGGAGTGTAATCTTTGGCAAAACGAACGTCGCCAAATGCTTGATAGTATCCAATGTATATCCGGTGTAATTTATTACTCCGACCTTGTTTTATTACACGTGGTTGAATTTATTACACGTGGGAACTTCCGTGTCTTCAAACGATTTTGTCACACTTACTACTGCAAGCAAAATAAGTAAGTAGGTAGGCCATTCTGGTAGGTCCCTAATTTCCAAACTTCCGTGGTGCAATAGCAATCAGGCTTAACCTGATTGTAAAAGTCTTATTTCGTAGCATTTTTATGCTTCTAACATTTTGCTGTGTCCTGCTAAAAAGGGAGGGAAACAGGATGTATTTTCCTACTCCTCCTATATACTTCTGATTAATTTCGTTGCGGGATCCAAGACAGCTTAGATTTTCCCCAGGGCACCCTGAGCTCGCAACTCAGAGGTTATCAGGACGGTTGCCGCTGTTGATTCTGGTTTACAGAAGTTACAGTGGTGGGAACGAGAGGTGGGCCCATTGCCCTTAAAAATATAAAAAAAAAACTAAACATTAAAATTAAATTCTTAAATTGATTTCAGGGTATGCTGCTCGCAATAATACCACGCCGTCGTGCCGTTTACTGCGAAAAAAATGATGGGCTTGCTAGTAAAAGCTTATAATCAAATTACACCGGAGAACTGGAAGTGTTGTGAAAAGAAGAAAAAGGGTTATAAATCAAGACTGGGACCGTGTCGTTCGTTTTGATAATATATAAAATAACGATATCACAATAAATTAAGAAGTTTGTTCTAGTGAGTTGGGAAATGAAAGCGATGGTAACGATTTAGAATGTACTCCATTATTATCTGATTCAGATTAAATAAATAATTTAAACTTAAATGTGTTTTATTTTTGTGTAGTAGTATATCCAAAGCAAATTATCTAGATACCTATTGTTTTGATTATTTATACACTGGCACATTCCTAGTAAAGTCATATTGACATCTGTCATAGGACTCATGCTGTATTTTACAAAGTATAACAACTAAATCTTTATTTTCGCTTTCTCCGTGTTTTTATAATTTACTAGCTGACCCGGTCCTGCCTTTTAACTACTCTTATTTTTTTTTCTATATTTTCTCACCTTTTAAATCTTCCCTGGACTTCAACAATTAATTCAAAACCAAAATTAGCCAAATCGGTTCAGCCGTTCTCGAGTTTTAGCGAGATTAACGAACAGCAATTGATTTTTATATATATAGATAGTCGTTTGTTACAAGATATTTTGTTAATATTTCAATTATTTAATCAGTATTATACCGATACTTAATATTTAAAATGTTTTTCTATTCACTGCTGATTCAAACTTAGATAGTGTTGATACTTTTGTCATATTTTTTCGTTCCCTGTAACATTTTCATATTTTACGGGAAACGAAAAAAAAATTAAAAAAGAAAAATTGAAACTGTCGTCACATGGGGGTCAAGTGAAAAATTTATTTATACAATGGTTGTTTTACTCTTAGTAACTCAATGACCAAGCCACATATTTTGACTAAGGTGTAGAGTTTGTGGAGGTGGAGCTTGTAGAATGAGGGCGTGAAGAGTTAGTGCGAGCCTTGTGGTCTTATCGTGGCAAAATTTTACATGAAAATGTTTTTGTTGGAATTTTTTTACACCCTTAGATAGCAATCAAGCAGATGGATCTCCTGGATGGCTGAATAAAAAAGAATCCATCGTCTATATATACCACGGATGTTAATGGTGCGTTGCTATCCGTGTGTCAATAGCAACACTCCTGGCCCGTGACGTGGCCATGTGTAGCAATGCCACATGCATAGCTTACTGGATACCCTACCCTACAAACCGAAACACGACAATTACAAGCATTGACGCTATTGCGGCAGGAATAAGTAAGGTGGTGGTATCATATACCCAGCAAGTAGTTGCGGAACTATGTGGAAAGTACATGATACAGTTATAGAGAGATTTACATACGTACTCAAAGGTACGTGAAAATCGATGGGTGATTTATTAGACGACGGTGGCTTATCATTGTCATTTGAATCTATATGTTTTGTGTTTACATACATTAATATTAAATTCACATAAATAATCTGATATCTTCAAAATTTATTAAAATTTATTAAATCATTGACTTACAAATATATGGACATCAGGTCCGCGCTCTAAAAGTGTACCAATTAAAAGACAAATAAAACGTAAAAAGAGAAATAACTTCGCGTTAGTTGTCATTTACCAGTGAGACTGACAATACACTAAAAATGCCGTATTGTATAGTTAAAAATTATAAAAATTACGCGGCCAAAGGGATAATTAAGATGGAATATTATATTTCTTAGAAGTATAATAATTGTTTGTCCTATTATAGTATGTATTTGGCTTCTGGCGATACTTCATTTAATTTGGAATTATTTATTAGCTACTGATTGAAAAACCAATTAATTATACTGACAATATCTCTTTCCTTGTCCCACACACGCTTAAATATACCTAGAAAGAAGATGGCAATATATAAATTCAAATATATCACACGTTTGCGACTTGCTACACAATTGTTCGCAAAAGAAATGGAGTTGCTTCCATATTATTATATTTTACTTATTATCGGCTCACTTCACTTTGGTAACTAATAAGACCTCAGAGAAAATTTTGTTAATACACGATGGTCTCTATAGGGACCAACGCTAACTTCATCCAAAAAAAATATTTTCACTATTTTCTAGTTTTAATACAATACTCTATGGTATTTTATGGTTTTCGAACGAAACATTGTACAGAATAACATCAAATTGGCATTCTTTTTTCAAATACGCTCTTGGGGAAAAATAAAAGAACTTAGTCCGCCATTTTGATTCGTGTTGTGTGTTATGTGTTGGTTGCAGTTTATGATACAGGTTAATTTTAAAGGGTTTTGGCGTATTAATCAACAAGTAAACTTTATTTACAATCAAGATTAGTTCAAGATCTAACAGTTTAGGTAATAATTTTGTCAAAAAACTGTAAATATCAATTAATAAAACATATATTTCGTTAACGACCAACTTGATGATACCGGCGCTATGGGTATGACGGTATCTATTTTTATTTATTTTCGTAAATCTATGATCTCAAAAAAAAAACACATGATGTGAATGTGAAATATCCTAAACAATATTAAGTTTTTTTTTAACAATAGCATAGTTATATTAATATTTATATAAGTAAATATTTTTGTACTATAATATATGTTGTTTTTTTTTCCATATGTATATGTTTATCAATTATATAATAAGCATAGGTTATCGATTTACTTTTTGAATTAAAAATCCTCGACTAACAAGTAGTTATATTTTTCTCAAAGTGTCGTGTTACACCTGAATTATGTGTAGCTTGAGCCATTTAAATTAAACAATTCTCACACCAGCGTATTGCAGTGCTCAAGACCTCTTAAAAATGTACGCTTTACAGTATCTGATTCAATCCAAACAACTCATAAATCATTTTTGTGACCACGGTCCACCCCGTTTTCCGGCATCCGGAAGGAGCGTGCCTATAAGCGATGGTTTTACTTTCCGCCAGAGGAGTCATGTTCTTGTTTGCTATCTAATGACATAAAAACTTTAAGATTGTACAATTGTAGTAAACCTAGGCCTTGAAATTAAGAAGTATGCTGGTTGCGGGAAGTCCTATTAGGGTCACCTAATGGTCCAGATAAATTAAACGGACAATTGTGTTTCAATATCTGTTTGTCTAGCGCTATGCAGTTATTTAATGAATGACCTATTGTAAACAGATTTTCACAATACTAAACTCTAGAGTTAAGACTTTTTTGTGCAACAAAAACAATTACTGAACAAATGTACGAATTGATGTAACCCAAAAGTAAGCAAATTATTTGCTTGTGTTTTTGGTGCTAGTTAACGGTACGGTACGGTTTAAAAACTGTAATACACTTATAAAACAACAACTGGTGGTCCCGATTATTACAAGAAACAAATGACGACTTTTTTGTGCAACAAAAACAATTACTGAACAAATGTACGAATTGATGTAACCCAAAAGTAAGCAAATTATTTGCTTGTGTTTTTGGTGCTAGTTAACGGTACTAACACATAAATATACATATTTAAAAACTGTAATACACTTATAAAACAACAACTGGTGGTCTCGATTATTACAAGAAACAAATGATGGTCGTTATCAGGTCGGTAAAAATAGAGTAAAAATGAGAAAGGGCATGCTACAATAGTTCGGATATCATTGATATATGTCAATGTCGGATATGTAGAAAAATGACATTTGAAAAGATGAAAAGGTGAAGTTAATCAATTTGCTATTATCCGCGCGTTATACAGTACGCAGATAATAACAAATTTAAAAAATAAATAATAAAATAAAAAATAAAATTTAAAAAATAACAAATTTAATTAATTTCACCTTTTTAATAATGGATTTCCGCAAATTAACGCCTGAATCAATAAAACTGAAAAGTTAACAACATAGATATACAATGTGAAAAGTGTAGGTATCGGATAATGAATTGACATACCCTGCTCTGATTTATCGGGTATTATCCGAAGGTTGTTTTAAGAGTCTTCGCAACCGGCGTGTTTGTATGAAGAAAGTAATGAATGTAAAGAAAGCAACGCAAATATGCAAGGAACGCAACTCGGTTCTCTCTGCCTACTTCGTCAGGGATATGGCGTGAAGATATGTATGTGCTCATTATTTTCTAAAATTACCTTTCAAAAAAATTTAATGCGCCGTCCGCATTGCCGGCGAATGCCACCCTCCCCTCGGCGAGCAACACGAGCTTGTCAAACAACGCCATCAGCTCCGATGACGGCTGGTGGATGGTGCATATCACCGTCTTGCCCTGTATAGCACTGGCGCGAAGTACTGTCACTAACTTCTGCGCCGAGGACGAATCCAGCCCAGTTGTTGGTTCATCGCAAAATAGCAAACCAGGATCTGTGAGAAGCTATTAAAAGTATCATAATATTACTTTATTAATATATAAATGTCATATTACTATTTATTTCGTGAAAATACCTCAAAAGGTGAGCTTAACTTACTAAGAGACTAGCAGTTATTAACAAAGACTTCTAACGTACAGGATAAGGCATGAGTCACATCATATGTGCTTCATAAAGTGCGGTTCACGGACCGCACGTACTGCACCTACGTCAGAGCTCGTTACATTAAACGCGTAAGTGCCGTGAAATTAACGGCGCTTAAGACCTTTTGGTTGCGAAGGTATGTTATACTCTATTGCGTTGCAGCGCTACTTAAATTTGACTTTGGTTGGACGATTTATTATTATTTTAGCGTTGCAGTGTGTGTTAACGAAATGGGACACGACTTCTACTTGGCATAGCTTCTTTAGTACGTAGTACATTAAACTCTCTGGTTATTAAGAACTAACAAGATTTTATCGCGATTATTTGAAGCATTATTTTCCCGATATTTCCGCACTGTTGAGCACCACGATCATGGGGGAACTTTTCCCCTCCCTGCCCCATTAAAAAATTGGAAGTGTAATAGAATAGAAAATAGTCCTTCAACTATTATCGGTAATATTCCATTATTCTAACAGGGCGAAACAGTACTTCACACCAGCCGACCGTTTGCGACTATACAAGTCGCAAGTCAGGCCTCATATGGAGTACTGTTCTCATCTTTATTCAGGGGCTCCGCAGTACCAGCTTCTTCCTCTTGACCGCATACAGCGTAGAGCATCTCGTATTATCGATGAATGGGCTCTTTCCGATTGACTTGATACTTTGGCGTTGCTAAGAGATGTTGGTTCTCTCTGCATCTTCTATCGCTATTACCATGGGGAGTGTTCCGAGGAGTTGTTCGGCTTAATACCACCCGCTGATTTCCACCATCGGACATCACGCCAAAATTCTAAATTCCACCCTCACCATTTGGATGTCTGCAAGTCCACTACAGTGCGATTTTCGAGGCATTTTTTGCCCCGCACGACTGCTCTGTGGAATCAATTACCAGCGGATGTGTTTCCAAACCGATACGACTTAGGGGCCTTCAAGAAAAAAGCGTATTCATTCCTTAAACGCCGGCAACGCACCTGCAGTACCTCCGGTGTTGCAGCTGTTCATAGGCGGCGGTGATCACTTACCATCAGGTGAGCCTCTTGCCCGTTTTCCCCCCATTCCATAAAAAAAGTTCTTAATAATTCGTTTGAAAAAAGCCGGGAAAGTTAAAAAGTATACATTAGACTAGCAGCAGACGTGAGTAACACGTATTAGTTCGCGTAACTAAAAATCATTACTTTTCTTGGCGCAGTCGGGAAAAAAGTAGCCTAATGTCACTTCTGGATAATGTAGTTTCTATTGGCGAAAGAATTTTTAAAATCGGTCAAGTAATTTTTCAGTAAAATCGTAACCAAAAAACAAACAAAAAATCAAATCTTTCCTCTTTATTATCAACCGATGAAAAAACGGAGGTTATCAATTTGACATGTATGCAAGTTATATTGTTGAAAATGAATAATATTTGAATATGATTATTAGTGTAGATTTCTACTACCAAACCGAAAAGAGTGAGAATGCGTGGAAGAAGTGTAGAATACACGTTTTTTATATCATTTGATAGCAAACAAGCTCTCCTGATGCAAAGAGAAACCATCGCCTATGGACATCAAAGATGTTAATGGTGCGTTTTTACCCATGTGTCTTTGATGGCTGTGCGACATGTATAAGTCTGCCGGCTACCTTAACCCTTTTTTCGCCGGTTGAAAATATCAATGTAACTTAATACTAATTCGTTACGACGTCTTTTTGTCCTACGATCTAAACATATCGCATTACTTAAGTGAATTTTATATATGTTATGGGAATATAACGATTCTCAAACTACACGATATATTGAACTATGAAGATTTTTTGATATTATGTGGAGGATACTAGGCACGTACGTCTGAACCGTGTTCGGCAGTTTTCTGCCAGACCCCCTTAAAGATTTTGCGTTAAAGCATGTATGATTGTTTTTGTACACGTTATTTTCTCTAAATCTATCTTTCACTGATATATGAATAAGTATATAATACTCACTGAAAATTTAATTTCAATCGCCTTGCGAAAAAATAAGGAAATTCTCAATTCCGTTACCTTTTTTGTTTCCTCAGAATTTGGTCATTTATCCGATTTGTTTTTTTTTTTAAATTGGGAGAGAATACTTCCTCCTTGAGTTAGATTTATTTACCTAAATTATATGAGACCATATAAATTTGGAAAATTTATATCTAATTCACAACATATATTAATATATTATTCAGAAACGATGTATTCGTGCTATCTCAGGTGCTGCTCTCTCGATTCATGTAAACGTTTATTTAAGAACTTAAATATCATCTCTCTCTACCGCGTTTGTATATTTATGAATCCGTCTGCTTTGTAAAAAAGTTTTATGGATTCCCCATAAGACAGCAAAAGAGGTTTATAACTTTAGTCGCAGGTACCCAAATAAACTATTCTTGCCACCTTGTAAAACAGCACTTTTTAATAAAAATTGTAGCCAAATGATAATAAAGTTACACAATAAACTTCCTGAAAGTTACAAAATTCTGCCTTTGAGTAAATTTAAAAAAGCAGTCTATAATTATTTGAGTGACGAATGTATTTATTGTATTAAGGAATATTTCAATGACAAATTTTAATATATTATTTACTGTGAATGTTGACGAATTTATTGTTTTAAAACTATATGCAGACCATATAGTTTTTCTTTAGTTCTATTTTTATCGAGTTAAAATTAGCTAGTTATTTTGTTAATTTAAAAAATTATCGAAGTTATGAAATAGTAATCTTAAATTTTAATATTAATATGTGACGTATATTCTTTTAAAATAACAATTTTTAATTCTAATCTGACATTTTTGTTTTGGAGTTTTATTTATTTTAAAAGTATTAACAACGTTATTTGTAATTTTATATAAAAATAAATATATGTTTTCTTTTTGAACGCCATTTAATTGGCAAAGCAGGCTCAAAGTACTTACATTTAGAAACTAGCTGTTGCCAGCGACTTAGTCCGCGCGGACTTCGTTTACTCCGCACAGCACCTTCCCGTAGGTGATAGCGTGATAATATATAGCCTATATGTTGACCCGAACTGTTATTAATATTCATGCAAAATTTGAAGTAAATCCATGTAGTAGTTTTTGAGTTTACTCCGGACATATATACAGACAAACAGACAAACAAACAAAAATTCTAAAAACTATATTTTTTGCTTCGATATCGATTGTAGATCACGCCCCAAGTATTCTTTTAAAAAAATATTCAATGTACAGTTTTGACTTTCCTACGATTTTATTACATGTATAGATATAGATAATCATCACCATAAAATGTAACCCTGATTCATGTAAAATAAATAATTTTGAATTTTAACCTTTGTTGGTCCAGGCCTCTAAAAATAGACTACTTGATTTTCTGTCAGGCAGTTTGTAAATGACGACGAATAGACGTCGACTAAGTATCTGTCGATCATCGACTGCGTACAACCTTTGGTTAGGGTTTTGTACCGCCGCCTTTTCTTATCACCTTATCTTTTCTTGCCACAGCAAAATTAGGAATTACCATTATTGTATTTGGAGGGTAGGTTAGTCGTAATATTACGCATGTGATTACAACGCTTCTTAAACATCGTTGATGCTTATAGGCAATATTCATCTCTTTTTATCAGGAGAGCTGTCTGCTTTATTGATATCTTATGATATAAAAAAACTACGTCTCGAAATAACACCCAATGTTTTATGTCCTTTTTAAAGCAAGTGAAGTGTAACGACCATGGGGATTACCACCTCTCTTATTAGTTCGCAAACTGATAAATGGTGTGGAACTGAAATACAGGCTTACTTTAAAAGTTCCGGTCAAATTTTAAAGTTAAGAACTAAATACTGAATTGAAAGTGCGTTTTAATTATTGTAAATTTATTGCAAGGCAATATAAAAATATTCATTTAAAAGTTTGCCACTAAATTCATGAATTTGGTGCACCGAGTCGTGTCAATCAGTCGCTGGGCTATGTATGCGGGGTACGGGGATGCTACACGAGCCGCGCTCGACGTTCGTGCCTTGTGTTTTCTGTGTCGGATAAAAATGAAATGTAGAATTTTTGAAATTATTTTTTTATTACATAAATCGAACATATCGATTCTGAACAGCCTTTGAAGATTTGGCTGGAACTTTAAAAGTAACCCTGTGTATGACAATGTTCGTTCCCTCTGTCTGTCAAGTGAATCGACGAGATGATATTTATTTTTTACCAGCTGTTGCCCGCGACTTCGTCCGCGCGGACTTTGTTTATTCCGCACAGCTCCTCCCCCGTGGGTGATAGCGTGATAATATGTAGCCTATATGTTGACCCGACCTGTTAGTAAAGTTCATGCAAAATTTGAAGTAAACCCATGCAGTACTTTTTGAGTTTACTCCGGACATACATACAGACAAACAGACAAACAGATAAAAATTCTAAAAACTATATTTTTGGCTTCGATATCGATTGTAGTACACGGCCCAAGTATTCTTTTAAAAAAATATTCAATGTATAGTTTTGACTTTCCTACGATTTTATTATATGTATGTATAGATTTACCTCAGTCTAGATGACAAGATGATATTTATTTTATATTTACCTCAGTCAAGAAGACTATATGACATTTATTTTTTATTTACCTCAGTTGCAAAGGCAAGACGTTTTCTTTCACCGCCTGATAATGTTTTGGTTCCATCCAAGCCTCCGATGCGGGTGTACCTTGTACCATATAAGGACAGCTGTCTCAAAAGCTGATTTATTCTTCTTTTACGTTCCATACTTGTTGTACTTCGGTCCATACGGAGATTGGCCTGAAAACAGCCGTTTAGTTACAACTAAAAACTTAAAAGATATGATAAAAGTAATATAATTTGCAACGTTCCGCGAAATTTTATATGTTCATGCTATGTTTCTGCCATACCACTAAACAAGAAAGTGATGTAGTGAATAGAACAAACTTACTAAAGATGTTGAATTATGATGACTCAAGGAGAACAATAGTACATCCACTTCCACCACTCTCCACTAAGATAGTAGCACAAACGGAATCACACAGTTTATTTACTCAACACATTAATGCTTTAATAACTCTATCTCTACTCTATCTTGCTTAAGTTGCGTCTATTGTCACAAAGCTTCCTGTAATGACACGATAAATGCAGATGTGATCGGCTATTATCGGCGATCATGGCAAACATTTTTACTGCGTACGTACGTTATCGCGTGGGTAAAAAATTAGATTTGCATAAAATTAGATTTGTACTCAATCAGTACATAAATCTGGAAGTTATACCAAAAAAAATGTCTATATTTTTAGATCTAAATATAGACATATCACTCAGCAGACATGAATTTAAAATCTATAGAAAGGATACTTATAGTGATAACATAATACCTGCGGATTCATATCATCCTGTCAAGCTTAAACATGCGGCACTACATGCTACGATTCATCGGCTGTTAATGGTACCACTGAGTAAAGACAATTATCATGAAAGGCTGGTAAACATAAAAAGAATATCTATAAATAATGGCTATAAACCTCAACTCATTGACACAATAATAAGAAGTAAACTAAAAAGCATGCAAGGTCTCTGTTATATTCAGTGGTGATCAAGAGGATGTGAACTATGCCAGATTACTTTTTTTGGGAAACATCTCTTAAAAGTGCTCACGATTAGTAAAGAAACGGAAGACAGTGTACTATCCTACGAAGTCTTTTGGAAAAATGTTATTTAATAACAAACAGAAAATACCAGATATGAGAAAAAGTAGTGTCTATAAATTAAAATGTAAAGACTATGATGGTGTATAAATTGGGCAGACAGGGAGGTCATTTACAACGAGTGTAAGAGAGCATGTTAGGAGCTGGCGCTCGGGAAAGGGTGACTCTGCTTTTGCGAGACATTTATTAGTGGAAGATCACACATTTGACTGTATTAATATAAAAACACTCCACTTCTGTAGCAAAGGCAGAAAACTCAAATCTCTAGAAGCACTGGAAATAACCAAATTGCAAAATAGCCCTTACCTCTTGAACGAGAAGTTGGACTTAAATAATTCTCCCATGCAAAACATTTTTTCCTAAATTTATTTGTATTTTTAATAATGTTGATTATTGTTGGTTATGATATTAAACATATTTTTAATTTGGTTTTGACATATTATTAGTTATATTCAACATATTTTTTAATTTGGTTTTGACATAGTATTATAATAAGTTTAAACTTATTTAAGTAATATTGACAGAACTTTTAATACCACTGTTTGACATTTTATCCTATTAACAATTTAAAAAAATTTAATGATTGACATGTAAAACTATGTATATTTTAATTTAATTCTGCTTTGTAATTCTGTTCAAATTTTGTTGGTGGAATATTGCTTCCCTTGTTAAAAATAAACCAATGTTAAGAAAATTTCTACCGACGAGAGCTAACAACATTTGCTTATCCAGTAGATTTTTGCATACCTTGTTTTGTGTAAAATATTAGTTGAGAAACATACGTGAAGGCTATATTTATAAGTCTCATAACCCTGAAGATGCCGTATAAGGCTAAACTGGTTGGTGATATTAATTAAATTTTAAAGTAATTTGTGAAACAGTACAAGTGTATTAACAAAATTAAAAAAAATCTGTTTCGCCAAAAAATGTTTTGGGGTTTTTTAAAATTTCTCAAAATCTCCTAAGCCGATTGGTTAAAATTTTCAGAAAGTGTAAGTTGAGTGGAATCCAAATGATGCCATCAACCGTGGTTCGATCGGTGCAGCCGTTCAAAAGTTATGAGATGTTTACATACGCACACACACGCACACATATACAAACATACATAGACATACTGACGTCATCGTGAAAATAGTCGGAAATGGTTCCTAGGACCTCAAATTTGGAGATCTGGTGAAAACTCGATTTTCGAAAATCAGGGTAAAATCACTAACTTCCATATCTACATACGTATCGGGAAGTTGAAAATAAAGATGTATCGGTCAAAACATCAACAGACCATGGTTTTATGTTTGCCCAAGATTTGCATGTCCAAAAGATCCGGACTTAACAGTAATTTAAGCTCAAATATTTAAAGATATATGGAGGTATACCTTGAACTATATATAAATTGAATATAATTTTACTATTAAATTATAACATTGTTATGGCTAATTATGGAAACTACAGAGGATACAACACTAAAAAAATATTAAAATCATGGACCAAATAAATATTTTTATTTGGTTAATGATTTTTATGAAGTTATAAAGAGGTTTACTGATTAAATATTTTAATTAAGATATTTCTGAACCTCTTTGAGCACATAAAGATTTTGAATTTGAAAAAAAAAAAGTAAAATGTATGGAACCCTTTAAATCTAGACCGGCTCGCACTAGGCTGCTCTTGATAAAGGTTTAACGCGTATAAAATATTTTATTGACTTCATATATCTTACGATAATGTTTGCCAGTCCAATTAATATATATTAATTCAAATATATAATGATATAAACAACATCTACTTTTCAAATGTCATTGAAAATTCTGTTTTCCTATCTCATCACTTAAGAATTTACATAAAATAACTCTATTCGAGCTGTATAGTTATGGTGTAACATTCCTGACACAAATAAATAAATTAAAAAAATCGTCAGTGCTACTCTCACTCAGTCACTGTCGTGTTTCGGTTTGGAGAGTAAGGTAGTCGGTAAACTTACGCACGTGGCATTAGACCAGGGCCCTATTTAATAAACGTTATAATGACAGGTGACAGGTGACAGGTGACAATCAGACAATTTGGCAATATTTTGTTTAATAAAAATTATCACTGACAAGTATGTCACGCTGGAAAATCTAAAAATAGCTACAAATATGTCGAATTGTCGTGACAATTTGACATATTTTTGTTTAATAAATAATTTTCCTTGACAGGCGACAGGTGAAAATTTGTCCGGAAAATCTTGTAATTTTTTTTATTAAACACTAAATTGTCATGCCAGGTACCTAGACATATTTGTCGATTTGTCAGAGATTCTCAAAACTTTACTTTCGATAGAAAATTGATGGAACGGTTTCGACTACCTATTTTAAACTACCATTGAGTACTTAATAAATAAAATTGGACAGCAACTTCAACACACAACAAGAAGGATTATACCACTTACACCACTTCAAAAAATTTTATGTGTATTAGGTACATTCGATGGGATATGTGTCACAATATCATGTCATTGCAGGTGCACACGGAGTTGGTAGTGATGGTACATGTGTATAAAACGTGTTTAACTATAACTTGTAATTGACAAGTTTGTCAATTACTACGACAAATATATCGTAAATATTTTCTTAGACACTCAACAGGTAAAATCTGATATCTGTCGTCTTTATTAAACGTGTTTTATTATTACAATTTAGTCAGTATTTTACCTGTTGCATTTGGACATAATTGTAGTTTTTATTAAACGGCACTTGCCGCGACAATTTGACTTATTTGTCCAACAGTGACATTATTGTCGAATTGTCTCGTTTATATAAAGAAGGCCCTGGCCACAAGATAGCTACGCACCGTTAACATCTTTGATGTCTATACTATAGATGGAAGGATGGAGAAGGATATATTCTGATGGAAAGAGTCAACTATCGCCTATAGACTCTATAGGCGATGGTTGACTCTTTCCATCAGATAATATAAAAAAAACTGTAATTGATTAACCCTGCAGGCCATCCCTGAAACTTTCTGTTAAATTAAGGTATTTTAAGTTCAAAAGAGTAAAAACTATTAGCCTTTTTTCAGTTTAAACATCTATTTTTTTTAAAATGGCAGCATATTGATTTTTGAAAACGTTGATCGATATTTTGGAAACGATGATCGATTTTGATCTTTCGAATGGCATTCAACTCAATTTTTGAGATCTAATATTGCTTTAGCTATATAATCGATACATTGAAAAATTTTATAAAACATTTAAACAAGCAATGTTATAAAACATTTTTTTCAACAAATTGACCGATTTTGATCCAATTAACGGTACTTGACGCAGTTTTTTAGGGAAAAAAGTTGATAAGAATTTTACGTCAATCGGTGTACGAGCCTAAAAGTTATTTCAAAAATATTAAGTTACTGTGCTAAAAACAACGTAATTTTAATATTTGAAAAGCTGTAACTTTTGAAAATTGAATTCATTTTTGAAACGGTTTGATTTTTGAAATTTTTCGTCAACGATTACTTCCGAACGGATAAACCAATATTGATACGATGTATGCATTAGGCGTAGTGTTTAGAGGATTAGAGCTGATAAGATTTTGTAATTATATTAAAAAGATTAAAAATATTAATCTGGAAATTATATTAAAAAAATACTGTTTCACCAAAATTTTTTTGAGGTTTTTTCAAAATTTCTCTAAATCTCCTAAGCCGACTTGGTCCAAATTTTCAGGAAATTTAAGTTGATTCGATTCGATTCGTTCGATTTGTCAAGCCGTTAAAAAGTTATGAGATGTTTACATACACACATACATACACACACAAAAACGCACACACAAACATACACACATACATACAAACATACTGACTTATATAAATTGTGCAAGATTTTACCAGTAAAAAAGTTGATTGAAAATTTACATCAAACAGTTTTTAAGATCAAACGAAAATAACGAATTAAAAACACAAAGAACGTTAACTCTGCAACCCGTATATCCAAAATAGTTTGTATTGTGTGCTCAGACTTTAAGCTTTAGGCTTACTTAAAGTAAGTGACTACTTTGGTGCGCGGCCCAGAACAAAATGTATGCTTATATTTAACTAGCTGTTGCCTGCGACTTCGTCCGCGTGGACTTCGTTTACTAAGCACAGCTCCTCCCCCGTGGGTGATAGCGTGATAATATGTATATATATGTAGCCTATAATATGTTGACCCGACTTGTTAGTAATATTCATGCAAAATTTGAAGTAAATCCATGCAGTACTTTTTGAGTTTACCCCGGACATACATACAGACAAACAGGCAAACAGACAAAAATTCTAAAAACTATATTTTTGGCTTCGATATCGATTGTAGATTACGCCCGAAGTATTTTTTTAAAAGAATATTCAATGTACAGTTTTGACTTTCCTACGATTTATTATATGTATAATATAGATAATAGTGCTAGACAAATCACACGAATTGATCTAGGAAAATTATTTGCTTGTGTTATAGGTGTTAGTTAACGATACTGTGCGTTGCCTGCGATGTGTTGGTGCGTTGCTATCTTGTGACGAGGTCTAATCTATATACATATAATAAAATTGTAGGAAAGTCAAAACTGTATTGAATATTTTTTTAAATGAATACTTGGGGCGCGATCTACAATCGATATCAAAGCCAAAAATATAGTTTTTAGAATTTTTGTCTGTTTATCTCTTTGTCTGTATGTATGTCCGGGGTAAACTCAAAAATTACTGCATGGATTTACTTCAAATTTTGCATGAATATTACTAACAGGTCGGGTCAACATATAGGCTACATATTATCACGCTATCACCTACGGGTGTGAGGCTGTGCGGAATAAACGAAGTCCGCGCGGACGAAGTCGCTGGCAACAGCTAGTGCTTAATAAGTTTACCGGCTACTTTACCTTCAAATTGGAACACGACACTGACAAGCACTGACGTTATTGCGATTGGAATAGGTAGAGCGGTGGTACCAGACCCGGGCGAGACAATGCAGAATTCTAACCAGCCAGTAGTCACGATGGTAGTGACTCACATAGCTAATTAGTCGCCTTTTACGACCTGCCTCTCAGAACGGCAGTTGGCGTATTCAAAGGACGGGAGAAATAAATGTAAGTATTCCTAAGACCAGTAAAAAATATTTGTAAATGCTAATATGTCTGAAAATTTATTAATAAGGGAGCGCGTAATATGTAGAATGCCACACTATCGCTATCATTAAAGAACCGTTAAACGTAAACATGTATGCAAATTAATGCAGCCGTTCGAAATACCGTAAACATATTCTTCATCGTAAATTATAAGGGATTCTGTAACACTTGTAACAAATAATGCTGGAGACTAACAGAAGTTAATGTACATACGATGATATTCGAGCAACGCACGCATAGACACCTCTCACGGACGCGATATCTCGGAATGGTTCGGGATAGATTGTTCCGAACTATTCCGAGATATATGTGTGCGTTGCTCGAATATAACTTGTATGTAAATTGACTTCTTTTAGTCACCAGTATTCTATGCTTGTAATTTTCGGTTTCGGAGCTAAATCCAACCTAACAAATCTAAAAAACCTACTGCCTATTTGTGTGATAAGGTTATGGTCTAGTTCCAAATTAACTACCGAATACTACTTATGTAATAGGTAAGTAAAAAAAGGTCCTAGTAAACAGAGTACGTTTTATAGGTGTGGTACCTAAAAGCAACCTAACAAACCTACTTTATATCTTCTGTAGTGGTCCGGGCCCCCTTTGTAGAAAAGACCATCAGCTTTTCTGACAGGCATTTCGTAAAAACCGAACGATTGGCTATGCGAGTCACTACTGTCGTGGCTACTAGGCGGTAGAGCTCTGTATTGTCTCACTCGGGTCTGGTACCACCGCCTTACCTCTGTCATTGTCATGTTCCTGTTTGGAGGGTAAGATAGCCGGTACACTTAGGCATGTTGCAGACCCCTCCACAAGGATGGCAACACACTATTAATATCTTTAGTGTCTATTGGCGATTGTTGACTCTCCGTCTGTAGAGCCATCTGTTTTTTTGCTATTTTATGATATAAAAAATGCATTAAATCTGGTAGCGATTAATTAACCGCCATTGCGCTTGCGACTCGTAAACTGAGTTAAAGTTCGTGAATACTTTCGAATTCATATTTTTGATAAATATGCAAACTTTAGATTAAACCAAATGAAAACGTCGAGACTGACCATTAATCATAAAAATCAACATTTTAAAATAAAACTTCAGTAAAAGATAAAATTATACCCGGGAAAATATTTATGCATTGTCTCAAATTCGTGTGTTATTTAAATTTATATTTTATCTTACCATCGGGCGAGATTGTGGTCAAGTGCTCCCCTATCGACAGTAAAAAAAAGTTTGAAATTAATCCTTTTTGTTTTTTTTTTTAATTTACGATTTAATTTATTGTTACCAATAGTATTGATTAATTATTATTAGTCTTTTAAGATTAACAAACGTTTCGTAAATATAAATACGAATATAAATATTTCGTTCGAACAAGGCGCTCATATTGTGGCGTTGGTGCGGGAAGGTTTGGATCAACAAACGATTAGAAATTTAAATTTTAACTTGTTTACCATTTTTAGATAATAACGAAAGTTTGTAGAGACAGGTTCTTACAAAAGAAGATCTGGTACCGGCAGAACTCAACAACCACCCGTCGCGACGACCTAGTTATTGTTTTAATTTCGAAAACCTTTCCTCACGTCAGTAAACACCTGAGTTGAATGAAATGCGTGGAGTAAACGTGAGTACGCGAACAATAAGAAAGAGGTTTCGGTGCCATCACGGAGGATACATAGAACAGTTCGCGGATAATAGCAAATTTAATTAATTTCACCTTTTTAATAATGGATTTCCGCAAAGTAACGCCTGAATCAATAAAATAAGAAAGGGGCTTGAGGAAGCAGCAATCTCCCCTTTTAGACCAGCAAGTGGTCCAAAGCTTTATGCTGCTCACAAAGAAGCTCACTTAAGATTTGCGCAGAACATTTTAATTGGAATGTAGAGCAATGTTTAAATGGCGTAGACGGTTGCAGAAGAGTCTATCATCGATGTGGTGAGAGATATGCTCAAAGTTGCATTGACGAGCGTGTTCCTTTTGGAGGCGGTTCGTGTACGGTGTGAAGTGGCATTCCGTTGATCAGGCGAACGGGTATATTGTTCATCGACATGGTTCGTCAAAACGTTAAAGGTGGTTTGTCGGCACAACGATATATAGCAGAGGTTTTAGAAGCTCACGTGAGCCTTATAAGGGTTAATATACGATTTTTTTCTTTAATGCAAGATAATGCCCGACCCCACGCTTATGCACAAGTTTTGCAATATTGCGAAGAGATAGAGATACGTACCATGAATTAGCCGACACGTAGTCCGGATCTTAATCCCATTGAGCATATTTGGGACATTTTAAAAAGAGCTGTATACGTGAGAAATCTTTAGCCATAACAGTGGCAGCACTGAGAACAGCGATTTGAGAATGATGGAACAATATTCCGCAAAATATTGCGTTTAATTAATATAAAAAAAATTCCGTTTAATAAAACCCTAATCAGACTATGCGGAACTGATCTGTAATAAGGCAATACACCTCATTAAAAGAAAAAAACTTCTATATTGTTTATCGTATTCTATAACCAAAAGCTATTCATGTTAAATTAATCGTTTTTGTTCAAAAAAATTGAATAGTCCTTTTCAGTATATTAACGAGTATGATACTACGCTGTTATGAATTTAACGAACCAAACTTGGTACCGATATTTAGTTTAATTGTTTGAACAATTCTTGCCGCAATAGCGTCAATGCTTGTCACTGGTTGCTAGTAGTAGTATATATGTGGTAACGCCATCCCGCCACATGGGTAACAACGCACCATTAACATCTTTGGTGTCTGTAGACTGTTGTATCTCTTTCCATCAGCAGAGCCACGTGCTTGTTTGCTGTCTTATGACTGGAACTAACTTGTGTTCGAAGTTGAAGAAAAACTTTACGTAGCTTCGGAGGGGTTAATTAAATTTGTTTCAGTTTAACCCCATTATGACACAACTTCATAAGATTGCGCATTTACCGCTAAAAAATCAAAAAATCACCCTTCGTTGTATCTCCTCATTTCGAAAATACTTCAAAAGCCTGAAAGCCTCAGCAAGTATTGGAATACGCGTAGTGAATATATCGAGCGACGTTCAGTTCTTGCGGTTACTTGGAAGGCAAATTAGCCTCTAAAAAATTAGGAGTTCTCTGCCGGGCTAGGCAGTACTTCACACCGGCCCGTTTTTTGCTTTATAAGTCGCAAGTCCAGCCTCATATGGAATGCTGCTCTCATTTATGAGCGGGGGCTCCTCAGTACCAGCTCCTTTCTTTTGATCGCATTCAACGTAGAGCGCCTGAAATCGTCGATGACGAGACTATTTCAAATCGGCTTGATTCTTTGGCGTTACGTAGAGATGTGGCATCACTCTGTATCTTTTATCAGCTCTATCATAGGGAATGTTCCTTTATTATTTGTTATGACGGTATGAAAGATAATGTATGGCTCAACCAACTTTAATCACACTCAGTATTCAATTCATACACTAATTTGATACAAAAAGTATATGATTATAAACAGAAACTTTAATTCTTCAAATTTTTTATAACTCTAAGCCTTTGAAGAGAGTTAATTACTCTACAAGCTCTCGTTGAGAAAAAAAATTTGATGGCCTTCAGTTGATTATTTTGTCTGTAAATACGAAATAGGTTGATTGGCTTTATGATTTCACTTTATTTTACGGAATAGATCCCTATTGAAAATCACTTCATTCGGATCTGTTTTTTATAATAAATAATTAAAAGGGGAAAAAAACGTTGCGGCGTGCAATTTTGGATTTTCCAAACCTTATTTGGATTAATTCCTGTCGCCGAATTCCGCCGAAGTCCGGTTCGGTCCGGTTATTCGGTTTCAATGAAAATGAATAAATAGAACAACTAATAATATTTACAAAGCTGTAACTTTTGAAAACAAAATTCGATTTTGATTTTTGAAACTGCATTTGATGTATTTTTTATATTAGGTAGGTACTAAAGCATTGTAGAAGGTTGAAAAATGATTTAAAAGATCTCGAATTTATGTCGAAAAAACACTTTTTTCAAATTTTTTTGTCAACGATAACTTCCGAACGGATAAACCGATTTTGATACAATTTATGCGTTAGACTCAGTTTTTTAGGGGAAAGAGGTCACTAGATTTTGTAATGAATTTGGTGCATTGATTTGGAAGGTATATTAAAAAATAAAAATGCTGTTTCGCTAAATTTTCTCAAAATCACCTTACTAAATTTTCAGGAAGTCTAAGTTCAGCGAAATGCCTTCATATGTCCATGCTTCAACCGTGTTATGAGATGTTTACATACAAATGCCCACACACACACACACACACACACACACACACACACACACACACACACACACACACACACACAAACACACATAGATACTCTGACATACTGACATTATCGTAAAAATAGTTGGAAAAGATTCCTAAGACCTCAAAACGTGGAGATCTGGTGAAAATTCAATTATCGAAAATCGGGGCAAAATCAGTAACTTCCTCATCTGCACACGTAGCGGGAAGTTAAAAATAACATTAAATTATGCCTTATACAGCCTTTCAAAATTCAAATTATCATTAAAGGAAGCGATTTGCTATTGCGAATATTTGATGGAAGGGTATTCCACAGTTTAACAGAGTTAAAATAGAAGGAATGACTAATACTTAGAAGTTTTCGAAGGAAATTTTAATATACCCCTAACTTCTTCGTTCCTGTGTTATAAAAATGCGCTAAGAAACGCAAACATCCTCTAATAATTATTGAATAATCCTATTTAATCAATCGATGCTACTTTACATAGTTACCATGAAAAAGTATCAGGTCGCGTGTTCTGTAAAATGACTTATTAAGATCAAGCCTGGATTTATAACCAGGTCAATGCCTACGAATGTAATTCAACACCGAACTTTAAGCCGCAAACCGAATATACACTTCGGTAATTATGTTACATATTTAATTAGATCATTCATAAAACTATTTTATAATCGTAGCAATGTATTAATAATTTATTCTTTTATTGTTGCTTTAACGATCAGTTAATCAAAGGTAACATTGATCTTTCCTGCTTGAACTCCACCGGTGGGAGGGATGCGCTGTCCCGCGCTCCTGGCTGCGTGGGTACCACCATCTTGCGTGAAACAGCTTTGGTGTGTTTCGGAGAGTAGGGCAAGACAAGCAGTATAATCTTACGTCTCAGGATCGGCAACACATAAATGAGTTGCCTGGGCTAGTTCCAGGTAAACTAATTTATGTTCATTAGCGACGTCGACCACTTACTCTCAGGTGGCACGTCCGCCAATTTGCCTATCAAAGTAACTAAAGAAACTTTTGTTGAGGGAATAGCTATTCGATTATTCTGAGGATTGGATAAAAAGAGAAACGTGCGTAGAAATTGTACACTATGATATTTAGATGTGAGCTGCTGAAGTGTGGAGGATAAGCACGATCAGTGGTGCCACTGGAATCTTTATTTTCTAGACGTTCAAAGAGGTTGTTCCATTTCTTTTACGACTACTATAAGTACGGACAGCGGTACTACTGTCGTCTTTATTTTCTAGATCTTCGAAGAATTCGTTTCATTTCTTGCACGACTACTATAGCTACGGACAGCGATAAGTACTACTGGGATCTTCATTTTCTAGACTTTCGATGAGATTGATCAATTTCTTTCGCGACTACTACAAGTACGGACGGTGGTGCCACTGGGGTCTTTATTTTTAGACCATCGAAGAAATTGGTCCATTTCTTTCACGACTACTCCAAGTACGGACAGTGGTTCCACTGGGGTCTTTATTTCTCAGACCTCCGAAAAGATGGTTTCATTTCTTTCACGGTTAGTACATGTACGGACAGTGGTACCACTGGGGTCTTTATTTAATACAGACCTTCGAGTTCGAAGGGATTTTTCCATTTCCTTCGCACCTATTTTCAGTAGCAAATGGATTGTAGTTAATTTACCGAAGGTTTAGAAATTATAGGAGACTCCAGCGGCACAAAAGTCCACCAAGAGCCAGCACACTTTACCCCACGTCAGTAGAAAAAGCAGAAACACACAGTTTATCTACTGAAAGCACGTTTCGCTTCATAACAATAGGTGGTAGAGTTCCACAACGTCTCGCCGGATTTGTTACCACCAACTTACCTAATCCTGCCGCAACAGCGTCAGTGCTTGTCACTGTCATGTTCCAGTTTGGAGGGTGAGGTAGCCAATAAACTTATGCATGTGTCATTAGACCTCGCCACAAGACATTAACGCACCATTACAGCACGCAACGCACTGTTTGCTATCTTTAAAAAAAAGACAACATCAGCCTTTTTTATAACATAAGATAGCAAACAAGCAGATGGGTCTACTGATGGTAAGAGTCAACCATTGCCTAAAGACACTAAAGATGTTAATGGTGCGTTGCTATCTTGTAGCGAGGTCTAATGCCACATGCATAAATTTATCGGCTACCTTACCCTCTAAACCGGAACACGAAAGTGATTAGCACTGACGCTATTGCGGCAGGAATAGGTAAGACGGTGGTACCAGACCCGGTCGAACCGATGTAGAACTCTACCACCTATTTAGTCACGATGATAGTGACGCGCATAGCCACTCGGTCGCCTTTTACGACCTGCCTAGCAGAACGACAATTGGTCTATTCTTCAAAACAGCCCGGGACCAACACAATGAAAAAATATATATATATATATCAGCCTATAGATATGTAGCTAAAATCATGTTAAAGCTTAAAAATTTCGTGGAATGGCATTCGAAAGTTAAAAAAATTATCATCGTTTCCAAAATATACAGATACAGCTTTTAAAATTGAAATCACTTTTATTTATAACCAAACTAGCTGACCCGGCAAACGTTGTTTTGCCTTACATATTAGGAATCCATAGCGGACAAACAACGTGACACGTAATTTATAGAAGTCTACGGGATTGTCCTTCCACGCAGCCAACATTGCATTAAACTTTATATGGTGGTTAAGTATCCTTAAATTTTCTAATTTTCCGCGCAATTTTCTTAATATTTTCTTTTATAAAAACCTTCTCCTTACAATTACAAACACACCAAAAAAATTTACCGAAATTGGTCCAGCCATTCAGGCGTGATGTCGTGACCAAGGAAAACAGGGATTGATTTTTATATATATAGATTAAGATTTTTGAATTCTGAATAATGCTTGGTATAGTCTTATTTCTTTGAGCTTAAAATACCTCAATTCAGCGGGAAATTTTAGGGATCGCCTGCAGGGGTAACTGGTTTATACATATTTTTTTTTTAATATTGTTATTTTTTGATAGTTGATACTTTGATACTTATTTAATTACTGCATTTATCACATATAAAATGTAAAAAAGAACTTACCATAATAGTAAGATGTTCTAGAACGGTGAGATTCTCTATGAACATTTCGTCCTGGTGCATGTAGCCGGTCTCCCGGTGCATGAAGTCTCCAATAGGAACTCCGTTCATGGCAATGTCACCATCCACTATTGTTCCCACTGGTACACAAGTACAGATTTTATTAGTAACTAGCTGTGCCCGCGACTTCGTCCGCGTGAGTATTTTTTTAAAAAGTAGCCTAAGTTACTCCTTATTACATCAGCTATCTACCAGTGAAAGTCCCGTCGAAATCGGTCCAGCCGTTCCAGAGATTAGTCGGAACAAACAGACAGACAGACGGACAGACAGACACAAAAATCGTAAAAAGTGTTATTTTGGTATGTGTACCGTGTACATACATCCATATTATGCATTTAGTTAAAACCGATTATTTTAATATTAAAAACAGTTACTCCAATTTTAATTATTTGTATGTATAGATGTGTGTTTAATTTTGTTACTAGCCAACGCTCATAGACCGTGGTTCCAGGAACAAACTTTTTTTTGATTAATATCAAGCTGAATTTTTGTGAGCAGCTTCGTTTTTAAGAGACGGAAATCTTTTCTTTGAAAGAGACAGAAATCAGACAGAGACAGAAAGAGAGAGAAATCTTATCTTTGAAAAATTTTGAGTCAGGTAGCTAATAAATTTAGGAGGCTTTGAACATTTTAATTCAGTGAAAGAAAAATATTTTATTAATATTTAACAATAATTATTTTTTTGCTTCAATTGCTTGATTATTTAATGAAAAACACGAAAAAACTTTTGTGCTACACATTTGATGGTTTTTCTGACTAGTTCTCCACTCTAAAGATTAGGAATTATGAAATTTTTAAATAATATTAATCAAATCAAAGCATCTTCCTGAAGATGCTTTAAAAAGTGAAACCGGTCGAGTAATATAATTAAAATTGTGTAAATTGAAATTGATGTACAAGTGGAATAGTAAAAGTGTCTAGTAACAATGGAATTTCACCAAGTGCCGACGATGGAAAGTATAGAAAATATTAATCAATTTAAAAACAACTTAATTTTCTCACAACAGCTTGTTAATTATTACTATAATTCAAGCGTTAATTTTTCCTACACGTAAAGTTGAAACTTTTCTTAGTCCGACAATCTAGATTTCTTTTTATCTCTCTTTATTGGTTACTCGATTCGAGATTTTTTGAAGTTAGAAAAGTTGGGCATTTCGTCAAAACGAAGCTGTTCACAAAAATTCAGCTTGTTATTTTTTATTTTTTTTAAAGACGCGGTCGAGCCAATGCTGAACTCTACCACCTAGTAAAAATAAAATACAATATAAGCAATATAAGTCATAAAACGGTTATAACGTCATACCTCAATGACACCAACATAATTAATCTTGCAAATAATAAATATAAATATAAATATAAATATTCACGGGACAAATTTCACTTATTGATCTAACCCCAAAGTAAGCAAATTATTTGCTTGTGTTATGGGTGTTAGTCAACGATACTAATACATAGAAATACATATATAAATACTAGAATATATTTAATAAACACCCAAACCCGGATATACAAACATTTATATGCTCATTACAGAAATGCTTGTCCCCGTCGGGGATCGAACCCGAGCCCCGTTGATTGCGTAGTCAGGGTCGCTAACCACTCGACCAACGGGGCGGTCAATGAATTGTCATTATTTAGCTCATATAGTCAAATCAGAGATGGAAGGCATGGATCATAAAATAACAAATGGAAAACACACACACACACACACACACATACAGAATTTTTGCTTATTAGTGTTAAGTATAACTAACGACTCACAAGTGATATCGCAGTGATTTTTAAGTATAAATTTTATGCAAGTTACTTTAAATTTAATTTATATAGATTGTTCTAAATAAACTATAGTTTGATATGTGATTTTTTCATGTTTGTCTATACAAATGTCTATACAAACATGAAAAAATCATATATCAAACTCTATAGTTCATTTAGAACAATCTATACAAATAAAATTTAAAGTAACTTGCATAACATTTATATTTAAAAATAACCAGAGACTGTAAAAAAGAATAAAAAATCCAGTCCAGTCCAGCCCCTGCAAGAGTCAGCACAAAATATAAATTAATGCTATCGTCAAAAAGAGGGGGCTATGGACTACGCCAGAGTACATAGAGTATATAACCCCAAGGTCCGATTCTCAACGAGCGAGGTAGTTTTAGGAAGGGCTTAAAGCCGCTTAATGTTGTAATTTTGTCAGACTAGAAAAGCATACCTATGGTTTTGTTCGAAATTCGTTTTTTGTGAACAAGAATATATCTAATTATTGTGACAAAAATAGTTTTATTATTCAATTTAAAAATCTCAGTCTACTCAGAATAATAATCATCGGACGTGTAGGACAAAAGTTTTTTCGTGTTTTTCATAAAATAATCAAGCGATGAAAGTAAAAAAAGTAATTGTTATTAATCTTTATTTTTCCTTCAACAAATTGACATGTTTGAAGCCCCCCCCCCCCCTCTGGTATCTTTATAAGTTACCCGATTTAAGATTTTTCGAAGAGATACAAGTTGGGCGTCTCGTCTAAATGAAGCTGTTCACAAAAAATCAGCTTGTTATTAATCAAAAATAAAAATGTTCCTAGGATTACGGTCTATTATATTGATAACATGTTTCGTCTCGCTGGCGAAGCTGAGCGGGTCAGCTAAAGCCGTATAAATAAGTTTATCGGCTGCAATAGGTAGGGCAGTCTATCAAACTCGAGCGAGACTTTGCAGGCCTCAGCCATTCAATGTGTACACTCTGGTAGATCATAATATACATAGGATACTTTTTACACCAGTAAAATTAAGAGTTCGCATAGGATTTAATAAACCTACCTACCTTCATATTGCAACTGCCTGTACAGCGCGGCCAGATCGTTCCAGTTTTTAATTTTTGGACAAATATTTACAACTACGACCAATCTGTCATCAGTTACATTGGTAATATTTGACAATTAATGACATCATCATCATCATTTCAGCCATAGGACGTCCACTGCTGAATATAGGCCTCCTCTAATGTCTTTCACTGCGACCTGTTAGAGGCAGTCGACATCCAGCGGATCGCCGCGACCTTGACCAGGTCATCTATCCATCTGGTGGATGGCCGTCCTACGCTGCGCTTGCCGGTACGTGGTCTCCATTCCAGAAACTTTGCGCCCCATCGGCCATCCGTTCTTCGAACTATGTGCCCTGCCCATTGCCACTTCAACTTACCGACACGCTTACCTATGTCGGTGACTTCGGTTCGGATATCCTCGCTTCTGATTCGATCTCGCAGAGAAGTCCCAAGCATAGCTTGCTCCATAGGTCGTTGAGCTACCACAAGCTTTTTAAGACGCTCAAAGTTAGAGAATACGTCTCGGCACCGTAGTAGAGCTCATCTCTGGTAACTCGCACTGGTTGAAGACTTTGTGGTATTCTAGATGAGAAGACGGTTTGTAACTTCCCAAAAGTTGCCCAGCCGAGTTGGATTCGTCGATTAACCTCTTCCTCGAATTTGGATCTGCCTAGTTTGACCGTTTATCTCAGGTAGACATAATCGTCAACAACTTCGAGAATCGAGTTTCCGACCGAAACTATATTGGGCGAAACATGGATATTCGACATGACCTTCGTCTGGTCAGTCCGCGGGACATCACACTAATTTTTAAGTGATGAATACAAAGTCAAACTTCATGAGTTGCTTCCTATTGACGAATTTAATAAACTTTTTATGAACGACACTCTTCGAAAGTGCTGCGAAAAGTTGTCGTATATGTGCAACCTATATGTCTGAAACAATGCAGTAAGAAATTTATCTGACTATGATCATTTATAAAATTAATAATAACCAAGCAATTAAGCAATAATGCCGCTTTTGATCATTTGTATTTGGGATAGGAATCAATTATGTATTGATTCCTATTTTTTGTAGGTCTTTGCTTACCCCAAACAAATGCTTAAAGCGGCATTATCGCAGTGATAGACAAGCTCTTCGGTGCAGCATTTTTGTGGGACAAAATATTTATTGAACTGCTTATAAATTATATTGTAAATATTTACATTACATCATAATTTGTTTCTTGCATTAAAACTAAGTATGTATCCATCAAGGAAGAAAAGCTTATGAATTCGGCAAATTTTGATCTTGCTTATTTAAAAAAAAACGCAGCGCTTTCGTAAAAAGTCGTAGGAAGAAAGTTTTATTAGACTAATCAAAAGGAAGTCACTCATAAGTTTCTAGTATATATTCATCATTTAAAAATTTGTTTGTTGTTCCGCGGACTAAATAATAGTGACAGTAAAACATAAAATAAACGTAGGTACGTACGTGGACTTCTGCGTGCCAAAGTAGACATCAGTGTTGTTTTTCCCGCGCCACTGCAGAGGAAAAAACCTGATAAATACCTTTAGAATATTATTCTATGATACGAGGAGTTTAAGCTATCTCACAAGAAATTTGTTCCTACTTACAATGCTATAGATGAAAGGATATAAGTGAATATTGAGAAATACTGCAACTGCAACTTAAAGGCATCAGTCCCGTTCCCAAAGCCCTTATTGGTTTAAAAAAGCAATTAAGCAATAATGCTTAATTGCTTATTTGGTAGCAGTTTCTACCAATCCCACACTAAATACAAACTTTACACCAAAGTGTGTCATGAAGTTTGACCGCCCTGTTGGTCGAGTGGTTAGCGAACTTAACTACGAATCGAGGGGCTCGGGTTCGATTCTGACAGGGACAGACATTTGTGTGATGAGTATATATGTTTGTTTTCCGGGTTTGGGTGTTTATTATGTATGTGACAGTATTTATGTGTATTTCTATGTATTAGTATCGTTGATTAATACCATAACACAAGTAAATAATTTGCTTACTTTGGGGTTAGATCAATTCGTGTAATTTGTCCAGCAATATTTATTTATTTATTTATGAAGTACATCCCTGTCCATATAACAAGACTGATCGGCGTTCTAAGCCGAAGTCCGATCTCAGATTGACTTATTTACGTAACGAAACTTCAATTAAATCGAAGCGTTTCGAGCTACGACGATCCGACATCAAGTGTAAGAAAATGTGTAAGAGCTCTAACCGCTTAGATTCGATTGAAGTTATGTTACATGATTAAGACTCCAGGAGACGGTCTTCAGCGTGCATGTTATTTTTATTTATAAAAGAGGCGGCAAACGAACAAGAGGCTCACCTGATGGTAAGTGATTACCGCCGCCTATAGACAACTATACTAACAGGGGTCTTGTGATTGCGTTTCCGGCCTTTTAAGAATGAGTAGACTTTTTTTAAAGGCCCTAAGTCGTATCCATTCGGAAAAAATCTGGCGATTGCAGATATAAATAGGAGTAGTGCGGGGTAAAATTGCCTCGAGAATCACACGGTTGTGGATTTCCAGACATCCAGATGGGTGAGGATGAAACATTAAATTTTGTAGCGATGTCCGATGGTGAAATTCGGAAGCAGGAATTAATCCAAACAGTTCCTGGGAACATTCCCCATGATAGAGCCGATAAAAGAGGCAGAGTGATGCCACATCTCTACGTAAAGCCAAAAAATCAAGCCGATTTGAAATAGTCTCGTCATCGACGATGCCAGCCCAGCTTTTTAGAGGCAACTTTAGCCTTGCCTTCCAAGGGGCCACGGAACTGAACGTCGCTCGATATGTTGACTCCAAGTATTCCAATACTGCCTGAGGCTTTCAGGTACTATTTTCAAAACGAGGAGATACGACGAAGGGTGAGTTTTTAGCGGTAAACATACAAACTTGTGTCTTAATGGGGTTAAACTGGATCAAATTTGATCGACCCCACTCCGAAGCTACGGAAAGTTGTTCTTCAATTTCTGGCACAAGTTTGTTCGATTAGTAATACAAATTGTATTTTTTGCTGAGCAATCATTATCCTTATGATATTCTTGTAACCGTTCAGCTATTGGCCATTGTCATTTTGATAAACCTATTAGAACCATCATAGGTACCACTGATATGTTACCATCCTCAGGCCTGGACGTTACATAACATCGCCATCATATTTCAGATCGAACTAAAACATTATTAGGAAGGAGAATTATCAAAATAGCGGCACATATAGTCATTCAGAAATATGAGCCAACCAAAAGTTTTGTCATAAATAAGTTGACGCTAAAACAATAAATAACTAAATCGGTATTCGTAAGCGGTGCCTATGTTTATGTGTTGCTCGGGAGCGCTTTTATGTAGATTTACTTCTGTTCTGTGTATAATTATGTTATATAACAACATTACCGTGACTATTTGGTGCTGCGCGCCGCCGGGCGACGACACACCGTTGGCCGGTTGTTTAGCGGGTATTACAATTTTTTTGTATGGGGACACCACTTTTTTTTAACTTAACTTTATTTTTATACTAGCTGTTGCCTGCGACTTCGTCCGCGCGGATTTCGTTTACTCCGCACAGCACCTCCCCCGTAGGTAATAGCGTGATAATATGTAGCCTATATGTTGACCCGACCTATTAGCAATATTCATGCAAAATTTGAAGTAAATCCATGCAGTACTTTTTGAGTTTACCCCGGACATACATACAGACAAACAGACAAACAGACAAAAATTATAAAAACTATATTTTTGGTTTCGATATCGATTGTAGATCACGCCCCAAGTATTCTTTTAAAAAAATATTCAATGTACAGCTTTGACTTTCCTACGATTTTATTATATGTATAGACAACATTACCGTGATTATTTGGTGCTGCGCGCCGCCGACACATCGTCGTTGGCCGGTTGTTTATTACAAGTTTTTTGTATGGGGACACCACATATTTTTTAACTAAACTTTATTTTTATATTTCTGTTATATAGCAAATATAATAATACATATTTTGAGATAGTTTCAAATATCTGCTTTAACGGTTCCAACGCTACAATTATTTTATTTTGTACGGGGACCCCTCTATTTTTTTTACTTTTTTTATTTTTAGATTTTTTCCTACGCTTACACATAATTACCGAGCTGGATTCCAAATGTCATCCTTCTAGGTCATCTGGAAGTTGGTTAGATTTAGGTACTATATGTCATTCAGTAAGTCAGTGCTAAAATTTACGACTTTTTGACCTTCATATTGTTACGTACTTCGGGTTCATAATTTATATTAAATCCGTGTATTTACAATACAAATATACACAACACAACACAATCTAATACTTAAATACTCTGAATAACACTTGTCACTCACTGACTATCACTAAACTTAACCGACTACACAATAAAACACGCCTGGCTTCGCACGGGTCGCTTCAAGTATCGCTCTCGATCGCTTTATAAAAACTGTCTTTTATTTATCAACACATCTCTATTTATACCCGAGGTAAAGTTCGACAACGATTGCGAATGTTCGGTAATCATCTCGTACACAATAACAATTATTGTAAACAACTTATGATAAACAAACAAGTCCTAGTACACGTAATTTTCAACGTTATGCCTTATAACACAAAGTTCATTATAGTAAAGCTATTCCGAAACCGGCCAACTATTTGTTTAATAACAGGAGTAGCTATCTGTTTCTTTTATTTCTAGATCCCTCCAGCGTTCCAACTCTTTTTTTTTATAGAAAAAAGGGGCAAACGAGCAGGAGGCTCACCTGATCGTAAGTGATTACCGCCGCCCATGGACAGCCACATCACCAGAGGTCTTGCAGCTGCGTTGCCGGCTTTTTAAGAAGGAGTATGCTCTTTTCTTGAAGGTGCCTAAGTCGTATCCGTTCGGAAACACCCCCGCCGGTAATTGATTCCACAGAGGAGTAGTGCGTGGTAAGAAGTGCCTAGAGAATCGCACAGTTGTGGATTTCCAGACATCGAGGTGATGAGGATGGAACTTTGAGTTTTGCCGCGATGTCCGATGATGAAATTCAACAGCAGGGATTAATCCAAACAGTTCGTCGGAACACTCTCCATGATAAATGCGGTAAAAGATGCTAAGCGAACTTACATCTCTGCGTAAAGGCAAGGAGTCAAACCGATTGGAGATTGCTTGGTCGTCAACGATTCGAACCGCTCTACGCTGAATGCGATCAAGTGGAAGAAGCTGATACTTCCGAGCTCCCGCCCAGAGATGAGAACAGTACTCCATGTGCGGGCAAATTTGCGCTTTGTAAAGTTGCAAGCGATGAGAAGGCAGGAAGCTCTCACTCTACTGAGCACACCGAGCTTTTTTGAGGCTAATTTAGCCTTTTCTTCCAAATGATCACAGAACTGAACGTTGTTCGATATGTCAACGCCAAGAATTCCAATATTGGCTGAGGTTGTCAGGAGAGTGTTCTCAAAGCGAGGTGATACGACAAAGGCCGACTTTTTAGCGGTGAACGCACACAGCTGTGTCTTTCTGGAGTTGAATTGGACTAAGTTGAGTCGACTCCATTCCGAGATTTTTTCGAGCTGAGTCTCGATTTCAGACACTAGCTTGTCCCGATTTTCATTGACGTGGTCCCGAGAAATACCGCTATGACCGGAGTACAAAGCATCACCAGTACTGTCATCTGCATAGCAATGAATATTACTAATTCGCAACATGTCATTGATGTGCAGAATAAACAGTGTAGGCGATAGCACGCAGCCTTGCGGAACACCAGCATTGACAAATTTAAGGTCGGAGCACGCACCGTCGACTACGACTTTGATGCTCCGATCAGCCAAAAAACTGGAGATCCACTTGCATAATTTCCCGGGAAGCCCATAAGAAGGAAGCTTTGAAAGAAGCGCTCTGTGTCAAACCCTATCAAAGGCCTTCGCTATGTCTAAACTAACAGCCAATGCCTCCCCCTTGGACTCAACTGCCTGCGCCTAGCGATGTGTAAGGTATACTAGAAGATCACCAGCCGATCGACCGTGACGGAAACCGTACTGGCGGTCATTAATCAGCTGGTGCTCCTCTAAATACTTCAAAAGCTGGCAGTTAATTATCTTCTCCATGATTTTGGAGAACAAGGAGGTAATGGCTATCGGCCGATAGTTTGACGGATTCGAGCGATCACCTTTTTTAGGTATAGGGTGCACTAAGGCCGTCTTCCACGATTTCGGTACTACGCCAAGTGAGTAGGAGAGCTGGAACAGACGCGTCAGTAGCGGTGTCAACTCTGGAGCACATATTTTAAGCACTATCGGAGAGATGGCATCCGGCCCAGATGACTTATAGATGTCCAAGGAAAACAGTGCTTCGCGCACTGACGACTGATGGAATTTCATTTCAGGCATATTGCTATCACACTGGGGGGTGGTAGGCGGTGTGTTTCCTTGGTCATCCAGAGTCGAGTTAGCCGCAAAGAATGAGCCCAGGAGATCGGCCTTTTCCTTCACGGTGTGGGCCAGAGAATCGTCTTCTCTGTGCAGGGATGGAAGGGACGGCTGACAGAAATTCCCTAAGGCAGCCTTGGCGAGAGACCAAAACGCACGGGTGTCCGAAGGAAGGCGTACTAATCTCTCACCAATTCTGCCAATGTGCTCCGATTTTGCCCTGGCGATGACTCTTTTGAAGGACCTCGAGGCGTTATTATACTCCTTTCTTAAAGCGCTGGTTTTTTCATCACACGATGCCGATGCAGCAGCCCAGGCCCGGTAGCACTCCTGCTTTCGGCGCGCAGCCGTCTTGCAGTGGCGACCAAACCAAGGCTGAGACTTGCCACTCTTCACGTTTCTAGGTTATTCGTAACAATATCTTTATAACCGTTTGAGCTAGATTCATGAAATTTGGGCTTCTATATGTTCTTGTGTGTTTAGTTTTATCTGTTAACGTTAAAGAGGTTTTAAGTTATAGAAGGGTCAAAAGTGGTACCAAGTGGTACGTGTAATATTACATCGTCGCTGGCTAGCCACTTCCTTTGCTTGAACTTGGCTTGACACGCTGCCCCGTGTCTAGATTTTTCGGTATTTGTATATGTATTTGTATGTATTAATATCGTTGAATGACACCCATATCACAAATAAATAATTTGCATACTTTGGGGTTAGGTCAATTCGTGTAATTTGTCAAATAATATTTAATATTTATTTATTACTGCTGACCCGGCAAAGTTATTCTGCCTTTTTAACTTCTCTTAGTTTTTTCTATATTTTCTCGCCTTTTAAACCTTCCCTGGACTTCAACAATTAATTCAAAATCAAAATTAGCCAAATCGGTTCAGCCATTCTCGAGTTTTAGCGAGACTAACGAACAGCAATTGATTTTTATATATATAGATTATTATAATATATTCTCACATATTTTTTCGCGTCTGTCGGGTTTCGGTTTGGAGGGTAAGTTAAGTGATAGTAGTAGTAATTAGTGCATATGGCATTAATATCCCGCCACATAGATAGCATATACCTAAGGATGGTTGTCTTTTTCCATCAGGAGAGCCATCTGCTTGTCAGCTGTGTTATGATTTATAAAAAAAAAAAATATTTCAAGAGCTTTTCTTAAAAATCGAAATCTCAGTATCGGCTTCAAGTCTAATATTGGAGATAATGTTACATTAAGTCGGTTATGGTTATCGCAAGATGCAAACGACACTGCCGTTAACTGTAAATCAAATCATAGTGGACCGAAACGTCTATCTACTCCGCATATACTGCAAGGAGAAGCGGTATGATGGTATTTATTTATTTTATGTGTTGTATTATGTCAATATATTGTCGTCTTGGTATAGATAAACGTATTACATGATGTATATTTAATTGAATGTATCGAATTGTACAATTTCTTTTCATGTCTATACTAATATTATAAAATTGTAGAGTTTGTTTGTTTGTTTGGTTGTACGCGGTTATCTCGAAAACGGCTGAACCAATTTGAATAATTCTTTTTGAGTTGGATAACCTGTTTATCGAGGAAGGTTATAGGCTATATAACATCTTGCTACCATTACTAGGAGCGGAGTAAACAAAGTCCGCACCACCGAAGTCGCGGGCAACAGCTAGTCTTTGATATAAATAAAAGCAATAATGATTTTTTGGTGTTAATAGCCTAACACTGCGTACTCTAAATTGTTATATAACGCGTAGGTACAGTCAAGAGCAATAATATGTATACATAAAGAGAATTACCTGTTTATTTAGAACGACGATAAGTAAATATCGAAATCTGAATATTTTTACATAACAATTTTTTTTTATAATTGGGCGTGAATTGATTAATTAATTTATTTATTTCACACTTAATGGTACCTACACAAAATAAATCTTTTTGAAAACAAAATAAAACACACACAAAGGACGAGTTTAACGAGTTTATTTAAAATTTTTGATAATTGTGCGTGAGTTAATTAATTAATTTATTTATTTCACACTTGTACAACAAAATAAATCTTTTTGAAAACAAAATAAAACACACACAAAGGACGAGTTTATCTCTGAAAGAGTTTTTCAGCAGACCCGAGAAGCGAGAATTCACAAATAAACGTAGAACACAGTGTACAAGTGCATTACTTACAACTAGGATTATATAATACAACTAGCTGTTGCCCACGACTTCGTCCGCGTGGACTTCGTTTACTCCGCACAGCTCCTCCCCCTTAGGTGATAGCGTGACAATATGTAGCCTATATGTTGACCCGACCTGTTAGTAATATTCATGCAAAATTTGAAGTAAATCCGTGCAGTACTCTTTGAGTTTACCCCGGACATACATACACACAAACAGACATACAGATAAACAGACAAACATACAAAAATTATAAAAACTATATTTTTAGCTTCTATATCGATTGTAGGTCACACACACCCCAAGTATTCTTTTAAAAAAATATTCAATGTACAGTTTTGACTTTCCTACGATTTTATTATATGTATATAGATAAATAAAAATATTTAAAATGAAAAAAAATAATACCTTCCAAATTCTCTTGAAAGGTTGGCAAAGGAATGATCTTAAACTGCTTTCTTATATGAAGCGCTATACATATATGAAGCGATTTGCTATTGCGAATACTGAAGGGAAGGATATTCCTTAGTTTGATCAAGTTAAAAGAGAAGGAATGATTGTAATAATTAGAAGTTTCCGAAGGGATTTTAATATTCCCCTAACTTGAGATTTTCAATCAAATTCAAACGAATATAGAATATTAAATCGTCCATAGTATTTCTATGGACAAAATATTATTAATTTAAATTTAGGCAAAATATTATTAAACAAAATATTATGTTAATAAAATAAACAAAATATACGTTCGTGCGTGCATGAATAAGGAGACACTTGATTCCTGAAGGAAGAGATATGGTCATACTTCGTAAGACCGAATATATTCATGTTTGCTTATTAGTGCTTGTGACTGTACAAGAGCATTCGCTCTTTTTACAGGAGAAACAAAAAACTAAGTTAGTCTTAGATAGACATATTTGTTCGTTTATCACTGCGTTCAATAGATCCGTCTTAGTCAACTTATTTAAAAAAAAGCATCTTACCTTGGTCCCATTAAAGCTACCAACGATCCCGGCTTTGCAATTCCGCTTACTGTAACAAAATAAACAAAAAAATATTTTTTACGAATGTGTCATTAGGATTTTGACTACTTTAGAAAGATCGTGGTAAGCGTTCTACGACGTTTTCAACCGACTTCCCAAAACGAGGAAGTTATCAAAGCTGTATTTAAAAAAATGTTACCATTTCGTTTCGTCCATTTATGAACTGATTTTGAAAATTATTTTTTTGTTTGCGAAGATATACTTCGCGTGTTCTATTGTGGTTCCATTTTAATTTGGTGAAGATCTGATGCAGGGATCCGGAGGTACAGGAAACGGGAAGAATTTTGCTGTAATTTTACTACGTTTAAAAATATTTGATGGGAGATTAAGGCGTCCGCCTTAAAGTTAATAATAGCAGTAACTTTTGAGAGTAGTCGTATACAGTTTTTAACTTCCCACTACGTATCGTACAATATAATGAAGTTACTGATTTTACCCCGATTTTCGAAAATCGAGTTTTCACCCGATGTCCACGTTTTGAGGTCCTAGGAACATTTTCCGACTATTTTCACGATGACGTTAATATGTCTGTATATATATGTATGTGTGTGTGTGTAAACATCTCATAACTTCATACCGATTGAGTACAAAAACTAATCAGCTCTATTCCTCACAAAACTACATCTAATACATAAATTGCATCAAAATCTCAAAAATTGCGTTGAATGCCATCATCGTTTCCAAAATATACAGCTTTTCAAAAATTAATATACTGCCATTTTTAACAAAATAGGTGTTTGAACTGAAAAATCTATGCTTATATTTTTTAACCCTTTTGAGCTTAAAATAACTTTATTTAGTGGGAAGTTTCAGGGATGGCCCGTAGGGTCAACCGTTTATACATTTTTTGTTTGTGTTTATTTTTGTCATTACTCGAAAATATACGACCATAAGCGTTTCTAAAACTTGTAAAAAAGTATTTTTTTTTATTTAAGTTAAAAGTTATTTTAAATTTCAGGAATTTATAAAACTCATATACCTAATTATGATAGTATAAAATATGGATTTTCAATAAAAAATGGCGTTACGACTTTATGCGCCGGAGGTGTCGGGATATACTGATTGATATAGTACTTCGACTAAGTGCTCTATTCTCGTCTTAATAAAAATAAGCAACTTTCTGAACTACTTAATAGAATAATATAAATACAGGTGTGCTAAGAAAAAAAACTCGTTTTAACGTATTTGATATTTTAAAAGACAATAATTTTATTTAGTGTATTAAGAAACTGATTCAAAAAATGTCCAAGTCTGAGAAGAGACCGGATCTAACACGATTAGCTACGCAAAATTCAACAAACCGAGTTATTTTTTTTGCAAATCTTTTTTTAATTTAGATTCTTAATTGTATCGGTTTATCAAATCAGTAACGTTGCCATTTGTTATTCAAAAAATAATCCTATATAAAAAAGTAATTACGAAAACAAATTTTTTGTAGCGTGCAATTCTGGATTTTTCAAACTATTTATTGTTATTTTACTGCCACCATCTGATTTAGCGTTTTACTGCATCATCAGTAGTGCCTAGTGGTCTAGGGGTTTGCCTATTCGGCTTAGATCATGAGGTCCGTCGTTCGATCCCCGGGTCGGGCAAAAGTGTAATTGAGGTTTTTTCGAGGGTTTCTTCGAAAATCTAAAATCTCAGTAGCAGCTCGGAGTCTGGCGAGTGGTTTCTTATCACTCCCGTACCTCGGATGAGCACGTAAAGCTGTCGGTTGCGGTTATCGCTTAACATAATCGACTATCGTCAGGTCGGTAAAAGACGGCGATGGGGATTACTACTTGTCTCACTAACCTACCCCGCAACCGGGTGTGATGATTTTTTGGCAGTAGTGGCGATTCGTAGCCTCAGGGCTATGAGTAGCGCAGTCTAAACAGGAACCGGTGTTAATCAAAAAACAAGTATAACAGTAAAAGTTTCTAAAAGTCAGTAGTAGTATACAAATCAATGTGGAGTATTTTTTCAAGTGCTGAGTGCTGACGATATTCAGTGTTGAAAATATATAATATTATTACCTTTCCTTTAACACGTCATCAGCTCTCCGGCTATATTGTCTTAACTTACGTGAGAAGTTAAGTGCTGCATTGATGCTCAAACGCCCTACACGACACAGACAAATAGATTGAGGTATAGCTTTATTTAATAACCAAAGTGATATATCCGGCAAGTATATTTGATTTGATCACAACCATTTAGAGAGTCCTCTATACTACTTAAGATACAATACTGACTAGTATTTCTTTTGTGATGAGCGAGATGATTAATCTATGTAGGTATATCTATGTATATAAAAATAATTTTCTGTTCGTTAGTCTCGCTAAAACTCGAGAACGGCTGAACCGATTGGGCTAATTTTGGTTTTGAATTAATTATTGAAGTCCAGTAAGGTTTAAAAGGTGATAAAATATAGAAAAAAAATAAGAGTAGTTAAAAAGGCAGAACAGCGTTTGTCGGGTCAGCTAGTAAAAAATAATAACTTTTTCTAACTCGGTGTGTACATACAATTAAGTAATATTTTGGAAAATTATCTACAATGGGGATACAATCTGGGGATCTTCAAGAGAAGAGTGAATAAGTATCTTCTAGGGAAGCGCATTTCATCTTAGGCCTCATCTTAGCTTACCATCAGGCGAGATCGAGGTCAAGCGCTTACCTATCGATAGTAAAAAAATTAAAAAAAAAAACGAAAGTAGACAACTCAAAAAATTAGTTTTTATAATTATCTTTGTATGAGGGATTTAATTTTAATATAAACGAAATATATGTACTAAATTATTTGATTGCTGTATGGAAATCCAAATAATTTAGTTCATATCGACGCCCCCGCGAATATTCCGGTAATAACTTATTACTGAGTTTTTGTGTTATGTGTTTTTCAGCATTTAGAGGTCATGATTCACCTTGTGATTTTTTTTCCACAATTTTTCTATTGATATTTACAAATATATGAAAATATAAGGCCGGGGCAAAAGTATTTTCGTATTGTTCATACAAAAGAAAATATTGTTTTAGATATAATATTTTATTTATTTATAATATGTATGTGACGTTTTGATCGATGACTTGCTGCCATCTTGTGGGTAGTGCCATGATCGCATTCCTGTAGAAATTTTGAGATTTTTGATTAAAAAAATCTGACAGGTAATGTTCGCAGTGTTCTTTTGAGGTTAGCTTTATGCTTCCTAAAGAGTTCTGCAATGACCGAAACAGGTGGAAATCTGATGGAGCCAGGTCAGGGCTATACGGAGGATGCATCAACACATCCCAGCCAAGTTCTCTCATTTTTTGCGGCGTAGCTATAGATGAGTGCGGTCTGGCGTTGTCATGGTGTAACACCACGCCCTTTCTATTCACCAGCTCCGGCCGGTTTTTCTCAATAGCTTTTTTTAACACCATCAGTTGCTGAAAGTAGAGGTCAGAATCGATAGTTTTACCCGGTGGTAAAAGCTCGTAGTGGACGATTCCTTTCCAATCCCACCATACACATAGCATCACTTTGTTCCGAGTCAGGATGGGCTTTGCCACGGTCTGTGGGGCTTGTCCATGCTTCGACCATTATTTTTTTCGCACATTATTACATTACGATGGTAAGTCACTCATTTTTCATCACCCGTAATCAACTGTTTTAGAAATGGTTCGGAAATATTACGTTTCAACAAAGAATTACAAATGGAAACACGTTGCATAATGCATTAGGTTTTTCTCAGTGAGATCATGTGGTACCCAAATGTCAAGTTTTTTCTTGTATCGAGACTTTCGCAAATGACGTAAAACTATTTTATGATCAACATGCAGTTCTTCAGCAATGTCGTAGCTACTAATATGTCGATCTCGCTCCACTTTCTCAAAGATGGCACTGATTTTATCTGTGACGGGGCGTCCAGAGCGAATCTCATCTTTCACACTAAAATTTTCAGACTTGAAACGCTTGAACCACATTTGTGCTACTCTTGTTGATACCGCCTCAGGTCCGTAAACCGCACAAATTTTAGTCGAGGCGTTCGTCGCATTTTTACCTTTTGTAATAAAACTTTAAAATGTACCGAATTTCTTCGTCACATACGTTCATTTTGCTTGCTTGAAAAACAATTGAGAAAATGGCGGGAACTAGTTTTTTTTTTCTTCAGAATGTCACATTTAATGTATTAAAACCAGCCAGTTACATTCAGTATAGCCAAACAGGTTTTATTACTAATAATACATTCTCATAACTCATAACTCATAATACGAAACATAGATATATTGAGGTATATACTCAAAGATACGAAAATACTTTTGCCCCGACTTATTACTATTAAACTTTATGCAAACGAATAATAAGGTTTTAATGATACTCTCCATCGACAAAAAACATATCAAAATTTTGTAAGCAAGTGTATTTTGCCTCGATATGTAGACAGCTTAAAAATTTTTTTAGAAACAAAACTATTCGAAAAGCAAATACTTATTAAAAAAATACTATTATATTTTTACTGAACATTTTGTATTTTTCTTTTACCAGAATATTCGCGGGGGGCGTCGACATGACCTAAAAACCAAGCATAATGATAAAAACTTCAAGTCAACATGGTCTTCAATCAAAGCCTGTGCCATGGCGGACAAAATAATTATTTATTGTCCTTGAAGTTTATTTTAAAATGCTATGAAAAAAGTATTTATTAACATTGATCGACAAAGAAACAGAAAAAATAGGCATTTTTATTAATTACAATTAAACAACACGAAATTAGACAGCCATTTGCAACAGGAAACTATACCTACTACTAATGTAATGATTCTAAAGTCAATAAAACAAAAAATCATGATAATGTTAAGTTTTGCGGCCATGGTCTTTCCAGATCCGGACATATAACCATCCGAACAGGCTAAGAAAACTTTTTTCAATCAGTCTTTTTTCAATAATTTTATTTATTTAGGATAGGAAACAAACTAAGGGCTTTTCTTATGGAAAGAGATAATTATCGCTTATTGACACACCAAGGGTGCATATTGCATGATAATTTCATTGGCTACTTTATCTTCAAACTAAAAACACATCAGGTGAATCTAGAATTGCCGTTGCCTTCAAGGACTTTTTTTCTGCCATAAAGTTAACACGTTCTTTTATTACCAATCGTTTTTCTATAACCAACCAAACAAGTTAGAAAAATGACGAATAGATAAAACGCAAAATGTTAAATAAACTATTGTATAATAAGCAACAAAAAGGGAACTATTTATGACTATACACAGAAAACAAAAAACAAGATAATGTTAGTATCTTCCTAAAAAAGAAAAAAAACAAGTGTCATATTTTAAATCTTTGATCGAGTGACAATAAATCTCTGATAAATTTTTCGACAACAAACGCTCTAAACGAGCGTTTATTGCTTAAAAAAAATATTAAACGGCTTAAGACACTGAATTTTGTAGTAATTTTCAATAGAAAACAATTCGGTGTCATACTGAGCTTTTTTAACTTCCTTACTTTCGTAGTACGTAGTAGTTCCTTTATCTTACGTAGTACGTAGTGTACGTAAACATGAAGTTACTGAATTTGCCTCGATTTTCGAAAATCGAGTTTTCACCGGATCTCCACGTTTTGAGGTCCTAGGAATCTTTTCCGACTATTTTCGCGATGACGTCAGTATGTCTGTATGTATGTGTGTGTGTGTGTGAGTGTGTGTATGTGTGTATGTAAACATCTCATAACTTTTGAACGGCTGGACCGATCGCAACGCGGTTGATGGCATTGTAGTATTAAATGTATTTATTTAAGGGTTGTTATTTGTATCTGTTTTTTTATGTCACAAAATAACAAACAAGCAGATGGCTTTACTGATGGAAAGAAAAACCATCGCCTAGAGATACCCAAGATGTTTATGGTGCGTTGTTATCCGTGTGTCGGGATGGCAATGCCACATGCATTAGTATACCGACTATCTTACCCTTCGGCGGTATGGCGGTGGTACCAAATACCCGGATGAGACGGTGCAAAATTCCACCCCTAGTAGCCACAATGGTAGTGATACGTATAGCCAATTAGTCGCCATTTACGACCTGCCTGACTGAACCGCAGTTAGTCTATTTTTCAAAGAATCCCGGACCAACACGGGAAAACTGTGTACTTATATTGTAACTGTGTACTGTGTACTTATATTATTGTATTATGCTGGGTCTATCGTCCCGAAGTTATCGCTATGGCCTAGCCACGGGAAATTCGCGCCCGCGATTTTTGGCGCGGTGCGAACGGCGAAGCGCCTAGCGTCTGAAACAAATTTATGGGAAAGTACTAAACATGCCACGCGGCGTGGCAGTCGGCGGGGGGGTTACCGACGAATTTTCGCCGCCGCCGCCGGTTCGCGTGGTCAGGCGGTAAGGCAGGCACACGCAATCCGGATTGTATGCGTAAATAGCTGGTCACATCTACATTTATCGTGTCATTGCACGAATCTTTGTGACGATAGACACAAGTTTGGCCCCAGCATTAGCGAAATACGTATACAACTATCTGTTGCCAGCGACTTTGTCCGCGCGGACTTCGTTTACTCTGCACTTCTCCTTCCCCGTAGGTGATAGCGTGATAATATGTAGCCTATATGTTGACCCGACCTTTCAACCTATCGATACCGAGTGTTAGTAATATTCATGCAAAATTTGAAGTAAATCCATGCAGTACTTTTTGAGTTTACTCCGGACATACATACAGACAAACAGACAAAAATTCTAAAAACTATATTTTTGGCTTCGATATCGATTGTAGATTACGCCCCAAGTATTCTTTTAAAAAAATATTCAATGTACAGTTTTAACTTTCCTACGATTTTATTATATGTATAGATATAGATAATTCAGAAAATTCTTTACCTTGACTGACAATAGATTTTATTTATCATCAGCGCTCCGCTTATGAGGATATAGGTATCTATAAAATACATGGCTTGAAGTCATTTTTTTATATCAGTGCTTGAAGTCAATGATCTATTGTTTAAAAGATCCAACATATCCAATACTATTATTAAATATGGCGAAATATTTGATATGGTTGTGAAAAAGCTACCGGCTTATACCTAAATATCTACCGACTCATAAGCAGAGTTAATTGTCAAATATGTGAGCTGAAACGCGACCAAAACGGGTTACCTACATATTTTATTATAGGAGCAACAAAAAATAATATAACAATAAATATTGATACTATTAAACGGGCTATGGTATATAATTTTTATTTAGTAAAATATATGGGTTTGTTTCATTAATAGCATGCTTAACCAGTTTTGGTCACGTTTCCGCATAATAGTTGATAGACAAGGATCTTCGTTATAATATTATCATTACAATGACGTTCTCAAACATAAGTCTAGTCATTGCGATGAAAGAACAAAGGTGAGTTGACATACAAGAAAATACCTGATAGAAATTTGTAACGTCTTTAATAACTTGAAAGGTTTTTTAATAAAAATGGATGCTAAAAATGCAAATAAATCGTTTTATCAAACCAAGGGGTTTAGATTTTTAAAAATTTAAATATTTTGAGGTAAAGTAAATTAAAAAAAACAAAAAAAAAATAATCAGTTTTGTAGATTTTTTTTCTACGAATTAAGCACAAGTAATATTTTTTCTACTATTAACAAAAATTTGTGAATAACTAAGTGCTAAATATAGTAAAAAATAATGTATCGAGATTCGAGTGTTTAATGAAAGTAACTGTGTGTGTGTTCAGCGAAATTCAAACCTCAGTAATCTAACGTAAATAGGCAAAATAAACAAAATTTAATAATTCAGAGCGTCTGAGCGCAGCCGGTTTCGGTCAGGAGAGAAGACACACTTTCTATATTTAAGTGAACCTATAGAAGTAGTGTCAGAATTATACCGTGACGCCATAACATCCTATGGCGAAATTGTTCCGTTTTTAGGTAACTATAAAGTGTCTCGGCGGCCGGCAGAAATCTTATCCCAGAATTCTGACGAAGTCAGATTTCTGAGGTTTGAATTTCACTAAACAGCCCTTATTAGATAATATTTGACAACTAACATCATTGACAACTGATAAAAACAATCAACTACGTCATTTTCCCCGTCACTTATAAATATAAATGAAAAATTAGATGAGCTTAAACCAAAGAAAATCATATTTTTAATGTACCTATTATTTAAACATATATTTTTTTAATAAACTATTTAAACTTTGCGACTAAAGATGATATATTTAAAGCAAGACAGAGCAGTGGTTGGGAAAAAATCTACAAAATAATTGTCTTAGCTAATTTAAAATGGCATCATTTTGAATAGTGCATATTAAAGAACTTGGCTTGAAAAGGCTTGGACATAGATTCAAATATAAACTGGAAGAATCATATAAAAAAAATTAAAACAAAAATCGACATTTACCTATGCTTTAAGAGAACTTCGCAAAGCAACGGATCTTAACACCGCATTGTCTGCAAACTCATGGCTTACATATGGCATTCTACTACGGGGAAATAGTGTGAAAGTAAAGATATATTTATTTCCCAAAAGAAATGTATACGTATTCTCAAGAATATCAAAGACACTAAAAGCTTTAAAATTCAAACCATATTTTAAAAGCCAGAAAATATTAACGTTGTCTTCAATGTACATTATGGAAGCAATTAAATTTATAAGAAAATATCCTCAATTTTTTCAAAATCAAATAGTTATTCCACGACGCTTCGAAAGTAGATTTAAGAATAATTTAGAATGTCCACAATCAAAATTAAGAATGCATAGTTCCGGACCAAATATAATGTGTGTGAAAATATATAACAAATTACCAGATAAGATTAAATCAGAAGAAAATGACCGTATATTTATAAAACTTGTGAAAAATCTCCTGATAGAAAAATGTTACTACACTGTTAACGACTTTCTTAATGACAATCACATAAATCTTTCATGAAATGGATCGGTCCAGTCCTACATTGCAATACACTAATAGGGTGTATACGTTCACTATTTACTAAAATTGTTTGTAACATATAATGCAATAAATGATTGAGTATTGAAAGAAAACATAGACGACAAATAAGATGGCTCAAATAAAGGCTCTTTAAATAATTGTATCTTTTTTCACAGGCCTTACTCATACATAACAAATACGAACAAAATTTAACAAAAATATAAGGTTTTTTATAGTAAAGGATTTGACTAAAGACGATTATTTTGAATAGCAGATATACGCCCACCCTTGTTTTTTGCATACATAAAACGGGGGCAACAAATCGGTTTAGATAGAGGTCTCATAGCTGGGAAATTTCTTTTGTCTCTATATTCACGCAAAAAGATTTAAGCTCATCACACACGGTTAAGATACTATAATATTTGATCTTAAGATGCCCTAATATAAAATATTACAGTATCTTAACGTATCACACACGGCTAAGATACGATAATATTAGTCTGCGTCGTCGGAATTCTATATACAGGTTGACTAAACATGAGTGATACGGCCTTATTTCATGATTTGCTAGACAGCTTCTCAGACAACGATTTTGATATAGAATAATATGAAATATCCTTCTTGACTTGTAAGTTTTTTTTTTATTGATGAAAATATTAAAACGTTATAATATGTTCTTTAATAAATCAGCAATATTTTTTGAACAATGTTTTTTGCTGACATTATGAGTAAGGTGTGCAAAAACATTCTAACAAAGGAACACTTAGTGTTTCTTTATTAACAAATAATTTTTATTCTAATTGGTATATTTTATACTAGCTGTTGCCAGCGACTTCGTCTGCGCAGACTTCGTTTACTCCGCACAGCTTCTCCCCCATAGGTGATAGCGTGATAACATGTAGCCTATATGTTGACCCGAGCTGTTAGTAATATTCATGTACTTTACTTTTACTTTACCCCGGACAGTACTTTTTTGTTTACCCCGGACATACATACAGACAAACAGACAAACAGTCACAGACAAACAGACAAACAGACAGACAAACAGACAAACAGACAAACAGACAGACAAACAGACAAACAGACAAAAATTCTAAAAACTGTATTTTTGGCTTCGATATTGATTGTAGATCACGCCCCAAGTATTCTTTTAAAAAATATTCAATGTACAGTTTTTGAGTTTCCTACGATTTTATTATATGTATAGATTTAAATTCCCATCAGATCATGTTACATGAATTAAAAAGAGAAGTAAGATAACTAACATGACTTATTTATATAAGTCGTGTTAGTTATCTTACTTCTCTTTTATATTTAATATGTATATAGATGAACGGCTAGACTGATATATTTTACTGTTTTATATATACAGCTAGATTGATGTTTTTTACAATTTTTTTATTGATGAAAATGATATTATTAAAAAGTTATTTGTTCTTCAATAAATCGGCAATATTTTTTGAACAAATATTTTTTTTGCTGACATTACTAATTTCACACTTGTGATATGAAGTTAATAACAAGCGCGATCCTATTCTCAGTTGGAATGCATAGTAGCTATTATATTATAGGTACTAGATGCACCGTGCAGCCCGCTGCTTTATAAAAGTTTTTGGTGAATCCCGCGGGAACACCTAATTTTTCGGGGTAAAACGTTGCCTATGTACTATTCCAGGTCATCGTCTACCTATGTGCCAAATTACATTCAAATCCGTTCAGTAGTTTTTGCGTGATTGCGTAACTAACATCCATTTATCCAAACATCCATCCATCCAAACATCCTAACTTTCGCATTTATAATCTATACGTATAATAAAATCGTAGGAAAGTCAAAACTGTACATTGAATATTTTTTAAATAATACTTGGGGCGTGATCTATAATCGATATCGAAGCCAAAAATACAGTTTTTAGAATTTTTGTCTGTTTGTCTGTATGTCTATTTGTCTGTTTATCTGTTTATCTGTTTGTCTGTCTGTCTGTCTGTCTGTCTGTTTGTCTGTTTGTCTGTTTGTCTGTTTGTCTGTTTGTCTGTTTGTCTGTTTGTCTGTTTGTCTGTTTGTCTGTTTGTCTGTTTGTCTGTTTGTCTGTTTGTCTGTTTGTCTGTTTGTCTGTTTGTCTGTTTGTCTGTCTGTCTGTCTGTCTGTTTGTCTGTTTGTCTGTTTGTCTGTTTGTCTGTTTGTCTGTTTGTCTGTTTGTCTTTTTGTCTGTTTGTCTGTTTGTCTGTTTGTCTGTTTGTCTGTTTGTCTGTTTGTCTGTTTGTCTGTTTGTCTGTTTGTCTGTATGTATGTCCGGGGTAAACTCAAAATGTACAGCATGGATTTACTTCAAATTTTGCATGAATATTACTAACAGGTCGGGTCAACATATAGGCTACATATTATCACGCTATCACCTACAGGGGAGGAGCAGTGCGGAGTAAACAAGTCCGCGCGGATGAAGTCGCAGGCAACAGCTAGTATTAATATAGATAGATAATATAGATTATGAGGCACTGCGACTGCGCATATCGCAAAATAAAAACATCCTGTATTTATATTGAGATACGAAGAAATACATTATTATATTTCGTATCTTAAGATCATGTCTTAAGATATGAAATATATATTTCTTCGCATGAAATATATATTTCTACGTCGTTCGGTATCTTGAGATACTAAAGGTAAAATATTATCTTAGTCGTATGTGATGGTTCATACGATTTGTATGGTGAGCGATTTCTGAAATTTGCTTTAAGATATTATATTATAATAAGGCATCTTAAGATCAAATATTATAGTATCTTCGCCATGTGTAATGAGCTTTATCTGCGGAATGTGAATAAATGGTCCATTAATTACCATAGCCACGTGATTGATGCGATAGCTTACTAAGCCGTTGGCTGCCGCCGACACCAAGCAATAGACGTTTTTTTTTTTTCGTTTTATCAGGTTTTGAAATGAAAATTCATTAGAATCGATGTGATTTGAATGATATTTTATATTTAAAACATCATTTTTTATGTAATGGTTCCAAAATTAGCCAGATAATAACAGTTTAACCAGAAATTATAAAGCATCTCTTCCCCATGTTGGTCACGGGCTTTTTTGAAGAATAGGCTAACTGCCATTCTGCCAGGCAGGTCGTAAAAGGCAACCGATTGACTACGCGGTTCACTACCATCGTGGTTACCAGGTGGTAGAGTTCTGCATTGTTTCGCTCGGGTTTGGTACCACTGTCTTACCTATTCCTGACGCAATAGTGTCAGTGCTTGTCACTATCGTGTTCCGGTTTAGAGGGTAAGGTAGCCGGCAAACTTATGCATGTGGCATTAGACATCGCCATAAGATAGCAACGCACCAGTAACACCTTTGGTCTCCCATCTGTTTGTTTTCTTATCTATAAAAAAGCATTTTTTTTTCTAAAATGCAAGAAATATTTTCCTCGAATCCTTCAATTTATCTTATCTAATCTTTATTTTGTTCTTTCCTACTTCAATCAAAAGTTTAACTTTTACTGCTTTTGAACTCACAGTCGATTTTTTTAGGCAATTAAAGTGATAATGTTAACTGCACTTGGTATATAATAGGTTGGGGAAAAAGTTTTTTCTTATTTTACAATATGCAAATTATGCAAAATACGGATTTCATCGCTGGAATTAATTCTTTGGAATATTGGTTTTTTTAGTTACGATTTTCAAAGTCTTTCTTCTGTTGCGTGTGAGCTTACACTCGGTTTTTTGTTTAGTAAATATATAGTAATACATGTACAGAAATACTTTAAATAAACGTTACACATAAAAATGAAATAAAAATGAAAGAAATTAATGGCAGCATTCATTTCACTCACATCATAATATAAAATGCACACACGTTATATCTTATTATATACTATTTTGTTTATGATTAAAGTCAATCAAACTTAAAAAAGATTCTATTATTTAGTCGATGGTCAACAGTCGAATTTCAAACAGAAAATCGCTAGTAATATTTCCATCCTTTTTGAAACATAATAAATAAAAACTAGTATGAAATACTCACTACTTTATTATGTTAAAAATGTATATATTTAAACATTCTATCTCATCATTATTTCTAAAGAAATAAAATAATTTTGAAATCTAAAAATGCACGCCTTAAATATTTGATTTCAAGAAACGGTCCTGATTTAAACTATAACAAAGATGAGAGAGGGAAACCTAATAAGTTGACTGCTTCTAAAAGCGAAAAGTAGTATATATATATATATATATATATATATATATATATATATATATATATATATATATATACGCGTTTTTGACCCGTATATTTTCGAAAACTTACATATGTACCTTTCGGTATAATCAAGCCGTAACTATAAATTATATTGAAAAACTGGACCGTGGATATATCGATGACCGTGGAGGCCAATATAAATTGACACCTGTACCACAGAATATATAATAGTTTGTCTGTATATATGTCCGGGGTAAACTCAAAAAGTACTGCATGGATTTACTTCAAATTTTGCATGAATATTGCTAATAGGTCGGGTCAACATATAGGCTACATATTATCACGTTATCACCTACGGGGAGGAGCTGCGCGGAGTAACGATGTCCGCGCGGACGAAGTTACGGGCAACAGCTAGTAATCAATAAACTGGAAAAATGTTGTACCAATCGCAAAAAAAATTAGCATTAGAAAGTTACTCTATCTGGGAGTTACACAGGCTACTTTTTACCTGAGTGAGTAAAAGGAAGTAATAATTTTTGGTCACGCGAACGATGTTGCGAGTAACAAGCAGTCTTTTACACTTTAAGGCCTCAAACTGGATATCAGCAATCTGGGGCGCGAAGGCGAGAGTGGCGCGATCTAACACATAGATTCGTCCGTCCACAAAGACCACACGATTTTTTGTTGCAAACAAGTGTTTTCACTGTTGTAATCCGCCGTTGGAGATCCATGTGGTGGGCTTGTTTCCAACAGTGTGGCTCGCGTTTAAGGAAGTCAACTGGATGACAGCGGCGCGGCGGCGGCGCGGGCAGCTGTGTCAGTGTCTCTCGCTGCCGCGCTACATAAATTATCACCGACATGACATCCAGTTTGAGGATTAACTCATTTCTGTAGCGCCTTATTAACATAGCTGTAGATATCTAATATTTTATTGATTCAGGCGTTATTTTGCGGAAATTCGTTATTAAAGGTTAAATTAATTAAATTTGCTATTCACTGACAAATTCACATGAAATTCAACGTTTACGGATAATAGCATTAATTAATTAATGATTAATTAATGCTATTATCCGTAAACGTTGATTAAATATCGTTTTAAATATCAAAAATTAACCTTTTTGATATTTAATCCGAGGTATATCAGGTCGTTGGGTTGAGGGTAATTCCTGACATGGTGATAATATTATTAGTTATTCCAGCCGTAATAGCGTCAATGGTTGTCATTGTCGTGTTCCAGTTTGAAGGGTAAGGTAGCCGGTACAGTTAAGCATGCGGCATTGACATCCTGCCATACGTATAGCAACGCACCATAACACTTTTGGTGTCTATAGGCGATGGCTTCACTTTCCATCTGGTGATGGTTGTCTCTTTCCGTCAGGACAGCCATCTGCTTGTTTGCTATCTTATGATATAATAATTATAATTGCAGATCTTATCATTTACTAAAAATACAAAATGTAAATTTCCTTAACTTATTTTACACTGATTACTTAATCCCTATTACATTTTCGGGCGCATCATTTTAAGCAAAGTAATGTTTGTGTCAGGAATCAGGATGCTCCGCTCTTCCAATACATAGTGTTATACATGCCTATTGCATGTGTGTATTGTATGTGTATGAGTCTATACATATATATGAGTGTGTACGCGTGTACGAGTTTTGTATGTCAGTACGGGTTTTTGTATGTAAATGCGTAACATTAAGCTTAGTAATAGCACCAAGCATGTTAATTATGGTGCGTTGCTGTCCTTATGGCGGGATCTTATTGCCACATGCACAAGTCTACCGGCTAACTTACCCTCCAAACGAAACACGACAGTGACAAATATTAACGCTTTTACAGTAGAAATTGGTATCTTCACGCTTGTACCCCCGAAAAGGTAGGCAGAGTTATAACAAGTGCACCCACGATTAGTCGAAGATACTCAGCCCCGTAATGCGATAGGTGGTCAGCCTATCGTCAACTGGGCACTTTGCAATCCCGGGAAAAGTTGTTTTTACCAGAAAACTGAAAAAATACATTTTTGAATTGACACAGAAATCGAACCCGGTACCTCATGTGGTCAACTCCGACACCGGACTACTAGACCACAGAGGCGACAATAGAAATAGGTAATGCAGTGGTACCACACCCAAGCGAGACAATGCAGAACTCTATCACGAAGTAGTTGCTTTGGTAATGACTCGCATAACTGCCTTTCTGCCAGGCAGTTCGTAATAGCCGTTCGCTTCTTACGAATTGCCTGGCAGAACAGCAGTTGGTCTATTCTTCAAAAGGAGTCCATTTTAATACAGGGGAAGCAGCCGGGACCAACACAGGGGACGGTAACGAGATTTTAAAATACATAAAATCCTATATCCTTATAGATAAAAGAAGTCCTATCCTTATAGATAAAGTTTAATTTAATTAAAATTAATTCGCCTCTGTGGTCTAGTAGTCCGGTGTCGATGTTAACTACATTAGGTCCCTGGTTCGATTCCCGGGCCGGGTAGTTAAAAAACAATCCGACTGTATTTCATAAGTACGGGCTTGTTGTCGCCCACTGAGATACGATGCGATACAGACCACTGCCGATTGAGACAAATTTGAGGAACGAAGAATAGCTATTAAAATATCATGATCCACACAGTTGAAAGAGGTGCCATTCTCTCAGGTGCCATTTAAGCGGGTGCCCAATATGGCATACTTCGAAAGCATTGCTAAAATCAAGCAAAGTATATAACAATAATAAGTGGCACAATGTAATAAGTGGCAAACGTATCGTCAACCGGACACTTTCAAATCCCGGGCAACGTTGATTTTATCAGAATACTGGAGAACCGCATTTTTAAATTGCCCGACCCAGGAATCGAACCCGGGACCTCATGTGGTCAACTCCGACACCGGACCACTAGACCACAGAAGCTTATCTCTAAAAAGAGATATCTCACAGCCAACCCGGCAAAATGAAAAACATAATATATGTAATACCTAGTCAAATATATACTAAAAATATTTATAAACAAAATATAAAAACTGGTGGTCTAGGGGTAGCCTATCGGCTCAGACCATGAGATCCCGCGTTCGATCCCCGGATCGGGCAAAGTGTTATTCAGGTTTTTCGAGGTTTTCTATCTAATCTAATCCTCAGTAGCAGCTCGGAGTCTGTCGGAATGGTGTATTACCACTGCCGTGCCTCGGGTGAGCACGTTAAACTGTCGGTCCCGGCTATAGCAAGAAATAGTTGATAACGTCAACATCTCGGTAAATGTGGCGTTAAGGATCACCATTTATCTCGCTAACCGACAAACCGGTGAATCGTGGTGAACTGGAAAATCTGTAGACGTTCGGTTTGCTCTGCCTATCCAGCCAAGGGACCTGGGCGTGATGATACTTAAATGTATGTGTGTACTTCAATAACACAAATAGTTAAATTATAAAGTATCTTTTCCCGTGTTGGTCCCGGGCTCCTTTGAAGAATAGGCTAACTGCCGTTCTGCCAGGCAGGTCGTAAAAGGCGACCGAGTGGCTATGCGTGTCACTACCATCGTGACTTCTAGGTGGTAGAGTTCTGCATCGGCTCGACCGGGTCTAGTACCACCGCCTTACCTATTCCGGCTGCAATAGCGTCAGTGCTAGTCACTGTCGTGTTCCGGATTGGAGGGTAAGGTAGCCGGTAAACTTATGTGTGTGGCATTAGACCTCGCCACAAAATAGCAAAGCACCATTAACATCTTTACTCTTTTCATCAGGAGACCATCTGTTTGTTTGCTATCTTATGTTATAAAAAAAACAGACTGACTGGTGAGTTACCTTCAATATTTAAGGACGTGATAGTTGGCGTGATCGCCAACTATCACGTCCTTAAATATCTATAATTATATAATGAGAAAAAATAACATTAAAAATACATATTAAAATACGTATTAGTAAACTTAGTAAACAGTACACCGAGAATCCTATATTTACCTGCGCCATACTTGTACACCACGCGGACGCACGTGTCGCGCAGCAAGCTATCAACATACATAGGTAGGTACCTACATTGTACAAACAGCGCGGCGTGCTTAGGGAGTATAATATCCACATTTCACTCATTTTTAGGTAAATATTGGTCAAAGCTTAAGCCCTTAATTTTATTATTACATCTTAACGAGAATCGAGTACCGAGTACTCTCCAGAAGTATCGAAGGTATCTTCCCTTATTCTGTATATAATAATACTAGCTGTGCCCGCGACTTCGTTCGCGTGGAAAAAATTCTAAAATAAAAACCCGCATAGTTCCCATTCCCGTGGGATTTCCGGGATAAGAATTATCCTATGTCCTTTCTTGGGTCTAAAACTATATTTGTACCAAATTTTATCCAAATCGGTTCAGTGGTTTGGCCGTGAAAGCGTAACAGACATACAGACAGACAGACAGACAGAGTTACTTTCGCATTAATAATATTAGTATGGATATCCCAATGTTACCATTTGACTATTGAGGCTACCATCGCAACATGTCTTAATTGGGTCATTGCCAAATTTCGGGCAGATAAATTTGTCCCACTTATATTATCTAAGTTAACAAAAAAAAAATAAGAACAACAATATATTTCGATCACGATATCAATAACTGTTAGAATATTGGGCAAAAATATGATCATGGATAGTTTTTCAATAACCGTCATTATTTTGAAAAAGTAGTAAAAGTATCTTTTGGTAACAGAGTTGTTATATTTCACATACAAACATAACTCGATACAAAAACACAATTGCACACAAAATGTAATTATTTGTTCCCAAACTATATATACTAAGATTGACGTTCATTACTTTTTTATTTAGGATGGATATATTTTACAAAAAACAACTCTGTTACTCCATTTACTTGCTCGAAATTTGACAATGACCCAATTACCTACATTAGAACAAAAAACTTACCACTATTAACGAGTCTTTTAAGTTTTCCATCTTTAAGCTTGATATGAACCGTGACATCTCTCCAGACTAAGGTACAAGGCCGAGGTGGTGTGGTGGTGGTCAGAAAATCTTCTGTTTCCGCGAATGTCGGTTCTTCTTGCTTAGTGCTGATATTGTATTCGTAACGACTCGGGCGTGCCACTGATAATTCCTGCCAAAATAAAACATTACATTTTACACATAGGTTGCAAAAAGAGTACTTCTTAGTACTGAAAGAGGGTGTTCAGTACTTGATCTTGATACAGAACATGTAAACAAGTAAATAATTGTTATCATAATATTTTTGCTAATAATAACATTTTTATTATTACAAAAATATTTCGGGTTCTTACCCGACTGTGACGCGGTCCGTAAAAATATAAAAATTAAGTCATTCGACGAATTAAATGACTCCTCTTACCGCCAGGCCACGCGAACAAGCGGCGGCGGCGTCGCGGCGGGCGAGGAGAAATTCGCGCGGCGCGGATTTTGAGGCCACGGAAACTTGGCGGTCTTCGCCGCGACTGTATAGTCCGAGAGCAAGATGCCTTTTTCAACTTTATCTCGATATTGCTTGGAGGGGAGTAGTTTTGTACTTCAACACTTACTATTTGGAAGAGAATGTGTAGTACATGATTTAAATAAGAATCGGGAATATACACGTTGAATTTCACAAAAAGTATGAGAAATACGTACTATATCAAGACAAGTTTTTGAAATGAGTGTCGAAACTCGAAACCTTTGATTTTTAGTGTTGCCGCTTGATAGTTAACTATCGATAGGGTTTCATTACCTCAATCGATAATATTCATGATTAAAAAAATAAACTATCAAAAGTATCAATACTATCGATAGTATTGTTATTTAATATTGCATTAATCACAATTACTATCGATAGTATCGATACCATCAAAACTATCGATAGTATTGTTATTTAATAATGCATTAATCACAATTACTACCGATAGTATCGATACCATCAAAACAATCGATAGTCAACTTTATTCTAATACCGACCGATGCTATCGATTGAATAAACTATCGATAGTATCGAATATATCGATAGTCAATGCAATATTGTCCAACAATACTATTGATAAAATCGAAACTTTGTTTATCTCTAATGATTGGTACTGTCGACACAATCGATAGTTCAATACTATCGATACTATCGACGTTATGGCGTTTCTAGATTAAAACTATCGATTTTTTGGCAACATTACGTGTATTATTCAACATTGTGGGAAGAAAGAAAAATTGTATCTCTGGACTTTGTTTATACTTCTGATGTGGTGACCAGACATACAAATTACTGGCCTAGTAAGTATTTCAAAATTAAAGTTAAAATGTTCATAGAGTATTATCTTGGCAAATACAACCAAACCATTCTGGTTCCTAGACTATTCTGTCATTGCGTGATGCGTCATGTTCATGCGTTGTGCTGATTCATACAATTTCGCTCGCTGCTTTCCGCGTTCCGCCCCCGATTTTCTCGGTAAAATTCGTCCGTTACCCCGCCGGTCGCCTCGCCGCGTCGCATGTTTAGTACTTCCCCATACATTTGTTTTAGACGCCAAAAGCTTCGGCGTTTGCGCTGCGCGAAAAATCGCAGGCGCGAATTTCCCGTAAACATTACTGAACTGATTTTGATGAAACTTAGACTGTTCCCTAAGTTAAATTGTACCTTTTTTAAATCAAAAATAATTATCTCGATATGTCGTTATTTACCGAAAAAAATGCGATACATCTATATTCTATATTAATATCATAAATACGAAAGTTTGGATGTTTGGGTGATTGTTTGGATAGATGTTTGGATGGATGTTTGTTACTCAATCACGCAAAAACTACTGAAAGGATTTGAATGAAATTTGGCACACAGGTAGCTAATGACCTGGAATAGCACATAGGCTAGGCACAGCTTTATCCCGGAATTAGATCATCATACTCAAATGTTATCCAATTCCTACAATCAAACTGATAACCTCCGTTCTTTCGTCGGTTGAAAATATTGTCCAAAAGATGATAACGACAGATTGATGTAATGAAGACCGAATAACGAAATACTTAAATAGGTGTATATGTATGTATAAAGTACGTGTTACAATTAGTATAATTAATTTTCAATCGTTATATATCATTTGAAATGAAAAATGAAGGACTGCAGAAACCTTATTTTTTTAAATTAAATAAAATACATTAAAAATAATAAAAATAAATATTACATACATTACATTCATGTGACATACATTATATTATATACATATGTATACTCATTATTTTCTTATCAACAATAGCATTTATAGCTTGAGAATTAGAGCGAATTTAAATTTAACTAACAAAACACGACTAACTCGAACATTGAAAAATAATTTCAACTGAAGTAAATCATTTTCAATTAGCAAATAAAATATTACTTATATTTGTCCTAAATACTGAAGTAATAGTAAATAATCAGAAGAACGCCCAAAAACAACAAAGGCATTTGCAAAAAAGCAACAAAAAATTCATTAATACTGACCTACAAGATCATCTACATTTTATTAATAGGAATTTTATAAGGGTGTCTTTTCAGTTTACCTGTATAGTTTTAACGCAGATTCTTGCAATAGTAATAATTCGATTTTGGATTATTTCGAGTTGTGTTACTTTTTATCAACGTGTGCGAAATATTACCTACTAGGTACCTTTACTTTATCAATTATTATATAGACAGTAAACAACTGTTCATATGTCCGCCACAAGGAAATTACATTCTACCCGGAACACACGCGCTTCAAAATCGTTCCGAAGACTACCACTAATGGGTGGAGTGTGTCTCTTTCTACTAAAAAAGCGCCAATCGCCATATATAAGTGAGGCCAGTAGTTTGCAAATTACTACTAATTCTATTAATTTGAGAAACAGTTTTTGCATTGCATAAGTAATTACGTGATAATTAAAATAAGCACATTTTAGAACTCACTACCGAATATATAAAAACCTACAATCAGATAGTTTTATTAATATTATATATATATATATATATATATATATATATATATATATATATATATATATATATATATATGTGAGTGGTTACGCAAAAAGGGACCTCAAGGGAAAATAATTGATTTCGAGTAAATCACGTTTAAAATGTTGAGTCGAAATGAGAGAGGCGCGGGGTGTTTTATGTTAGTGTCGTTAGTGAGCGACTTCGTCAGTGAGAAATAGCACGTGTTTGCGATAGCTGTATTATTGGTGACTTATTTATTCGTCTTTTACTTGTCTTTATGTGCGCGCTAGAAAAAGAAACTAGTGTGCGCTGTGTATAAGGTGTAATATTTTCAAAACTGCCTCGGCTTACATAAAAAATCATTAAAAAAAACTACGGCACCTAAAATTATTTTGATTAGAACAAAACAAAGATGAAGGACCATAGAATCAAAATTTATCAAAAAAAAAAACCGTTTCCAATCCCTTCAGGTCCCTTTTTGCGTAACCACTCACATATATATATATATATATATATATATATATATATATATATATATATATATATATATATATATATATATATATATATATATCACTGGCAATTGCAAGAAAGGGACAACATCCACTCTTGTTGTTGTCTTGCTCAGAACTTTTTTCCCTCTGTTAAGTAAGAAACAAATGTCAACTTTATTAGTAACGAAATAAAGTAAATTTTTATTTTTAAATATTGCTTCGTAATAATTCCAGTTATCGTATATAAGTTCCTTGGTCCGTCATATTGTTAGGGACGAAAATACATGGTTAGGTACCTACTTCATTGTAGGTAGGTAGCAGTAGTTTCCTTCATCTAAGTATTATACACATGGAGTATAAATAAGGGGAACCACCTCTGTGGATAAAAGTGTCCATCAAAAAGCACCAAACAGTGGTCTCGCCACCATTGTGGAGTAATTTTTACAAATAAAGTGGTAAAAGCAAATATATAGTGTAATTTAATTTTATTTATCATAATATATAAGTATATTTTGGGTCATTTGTCCATTAAGATGAAGCGAGTTTTTTGCCAGAGCAAGTTTTTCCTACACTATTAATACTTGAACTTTTTGCGTGAAAACGATATCTTCTCGTTCTAAATATTATATTACGCTATAAAACATAGCAATTAATTCTTTATGCGGTTGAATTATAAATATATTATGTTTTAATTCAACCGCTTATAATGTTATGCAGTATTACTATATTATGGTCAAATCGAAGTTCGACAAAATTCACAACTTGTATTGCAAAATGTCAGTAATTTATAAACAGTCAAAATATTATTTAATTCATACTTTTTTACAGACTTTTTTTTAAATGAAATTTGTTTTTAAATAATAAAAGAAATATTTTAGCACGAATTTAATAAGACATGATATTCGATTTACGACTCAAGCGATATGTATAAAGCGTGGCCAGTATTCTTTGTGTACCTATTTGTAGTGTGTGTGTAGTATTAGGAATAAAATGAAAAAAATTCGCGTCCGTTATCTTGAACCTCGAAATATATTGTCATATTCGTAATCGTCACCTCCGAAAACCGTGAAAACGATATCCATGTTGATTTTATTAAAAAATCACCTCCGTTATCTTGAACCTCTAAATATATTGTCATTTTCGTAATCAGCTCCACCGAAAACCATGAAACGATACCATATTAATTTTATTAAAAAAATCGCGGACGCCATCTGAACTTCGAAATATATTGCCACTTTTGTAATCGTCACCTCCAAAATCTTAAAAAACCTTTTGCGTCCGCCATCTTGAACCTCGAAATATATTGTCATACTAGCTGTGCCTGCGACTTCGTTCGCGTGGAATTCCTAAAATAAAAGTAGTCTAACTTAATCTTTATTACATTACCTATCTGTCAGTGAAAGCCCCGTCAAAATTGGTCCAATTATTCAGAGATAAGCCGGAACAAACAGACAGACAAAAAATGTAAAAAAAATATATTTTGTTATATGTAACGTATATATCCATATGCAGTAGTTAAAAAGCTGTTATTTTCGAAACCATTCTAAGAAAAGACAAAATATCTAACAATAATAAACAATAATATGCATAATTTAACCGAATATCGCTGGGTTAATATTATTGATTTCATTTAAAAGAAGTATATTCTTTCTTAATTCTTAATTATCGAAAAAATATATGTTTATATATATATATATATATATATATATATATATATATATATATATATATATGTATATATATATATATATATATATATATATATATATATATATATATATATATATATATATATATGTATATATATATATATATGATGAAATATATATTAATAATATGAACCATTGTTGAACAACGAAATAATAACAACCCATACTTTCATACTAATATTATAAATGCGAAAGTGTGTCTGTCTGTCTGTTACGCTTTCACGGCCAAACCGCTGGACCGATTTTCATGAAATTTGGCATGAAAGTAGTTGAAGAGCTGGGGTAAAACATAGGGTAATTTTTTTTTCAAAAATCAATCCCTAAAGGGAATGAAATTGGTATGAAAAGCTATCTATCTAGACGACATGTTAATCTACTCGCGGGTGAAGCTGCGCAGGTCAGCTAGTTATCTATTAAATGATACAGGATTTATTTGGAGTTATGAGTTTTTCTCTAAAAAGGGAGGCAAACATCTTAACCTTAGCGTATTTATACAAGAATAGCTTGTTTAAAGGTATTAATAATATAGATATAGATAGGTATATTTTTTTACCTAATCGTAACAAATACAAACAAATATTTAATATAAATAATAAGCACGAAGAAATTTTTGGAATTAATATTAATTAATGGCATTCGATTAATAAATATTAATTTCGAAATTTTTTACATTATGGCAGTCATCCAACCAACACGCGCCGCATTTCGAGTGTATTTTATTTCTAAACCTGTTTGGCACGGGGTAAAAAAGGACAAACAACCCTTCGCATACTTTATATCGTATATGTGTAGACATCTTTTTATACCATTCATTATAAAATTCCTTTCCAGAGTCCATCCAGACCTAACGTTATTTAGGCATTTTATTGTTGTATTATTGTTCCCTGTTATTTGAAAAGTAAAAAGTATCATCACAACGATTCCCTTGTGGGGTACACAGAGTGAATCGTACTATTGGGTTCGATTCCCGACAGTGTCAAAAATTTGTGTGATAAACATAGATGTTTGTATTTCTGGGTTTGAGTGTTTGTTGTCTATGTTACAGTGTTTATATATTTCTATGTATTAGTATGCTGTGCATGCTCATTAGCGGCTTGTTTTGCTGCTGTGTCTGCCTCTTCGTTACCAATTATACCTATGTGTGCCTTTACCCATGAAAACTGAATATCCGTTTTGCATCTGTGTATAATATGTTGAATGGTGTTAGTGTTGTCATTCGTGCTATTGAGGTTACTTATTTAATCCAAGGCAGACCTTGAGCCCAATAATATTAAGGCTTTAGTTATGTTTTTGCTTTCTAGATATAAACAGGCATTTTGTATAGCTAGCATTTCTGCTTGAAATATAGTGTTGCTATTGTGGAGTTTAAATTTCTTTATTATTTCAGTTTTATCGTGATTGTGGACAACAAAAGCTGCGCCAACTTTGTTGTCATGTTTACTCCCATCAGTATATATATGTGTAAAGCCGCTTTTCAGTGGCGGCTAAACCAAGGCTGAGACTTGCCACCGATGGGCACCGCAGAAAACGGAATGAAAAGTTCCATGCCCTGCAGCACCACATCAGCGACAGCATTTGGATCATCCAGCGAGAAGCATAACCGCCGCCATGGGTAGGATGCAAAGAAAGTCCGCATCCCGTTTCAATTTATTGACCTCTAGTGCCAAATGCAACGACAGCCTGCAAAGCGAAGCCTTGATAGTTATACATGTACAACAGCAAACCTCTATCATGTTATAGTGAGGGAGCCCAAGAGGGGATTTTGGGATTCACTCGAGCGCGTCAAATTAACATAGGGGGAGTACCTTGCAAACTGTTGAGGCTTTCCCTCAACTGTAAGCCCTCTATACAGAGCCGGGCATCTAGGGCAGTAAAAAAAAACCAATAACTTTGGCTTGAGGAAATTGTCATATTATATTTTATTCGTTATTCGAAAGTTCAGATGCGCTTGAGAGAAATAGTGAGAGAGACCCGTGTCAGTCCCGGGCTCCTTTGTCTGTTATTTGTAAATGAGAAATAAATGAAAGATAATAAACACGTCGACACATCACTAATAGGATGCTTATTTAATTTGAGTGCCGATATATTAATTTTAAATGTTTTTTTTTAAAATAATTAATCTATTCCTCTCAATGGATATTTAAAAAAATGATTATTAAAAAAAATCGTGCATTAGTTGAGAGAATATACACAATAGAATTTAAAAAGTAAATGTTCCCTACTTCCCCCTTTGCGCAACTTAGGATTTGCTATGTATAACAAGGTTAAAATGTTGTTAATATACTTTCATTTATTTAACCATTTTAATATACTTTCATCAGTTATTTAATCATATATTATATCAAATGAAAGCTTATTTTATTCTCAATCTAACCGCATTAGGTTGTATTATTAACAAGTTGAACAAATCCGTGGTTGTCTAGATTTTAGATGTAAATTTTTCATCGCAAGAAGTGAGAGTGACAGAAGAGTTGCACACGCAACTCCATGTGACAGACAATGGTGAAGTTCTTATGATGATTACAAGGTATCAGATAATACCAGATGGTTCGTAGGAGACCTTAAACCCTTGCAAGTTAAGATGTACTCAGTGTACCCAAGGAAAAAGGAAACGATGAAGAATTTGAATTAGATTTTGACATAGCCGCTTTTGACGAGCTAGAATCAAAATGAGTTTTTACGAAGCTACTGGGAATTTTTGTACTTATGAATGAATTGTTTTTTCCTATAAATAATTATGTGTGTGTAAGTTATTTTTTTTTTATTAATTCATTGTGTTTCTTTTGCATATTATTTATAAATATTAGGTTTCTGCACTACTCTGCAATGTAAACTTTAATTTTGCCTATACTCCACCGTTCGCATAGTCGCCGAAAAAGGGTAGATTAGTCGCGAATTAAGATTACAAAAATATTTTTTGATAAATAAATGTGGGTAACCGCATATGTAGTTGCGCGCACATCGCTTTTATGTCACTTTCACCGCTTGCGTCTGATTCTGTTAGGTTAGTTAGGTATATTCCCTTAACTATTGCACGATTTTTGTATAGACTAATGAAGGAGGTAGATTATATTATTAGTAGATAAAATTAATTAAATTTAATAATCTGTCTATCTATATATAAAAAAATCAAACGCTGTTCGTTGGTCTCGCTAAAATTCGAGAACGGCTGAACCGATTTGGCTAATTTTGGTTTTGAATTAATTGTTGAAATCCAAGGAAGGTTCAAAAGGTGAGAAAATATAGAAAAAAATAAGAGTAGTTAAAAAGTCAGAACAACGTTTGCCGGGTCAGCTAGTATTCAATATTATTAGCTAGGCAGGCTATTTGCAATATGTATTATCTCTCACTTATTTTTTATAATTTCTAAATTACAAATAAGGGTATATATTTCTTATACCGGATCTTAGACTAATCAAAGTACTCCGAGTCTACTGGAAAAATCTGGCATTTGTATGTTTTTCCGCGTTTTGGTACGGGCCACTTACAAAGAATTGGCCATCTGCCTTCTATCAAACATCGTTAAAAGGGAACAATTATTGGCCTTACGTGTCACTACCACTATTTATTTGCTATTTATTTGTACATTGTGGTACTACCACTACCAACAGGTGGCAGAGTTCTCAAACGTCTCGTTCGTGTTAAGTACCCGTACATATTCTTGCCACAATAGCGTTAGTGCTTGTCACTGTCGTGTTCCGGCTTAACTACTTGACCAACAGGGCGTTTAAAAGAGTTGATCCCAATTCGTCATTATTTTAAGAAAAATATATTAATGTAGTCCTGATTCGTCATCAGTCGTTTATTTAAGTGAAAGCTGCTCTTAAGCTGTTTTGTGGTCAGTTCGCCGGGTTTTATGCTGTTTCGTGATTGGTTCGTCAATTAGTGGGAGAAGACGAGGTCATAATATCATATACCATAACGTTAATTCGTAATAAATAACGTTATTATACAGTAACAAATTCTATATCATTTTTGGATAGCGCTATGCTTGAAAATAACGTTATGTCATGCGCGAGCAATAACGTTTCCACAAAGTACCGATATTTAAATCCTTGCTTTTCATGCCTACTCTCAGCGATCGCTAGGGTTATCAATATTGGCTTATGCGCAAAAAATTGGAAGTGAGATTCGTATATAATTGTTCAATTTATTGTTGAGAATGAAACAAGAAGAACGGAAATATAAACCAATAATTAATAAAATATTTTAATGTTATTGTTACATTATTTATGATATTGTTACATTTAAAAAAAATATTTAACATTTACAAAATGTTAAATCGTGACCGCTAGCTAGTGTTTTGTTTTTAGTTTTATGTTGTAATTGCCCTGACGATGCTTATTCAGAAGCGAAACCGGTTGGTTGATATATGTAATAATTTATTGTGAAACATTACAAGTGTTTTAATATTAAACATTGAATACCTAATATTTTTCATTTATTCAAAAACCAGACTTAGGAAGATCATAACAAAACTTTTAGTCAACATTCCTGTTTTTCCTTCGTAAACTAGTTCATAGAGTTAAGTAACTTTAAAAAAAATTATCAACAAATCGAATTAATGCATTCATCTATAAAAAGCTTTCATATTATAAAAACCTTTATAATATGGACGAAAAAAAAACAGGTGTTTCATATACAGGTGTATAATATATATTATCTAGTGTTGTAGATTTATATAATACTATATAATACAAGGAATATCTGATCACATAGAATATGTTATAAAAACCTTTATAATATGGACGAAAAAAAAAACAGGTGTTTCATATACAGGTGTATAATATATATTTATCAAGTGTTGTAGATTTATATAATATTATATAATACAAGGAATATCTGATCACATAGAATATGTTATAAAAACCTTTATAATATGGACGAAAAAAAAACAGGTGTTTCATATACAGGTGTATAATATATATTATCAAGTGTTGTAGATTTATATAATACTATAAAATACAAGGAATATCTGATCACATATTCTTTTTGTTATAAAGACCAAGCCCTGTTATCTTTGTAGCATATTGGTGGCAACTGGTTTTAAGGATGGAGTAATTATAGTTTAATAAATATGTTTTTTTGTTTACATAAAAAATAAATTATTTAAATAATATATTATTCCCCGTGTTGGTTCCGGGCTCCTTTGAAAAATAGACCAACTGCCGTTCTGCCAGGCAGGTCGTAAAAGGCGACCGATTGGCTATGCGAGTCACTACCATCGTAGCTACTAGGTGGTAGAGTTCTGCATTGTCTCGCCCGGGTTAGGTACCACCGCCTTACCTATTCCTGCCACAATAGCGTCAGTGCTTGTCACTGTCGTGTTCCGATTTGGAGGGTAAGGTAGCCGATAAACTTATGCATGTGGCATTAGAACTCGCCACAAGATAGCAACGCACCATTAACATCTTTGGTGTCTATAGACGATGGTTGATGATAGGCTCTTTCTATCAGGAGACCTATCTGCTTGTTTGGTATCTTATGATATATAAAAAAAAACATTGACTTTAGTTTGAACTTTTCTCCAGTGACAAACGTTCAAAAAAAAAACAAAGTTCAAAAGTATATTTTCGAGTAGGAGATAAAGCCTGACTTCTGTTTATAAGGAACGTGCCTAAATTATTTACTACGAGTGTCATATACTAAACAAATATCAATGTCAATAATATATTATTGGAATTATTTATTTTGCTATGTAAATAAACAAAGATAACAAAGATTTATTTAATTATAATTACCCCCATCTCTAAAATTGTTGTCACCAATTGCAAAGTTGCCGCCAATAATCTACATAGATAATCGGGTTTCATTATGACTGTAACCCGTTTGGGCTATATGATTCACAAAAAATAACGTGTGTGTTTCTAATTAATATTTCAACTGTGATTATTTGTTTCTGTATAGTTAAACGATGACGCTAATAGAGAGACTGTCAACATATAATAAATAATATAATACCGGACCTATCAAATGAAAAATTTACTAAAATTAATTTAAATTTAATAAAATCTAAAATTATATATATTTTTAAGTATTTTTACACTATATCGTAGAATAAATTGGTAACTTATAATTAATTACTTTAATTAATTACACAACGTATTATCGGCATTTTTTGTTTACAAGAGAAAAGAAAAAAATAGTATCCAATATTTTTTAGTTATTGAAAAACTAGACTAAAGAAAATCGTAACAAAACTTTTAGTTAACATTACTGTTTTTTCTTCCGCAAACTAGTTCGTAAAGTTAAATAACATTATCAAATTTTGTCAACAAAGCGACTTCATGCATTCCTTGTTCTACCATATTTTTTATTTGAATTATCCATATTTAAATTCAAATAAAGAATATGTTCTAGAACAAGTTTGGAATTTAGTGTTTAAATTCCTTTATTAACATTTCCATTTCTGTGATGTGTAATTGGAACACATTTTTTCGCAATTTTACTATGAGACCAGATATCCATAGTAGTAATATGTCAATGATTTTACATGTTAACGCTATTAATTATAACGTGGGATTTAATGTGGAATTTTCTAAGAGCCCATTGCGTAAGTTACTAAATACGAGCAATTTTTCATTTCTGATCGAAGCAATCGAAATTAAATCGTGAAATAACATTTCTATTTCTGAGATGTGTAATTGGTACATTTTTTTTGGCGATTTTAGTATGAGACCCGATGTCCATATATAAGTAAGTCAATGCCTAAAAACTGCAGTATCAGTCACATTTACAAATTATAAAAAGTTATACCGACGATATGGTGTGGTAATATGATGGTATGGTGGCGTCTTATCGAGGAAATTATCCCACAAAATTAAAACACATGATAACGGTTACAATCGTAACATGTTCTAACTAGCCTTTACTCGCCTTTTAAAAGTTGCCTGACAGCTAGGCAGGTGGTTTCTTCTTAATATGGGACCCGACCTAATATTAGTAATATACATTTAGCGTTATAGCGTTTATATTAGTCATGAATTTTAAGTTATCATTTTACATAAGTTGTAAGCTTATGAGTTTTTAATAATAACTAATTTGTTAAATGAATGGTAAATTATTTTGTGTTAATTATCTTCGATAAAAAAAGACACTAATTGCTTAAGAGCTTTTTAAACTATTGAAATTTACAGAGAAATCTATTCATTTCAACAAAGTGCCCTTGAACCCACATCAACAAATTTCAACAATTTGCAACTAAGTAATCTATATTTTATAAATATGTCAAGCAAGCAAAGTGAAGAATGAAATTTGATACCTTTGCGGAGGACTGCAGAAACCTAATATTTTTTACTTATATGCGTTGAAAATACATTAAATTAATAAAAATAAACATTATGCCATTAATATATAAAAACCCAAGATACACAATCAGTGTTCAAAAACGTCCTCTAAAAATTTGAAGTGAGCTCACTTCAAATTGAATCCCGTCGTTAACGTCACTGCCCGCATGTCAAAAATATAAAATTGTTCTTTGATAAATTTTAAAATATATCACGAACGTTAAAAAAATATAAGATGTTGTATTTTCAGTAAGTATAAGAGTTTATCGATTTATTTTTGTTGTTTATATGACTGAATATAGGGTGTAATGTATGATTTTCATTTTATTTGTCTTAAAAATTTACTCGACGCTCCAATACGACAAAATTTCAATGGCCATTTTTTCAGTAAAAAAACAATGCATTACAACCTCCTTTTAATTTAGCCGAATAATACAAATTGATCCTGTTATTATTAGTGGAGTCGATTTTTTAAGAAGTTTAATTTTTTCATTAATAATTTTGAATACCATTTATAGTTGTTAACCAACTGCCAAAATATAAGAGGACATGAATTCGACGATTTTAAAATGTTTTATTATATTGATTACTTATTTTGAGGACTTGATAGTTATACATGTACAACAGCAAACCTCTATTTTTTTTATATCATAAGATAGCAAACAAGCAGATGGGTCTCCTGATGGAAAGAGTCAACCATCGCCTATAGACACCAAAGATGTTAATGGTGCGTTGCTATCTTGTGGCGAGGTCTAATGCCACATGCATAAGTTTACCGGTTACCTTACCCTCCAAACCGGAACACGACAGCGACAAGCACTGACGCTATTGCGGCAGAAATAGGTAAGGCGGTGGTAATTTTGAATACCTTTTATAGTTGTTAACCGACTGCCAAAAGATAAGAGGACATGAATTCGACGATTTTAAAATGTTTTATTATATTGATTACTTATTTTGAGGACCAAGTTAGGTGATTCTTTTTATTTTATTTGTACTAATATAAAATAACAATATCCTAGTCTTTATTGTTCCTGTATGAACATGACAGTGATTTTTATGATGACTTTGGAGATGACAAAACTTTTAATATAAAAATAGGAAATCATAAGTAACAACGAATTTTGTTCTGTTTACACGTGTTGTTGATAAAGCTTGCTTAAGTGGAAGGAACAGGTTGAATTAAAAACTTTTTTTAAATTTATTAATTTAATTTTAATAGAATGTTGTTTTTGATTGTGGATATCTTATACTCTTTATTTTATAAATATTTAAGTTTGTATGTTTGGATGTTTGATACTCAATCACGTAAAACTACTACTACATAGAAATACTTATATAAATACTGCAATATATTTAATAAACACCCAAACCCGGAAATACAAACATTTATGCTCATCACACAAATGCTTGTCCCCGTCGGGGATCGAACCTGAGCCCCGTCGATTGCGTAGTCAGGGTCGCTAGCCACTGGACCAACGAGGCGGTGAAATTATATACGACATTTTTGTTATTAAAATTTAAGTAAAAAACGTAAGACCTGAACTTCCTATAACTTCTAAATTTTCTATACCTAATATCATAACTAACTATACCTCAAATTAAAAATACCTATTGGTAACACACCTGTCGAATAAACTAACGTAATTATAAAATAAATTTATAATTAACAGGAAAAATCTAACCTGAAATTACCTTTGGCAATAATATTATATGTACTAAACTATACCCCAAACTAAAATATACCTATCTATAAGGATTGCTATGTATGTTGTTACATATATGTTACCAACTAATGTAACTATATTAAAAAATCTGTAAGTTGGTTGAATCTACAGGTCACCTGAAACTTCCCGCTAAATTGAGCTATTTTAAGCTCAAAGAAAAAAACTATGCCTAAGCATAGAGTTCTGAGTTCGAAAAGTTTAAAAATCCAAAGTTTTTTTAAATGATACCTACTTAAATTCAGAATTTGAAAAGATGTAAAGATTTCAAAATGATCAACGAGTTTGATCTTTCGAATAACATTCAACGCAATTTTTTAGCTCTAAATTGTTTTATTAGTTTAAAAATGTCGAAAACATTTAAAAAAAGCTTTTTCCAAATTTTTGGTCATTGATAAATCCCGAACGAAGCAACCGATTATAATCCGATTTGCAGTATTTGACGCAGTCTTTTAAGCAGAGGAGCTAGCTGATAAGATTTTAAAATAATATATCGGTATATTAGCCTGAAAGTTATTTTAATAATACGAAATAATTTACCTGTAAACAGCGTAATTTTGATATAGATATTGTTGAAAGTCGAAAAATGATAAGTTGAAAAAAGTTATCTCGAAAAAACACTTTTTTTGATTTTTAATTTTTTTAAATTTCATGCAAATATGTCCAAGGAATAAAAATTTTCATACAATTTTTTTACCCTATTTAATCCGCATCGGAGTTGAATTTTGAAAAATCGTTCCTTAGTGGATCCCTACATCATAAAAATACGTTTACGAAATTTTAAGTTTCTAGCCCTAAGCGTTTGACTTGTGAAATAATATAAAACATTCACCCTCTTTTACCCTCTAAGAGGTTGAATTTTGGAAAACGCGGAAATACGTAGGTAAGTCATTATTTTTGTCGTACTTTTTTGCCGAATTTGGCTTACGCCGTAGTGAGAGATTACATCTAGTTTAATTTGCTTGTACCTTCTTTATACAAACAGACAAACTCTGGATCAGCTTACCTAGCTCAATTTTTCCGACAAGCCTTATATTGGAATTTTTAACAGGAGGGTCAATAAAATTTTCAGAAGCCGGCATCGCATTAACAACTAACCTTTTGTCTTGCAAATGTCTATTGGCAATATTCGCTCGTACGCCTGCAGATACTATAACTTAACAAAAGTTCGTTTACATAATACTGCAAAAAAAAAACAACAGAAAAACTGAAATCTAATTAAAAAAGAGAATTCTACGAAAAGCTAAACTTATTTTTAGGAAATTAATGCGTTTCTTACTATGTTGTCGATACATAATAGATATAATAAGTCTGAAGAAAAATGTAAGAATCTATGAACTTAATAACGTAGTCATATGATAGTCACCATTGCAGTAAATTTCCTATTTCAATATATTCTAAATCTATTAGACTATGCAAACTAAATGTATCAATATCAAGCATCAAATACTACATGGCTTTTTTGCTGACGCCCACAGTTTGCTGATATGTTTAGGTTCTGTGTAATAGAACCAATAACCTACAATGTTTGAAATATAAATAAATTATTTTAATGGTCATTATTTGTTTTATTGATATAAAAATGTTCTACGCAAAAACAGATTTTTGTTTTTGCGTAGTTTTTGTACATTGTTTTTTAAAAACAACTTCAAATCTTGCGCTTAAGGTTGAATATGCAAAAACACGTTTGTGCCATAACTATAAACTTTTTAGACGTAATTAGTGTCAGATTTGAGTGTCAGCTTTGTTCAGAATTGTGTATCTTGGGTATTTTATATCAATGCATTATGCACAGAAAATTAGTTTCACATACATGATAATATACATACCTACATGTATTTGATTTTCTTTATGGCTAAACTCTGTTGTCAAATTTAATAGAAATTTTATTGTTTAGCTATGGTCGAATTTCGGCCACATGCGGTCGCTAATATGTATTAAAATACATCACATAATTAAAAATAAACATTACACACACTTAACTCATTTGATATACATGACAATATACACACATGTATACTATTTCATTTACAGCTAAAGTCAGTTGTCAAACTTAAAATATATTTTATTTTTTAGTCTATGATCGAATTTCGATCACAGGGCGATCGCTAGTATGTATTAAAATTTACTTAACTCATTTGAAATACATGACAATATACACACATGTATACTATTTTATTTACAGTTAATGTCTGCTGTCAAACTTAAAAGAGATTTTATTGTTTAGTCTATGATCGAATGTCGACCACAGGGCGAGCGCTAGTATGTATTAAAATACATTAAATTAATAAAAATAAACATTACATACACTTAACTCATTTGATATACATGACAATATACACACATATATACTACTTTATTTACAGTTAATGTCTGTTGTCAAACTTAAAAGATATTTTATTGTTTAGTCTATGATCGAATGTCGACCACAGGGCGATCGCTAGTATGTATTAAAATACATTAAATTAATAAAAATAAACATTACACACACTTAACTCATTTGAAATACATGACAATATACACACATGTATACTATTTTATTTACAGCTAAAGTCAGTTGTCAAACTTAAAAGATATTTTATGTTTAGTATATGATCGAATTTCAACCACAGGGCGATCGCTAGATACTAATTATTAGGCCAATATCACAAGAATGGCGACTTAGTATAGTAAGCTTTTGTCTATACAAAAGTTTATTAAAATGTAGTTGCAATATTTTCTAATAAAATGCAGTTGCATTAATTCACAACTAATGTCTAAGAAATACCCTGATGAGTGATGATGTAAGCAAAACCGGTTGGTATTATTTAACCGGGTTTATTATTATTCAAGTCCGAGATTGCTTATTATTTATGTCTTAATTTCTTGTGAAACAGTACAAGTGTTATTTTTTTCGGAATATCTGAATTACTGTTAGCCTTAAGGGCCGTCACAGCTTCACCGGTCGCAGGGGCGAGCAGAATGCTCAACCAGAATTTAAAGGTGTGGGGTTGTACGCCCTCTGCCCAAAGGGTGTCTTCTGCGAGGCCGATCCTCGGCTTAAGGTGGGGTCGGGATTTTGGTCAAGAGTATTTTATATAATAACTAGCAGTTACTTGCCACTTCGTTAGCGGGACCAAATATTACTTTCCTTTTCGCAGTTAAGTAAATAAGTAACCTATGAATAATATAGCTTTCTAAAGGTGAAAGAATTTTTAAAATCTGTTGAGTACTTTTGAGTTAAATCGTAATAAACAAACAAAAATATATAATATTTTTGTTTATAATATTTGCTTCGACTAGTTAACTCGCATAGCTTCGCCCGCGAGTAGAATAAATAATATTCGTAATAACTTTCACGGACATTTTTTTGTACATATTTTATACAATCTACAAATTCAGATATTATAGGCCCCTTAGAGATTGATTTTCGGTCTTCAACTATCTCCTTGCAAAAATTCATTAAAATAGATTTATTTTTGTGTTATAGCACCCACCCCGTGCTTGGGAAAACTTAAAAACCTTTAAAAACAACAAAGAGAAATATCGACACGCAGGATTTGAACCTGCGACCCTAGAGTATTTTTCTAGAAATCCATTAATCGTTAAATATATGTGACTATTAATTATTACAATATATATTTAATGGTTTTAAAGTTAAAAACTTTAAGATAATTGCTTTAACATGTATAATATTGTTGATGTTTTTTTGTTCTAACTCTAAGCCGAAGACTTCATATATTTATTTTATACCTAATGATTTCTGATTACTATTTCTTCAATTTAAATATTATAAATAGCACTTTAGTATAATTTTTTGATCTTTAAACGCCTCCGTCTACCCAGAAACTGTTATTGCGGTCATATTAAATTTCAACACATATTTTTTGATATTTTTATTTATAAGATTTACATTTTAAATTCTTAACATACAGACCTAATATGAAAAATGAACAATAAAGAAAATCAAATAAATTTGTGTAAAACGCTAATACCAGCGCTTCGTGCACCGGCGTTTGCACATTTTTAAATTAAGTAGCAATTAGATATCTAATCATAGGGATCGAAGCAAGATCAGTGGTTTGTTTACTTGAGACCATATTTCATTAAAATCAAAAATAAATTACTTCGAAAAACTCCGAAAACCGGTATTTTAACGTTATTCAATTTTGAATCATTTTTGTTAGTTTTCATTTCATTATTTTTTTTAAGTTTTACATAAAATTATAAACATAAGGAGCTAGTTTTTTTTTAATTAGGTAATTACATACATACATATCTTCACGCCAGATCCCTTACAGGGTAGGCAGAGTGAACCGAGTGCCATACATCACGATCCTTGCAGGCTTGTCTCGCTTCCTCCAATTCATCACTCTCTTTATACACATACGACGGTTGCAAAGACTCTTGACACAACCTTCGGATAGTACTCGATTAATCTGATCATGGTATGTCAGTCTTTTTACATTACATTAGGTAATTAATCTCACTATCAGACGTCGGGTAAAATTCGAAGATCCACCCTCAACACCTTGATATCTGCAAATCGACAACCTCTAGGCTATCCTTGGCCTATACTACTCCTTCATGAAATCAGTTACCGTCAGGGGTCTTTCTAAACGAATACCTTCAAGACGGGTCCTTCAAGAAAAGACCCATTCTTAAAAGTCCGTTAACGCAACTGCAAGACCACTGGCATTGCGAATGGAGTAACGGATCCAGAATTTTTGTTTGTTTGGGGCGGGAGGTCAAAATTCTCCTGAGGGTAGAATTTTTCAGGGTACTCATGAAATTTTTCAAGGTTTAGGTGATGGGGGCTTAAGGTCCCTAGGTCCCTCTGGATCTGCTGCTGGTACCAGCTACGCTGAACAAAGACAATGAAGTTAAGACTTTAGTCAAAAATCAACCCGGAACTAATCCGATAAAAATAGTGAACATAATATAACGCTATCCGAAATACTGACTTACGACAATTTTAGTAGTCGGCTTTATTATTAACATTTAGCACTAAATTTCTGTGTTCTCATATATATATTATGTAATATAAATGTTCTCATATTTTAAATCTTATTAATTGTAAATACAAAATATCTCATTTAAATGCAAAAATATTCGTTGACTTTAGAATTTAAATTTTTAGTTGACATAAATGTCAGAAGGCTAAATAATAATTTTTAAGTTTTTTTTTTAAATTGTACAAAATTTTAAATACTTCTTAGCGTCGAAATATCTAGTCTAAAATCACTTCAAAATGACATGAAGAACTTAGCATAATAATTACGTATGAAAATAAGTGTAAAAGTTTTGACAGTACAGTTTAGTCGTAGATATCTATAGACGGAAAAATTATGTCTGCAACAATGTACTTATTTAAAGAATATTAATGGATTTAACTAGCTAACCTTGTTGGATTAACGGTTGTCCTTTTCAGCTGAATTTCCAGGTTCGATTCCTAGACTGACGAAAATTACGTCCGGCAAAAGAGGTTACTTTTTGTGAAGATATCATTGAAAAGAGCAGCCACATTGATGTGAAGTTAACGACATTACATGGCGAACACAAAAAGTGCCACGTTGAGCCCCTCGTTACCACAAATAACTAAAGTTTAATTTCATGTTGTACCTTTTTTATCAGTCATAAAAATAGACGTGATAAGACCAGCATAAAAGGGCAATGATGTTCGAAAAGTTTTATTAACGTCGTGTCCGAGTATACGGTGAAGTTTATTTAAAACAGACTAAGTGTGCGTCGGGCTACGCACAATGTAGAGTTCCGTAGTTTCGTTTCAAGTATACAACTAATAAACTCTTTTAATTTTTAAATAAAATTTACAATAAGTTTTCTTTTTAAGCTTTCCAGAACATTTTATGAGTTTGTTGACTACTACTTGTAAACCCATAAAGCCTTATATTAATACTAGCTGCACTCTGCAGCCCGCTGCATTATAAAAGTTTTTGATGAATCACACGGGAACAACTTATTTTTCCGGGATAAAGTGTCCTTTGTGTTTTTCAGGTCATTATTGTGTGCTGAATTTAATCCAAATTGGTTCAGCCGTTTTTGCGTGATTGATTAACAAACATCCATATATCCAAACATCCAAACTTTCGCATTTATCAGGGCGAGCGAAGCGAGCCCTACACTAAGCCACTTTGTATGCATTTTTGTGGTATCTGTCACAGAAAAAATATCGCAGTCCGAGGTTTGAGCTTTGACGTGGTAGCTTAAATTCATGTTTAGATATGATCTACCATTAAAGTACCATTACATAAACATTAAGAAAAAAAAAAAAAAAAAATACATGTATTAGAATTTTATTACTACTAACGCCATCTATTATGAAACTAACGAGTTAAAATGTTACTTTGGCGTGGTAGATTTGATTCATTTTCATTCACTCCATTTTAATACAATATTAATCCATACATATAATAAAATCGTAGGAAAGTCAAAACTTACATTGAATATTTTTTTAAAAGAATACTTGGGACGTGATCTACAATCGATATCGAAGCCAAAAATATAGTTTTTAGAATTTTTGTCTGTTTGTCTATTTGTCTGTTTGTCTGTAAACTCAAAAAGTACTGCATGGATTTACTTCAAATTTTGCATGAATATTACTAACAGGTCGGGTTAACATATAGGCTACATATTATCACGCTATCACCTAGCGGCCAGGTGCTGTGCGGAGTAAACGAAGTCCGCGCGGACGAAGTCGCTGGCAACAGCTAGTCTATTAATAAACTTGTACTTTTTAACTTCCTGCTACGTATGTGGATAAGGAAGTTACTGATTTTGCTCCGATTTGATTTGATTTGACTTTTTTCGCGATGACGTCAGTGTGTCTGTATGTATGTGTGTGTGTGTGTGTGTTCGTGTATGTGTATGTCTGTATGTAAACATCTCATAACTTTTGAACGGGTGGACCGATCGACACGCGGTTGATGGAATTCGATTGGATTCAACTGAACTTAGATTTCCTGAAAATTTGAACCAAATGGGCTCAAGGGATTTTGATAAAATTTTGAAAAAACCCAAAAAAGAAATTTTGGTGAAACAGATTTTTTTATATAACTTCCAAATCAGCTATATTCTCAAAAAAATTAAGTCTAATGCATAAATTGCATCAATTTTAAGATTAATTAGGTATATCGCAAATGGATTCCTAAATCGAATAATGGTTTTTACACATTCACAATGTTATTAAACAACATAATATCCAGCGAAATACCATACTAATACTGCAGATGACAAAAATTCATCTCCACTTTAATATATCCTACTATCACCTACCTACCCCTTACCTGTTCTGCTAGCCCGAAGGTTGACTGGTAGAGAATGTATTTATTTAGCATTAGCTGATTCCGTTGAGCCCGGCAAACGTTGTTCTGCCTTTTTAACGACTCTTTTTTTTTCAACAATTAATTCAAAACCAAAATTCGCCAAATCAGTTCAGCCGTTCTCGAGTTTTAGCGAGACTAACGAACAGCAATTGATTTTTATATATATAGATTAATTCCGCCTTTTGTACAATATTTTTATATTTGGTGTGCAATAAAGTATAAATAAGTAAATGTATTATACTAGCTTTTACCCGTGGCTTCGCTCGCATTTAAGCCATTAAATAAGTATTTTTTAATAAAAGTATCCTATATTACTTCTAATACGTCCAAGAATATGTGTACAAAGTTTCATGATGATGGGTTTGGTAGTATCGCGTAAAAGCGTAACAAACAAACATACATTCGCATTTATAATATTAAAATAAGTAGGGATTACATATAAGTGACTTAAAATAATTATTTTTTAATTTCGTTTTACCCCATGTAAGTCCTGGCCCCCTTGTGAGAATAGACCATCTGCCATTATGCCAGGCATTTCGTAAAAGGCGAATTGGTTATATGTGTCACTACCGTCATAAGTACTAGGTGGTTGTTTTGAATTGTTTCACCCGGGTCTGGTGCCACGGCCTAACCTATTCCTGCCGCAACAGCATCAATGAGTGTCATTGTCGTGTTCCGATTTGAAGGGTAAGGTAACCGGTAGAATTATGCATGTGGCAGTGTCATCCGCAATATAGATAGCAACGTATCATTAACATCTTTTGTGTCTATTGGAGATGGTTTCTCTTTCCATCTGCTTCTTTCTTATCTATAAAAAACATTTTGTCGTCGTTATTAAAAGATTATACAATATTACAGCACTATAGTGCTGTCTGTGTCTTTGAGCTAAACCGATGAAAGATGAACAAGGAGGAAAACCATGAATGGTCCATCCGCTCTCCTGCCAGACAGTTCATAGAAGGCGAACGATTGCAAAATATGTCACACCTTTTTTTATTATTATCGATAGGGAAGCGCTTGACCACGATCTCACCTGATGGTAAGCTAATGTGCGGCCTAAGATGGAACGTGTTTCCCTAGAAGGTACCTATTCACTTTTCTCTTGAAGATCCTCAGATTGTACTCGTCGGGGAACACAGACTCAGGAAGCATGTTCCAGTCCTTTGCGGTTCGGATGAAGAGTGTTGAGTCGAACCGCTTTGTCCGGGTACGTGGAACGTCCACCATTTAGCGACGCCTAGAATCCGTCAAAAACCTAGACATGGGATTGGAGATGGGTCTCCTGATGGAAAGAGTCAACCATCGCCTATAGACATCAAAGATGTTAATGGTGCTTTGCTATCTTGTGGCGATGTCTAATGCATAAACTTACCGGTTGCCTTACCCTCCAAACCGGAACACGACAGTGACGAGCACTGACGCTATTGCGTCAGGAATAGGTAAGGCGATGATATTGATATCACTTATGCTAAGTTATCCACCACCAGACCACCATATAGGTAGGTGGTAGAGTTCTGCATTGTAATCAAATTATTAGTCCTAATTAACGTAAGTCAGTGTGACTTATGTAACTTTAGAAATAATGTTTTATAAACAAAAGAAAAAGAATTATAATTTTTGCCCAAATAGGTACACATTACAAAGGAAAAATAGGTTATATTATTTCGTAGTCAGGTTTTTGCAAACTTGCAGGCTATTGCAAACATGTATTTTTAAAATAGGTATGTGCGTATAATTTGATGGATTTAGGTATAGCATGTATTTTGTGATCAATTAATAAACTATTGTTCGTTTTGAAACCCTTGAAGCCCCTCGTCACGAAGCTATAGCTACGCTCATGGCGATTGCTCTCCTTGTCCATCAGAAGAACTATCTTCATGTCCTTTGATATAAAGAAATTAGTTTCTTTCTTACTACAGAGTTATAAAAAGTTTCTCCAAAAGGGAAATTTAAGAAAACATGACAATAAAAATAAGAGATAAACTTAGTTGATAGTTTCGTTCATCTAATTAACTCGATTGTATTTTATTGTTATCTTTACAAGATATCTCTTTAATCGAAACTTAACCGTGGTAACAGTTAACGCTTCTCAATTTACACAAAACCTGACAAGAAAGTATAAAATGTAAATTTTAAAAATAAGATTTCTGAATTTCAAATAAATGCATATTTTAAAAGCTTCTTTCTATCTTATCAAAAGTTATTTAAATTTGATTATAAAACATTTTAGACAAGATAAGACATATTATTAATTGAATGATAGTTGGTTTTGGTAAGAATGGATATTGAGTATGTAACAGTATTATTAGAGAACAACTGACGCGTTCACTTTGAGTATTAAATTAACACTCAAAGCGCGTTCATCATACCCTATTTATAAGTGATACAGATTGTCGTCTCTAATAAATACAGATGAACAAATAGGTAACAAAAATTTAAAAACTAATAAACCCGCCACAGACGTATATATTTTGCCCTCACTCGGCCTGCCTCGGTCTAAATATGTATTTTTATATTTCGATATGTATACTACATTTAATACATTTTTATATTATTATTAAAATTATTTATAAAAAAATAATAGCTGCGTGTGCAGTCATCCGAAAATTTATTATATAGGTACGATATATTTTCTATATAATAATTTATATAGAAAATATATCGTAGTATGCCATGCTATGATTCATATTAATATACAAATTATTATACATATAAACCTTCCACTTGAATCATTCTATCTATTAAAAACGCATCAAAATCCGTTGTGTAGTTATAAAGTTCTAAGCATACATAGGAGCAGACAGTGAAATGCGACTTTGTTTTATACTATGTAGGTAGTGATTATACCTACGTCGTTGGCGGGCTTTAAATGTAAATGGTAAAACTAAATTCAATAAAAAATACAAACATTTTTCGAGAATAAAACGTGAGTCTCCGGATTTGTAGCAGCTCGGGTAATCTACTAAAATATTCACATTTTAACATCTTTTAAAACTAAAAATTAACTCTTTAAAAAACTAATCACATTTAAAATTAAAATCTTTAAAACCACCCAATAATAAAAAAATATGTTTTGGTACCAATATTGTATTAATAAATTAAAAAATAATTATATTGAAATATTGAAAAATGTAAACTACATTTATAATTACTAATACAAAAACTACTTATGACAAATATTTCGCAATATTATTAAAGTTTAATTTATCTTTCATCATTAAATATTAATTAGTTTTGCATTAAATTAAATTAACTCACGTGGTCATCCTTCCCCAAATTCAAACTTATGGGTGTACTCGATCCAGTTGACACATGATCCTCTTCATTTTCAGCGATAACATTCATTTTTAACACAAATTAGAAAAATATAGTCACAAAATTTGTTACAAAGAAATATAGAGTAACATTTCGTTATAGAATTATCTGCTGCAGAAACTATTGTAGAGACGAACCATGCGTCGTCTGTCTGGAAAAGCCGAGGTGTATATGACAGACAAGGATAGCATTTGTCTTTGCCCTTTGAAAGAGTACGAGGCAATAAATATTAGGCAATACCTAGTATCGTAATGGAGTAAGATGATAGTAAAATCAAGTTCATTTTTGAAAGTTATGCCAAATTGTATTTAGCATGTTTAAGTACAGTTATTATTTAGTTGCTATATTTTAGAACAATGAGTTGCACTGCGTTGTTTGACTAACTAAATTACCGTACAACAAACCTTTGCATCGGTCACCCCTTTTAGTTTCATTGCCTTTTTTATGCGCAAACTCCAACTAAAATATGTTTTTTCATGAACGTATTAATTGTCTAATCTTGTATAATTAACAATGTATACCTAATTAACGTTACCAGTTTTTATCTGACTCATAAAAGTTTCCAGAGGCTTACAAAATTTAATATAAGGTTACATCGTAGCTTTGGGGGTAGAGGATTAGTGGGTATTAGTAGTAGTTAAATAAACTATTAATGATAATAAAATTGTGAAATTAATATAGGGAAGTAGTTAGGCGACCAATGACGGATGATTTATTTTCATGTAAAAACGAATTATCACTAAATGTCACTTACCTAGATCAACTTTAATCGTAAATTTCTATCTATATAATATATATGTCTATCTATACTAATAAATACAAAATTCCGTCAAAATCGTTTGAGCCGTTTCCGAGAAACCAATTAAAAAAGTATAGGATTTATAATAAAATAGTTTGCAAAAGCGGGTCATTTTTGCTCTTGCTGGGGACAGCGGAGAGATAGCCTGAAAGCCGAACGTATAGTCACGTTTATGTATAATTTGTGTATATCTATACATATAATAAAATCGTAAAAAAGTCAAACTGTACATTGATTATTTTTTTAAAAGAATACTTGGGACGTGATCTACAATCGATATCGAAGCCAAAAATATAGTTTTAAGAATTTTTGTCTGTTTATCTGTTTGTCTGTTTGTCCTGTTTGTCTGTATGCATGTCCGGGATAAACTCAAAAAGTACTGCACGGATTTACTTCAAATTTTGCATGAATATTACTAACAGGTCGGGTCAACATAATACCTACATATTATCACGCTGTCACCTACGGGGGAGGAGCAGTGCGGAGTAAACGAAGTCCGCGCGGACGAAGTCGCTGGCAACAGCTAGTAATATAATAAAGTTCATTGTGTACCTACACCGTTTTTTCTTTAAACACGAAAATCTTTGAATCTACCAATACCAAATACCAAAAAATACCAAAAGATATGAATGTTCGCTATTTATTGGGAAAAAAAAGTCAATAATTAATGTCTCGATATTTTTTATATGATTGTTCCTAGCCATATATTTTATTTGGTTAAAAAAAGGTGGAAATTCCGAACGTCACACAAGGGATGTACAAAACCAAAACCGCCTGTGTTCTTTAGCTAGTAAAGTTGCTTAGTTTAGTTTTAACTTTTAAGATTTGCCCTGTCTTGGTTCTACCTTCTAGCCGGTTTTGAAGAAAATACCAAATTCCTTTCTGATAGTTCACTCGAAAATGTGAATGATTAGCCAAACTTATTACTAATATTATTATGGCTCGTAAAATAAGTCGTTAGATCGGGGAGGAGCAGTGCGGAGTAAAGTTGCTTAGTTTAGTTTTAACTTTTAAGATTTGCCCTGTCTTGGTTCTACCTTCTAGCCGGTTTTGAAGAATATACCAAATTCCTTTCTGATAGTTCACTTGAAAATGTGAATGATTAGCCAAACTTATTACTAATATTATTATGGCTCGTAAAATAAGTCGTTAGATATCTGGGATAACCGGTTCGTTTTTTTTCCTAACGACAAAATCCTGCAACGCATCAATGGTGCGAGTGTGCGTGTGTCGTGTAGGTGTGTGTGCCGTTTGGGAGAGTGAGTCCGCAATATAGGTGAAAAAGTCGAAGGAAAAAAGCGAAAGAAAGTCGCCGTGTTAGTCCGGGCTCTTTTGAAGATTGACTAAATGCCGTTGTGTCAGGCAGATCGTAAGAAGCGACTAATTGGCTATATGAGTGGTAGCACTAGGTGGTAGAGTTCCGTAACGTCTCGCCCGGGTATTTTGTACCACCGCCTTACCTATTTCTGTCGCAATAGCGTCAATGCTTATCATTGTCGTGTTCCAGTTAGGAGGGTAGGGTAGCTGGTGGACTTATTGATGTTGCCATCCCGCCACACGGATAGAAACGCAACATTAACATCTTTGGTGTCTATAGACAATGGTTTCTCTCTCCAACAGAAGAGCCATCTGCTTATTTGCTATCTAATAATAAAAAAATGCGTTGTTATTCTCATAGCTAGAATTTACTAAACTTATTACTAATTTTCCTTGTTTCTTGCGATAACTAAAGCTGACGGCTTCACGTGCTCATCCAAGATACGACGAAGTTACTGCTATTCAGGTTTTTTTATATCATAAGATAGCTCGTCTGATAGAAAGAGATAACCATTGCCCATAGACACAAAAGATGTTAACGGTGCGTTGTGTCCTTGTGACGGGGTCTTAATGCCACACGCATAAATTTACCGGCTACCTTACCTCCCTAATCATAACACAACATTATTGCAGTAGGAATAGGTAAGGCAGTGGTACCAGACCTAGGCGAAACAATGCAGAGCTCTGCTACCTAATAGCCACGATGATAGTGACTCGCAAAGCCAAACGTTCGCCTCTGTAACTCGTAAGGTTTAAATTTTCAAGGATATCCTCGAAAAATCTTTAATAACACATTTGCCCAATTCGAGAACGTAACGAATAGCGTCAGTGCTTGTCACTGTCGTGTTCCGGTTTGGAGGGGAAGGTAGCCGGTAAAGTTATGCGTGTGGCATTAGACCTCGCCACAAGATAGCAACGCACCATTCACACCTTTGGTTTCTATAGGCGATGGTTGATTCTTTCCATCAGGAGACCCATCTGCTTGTTTGCTATCTTATGATATAATAAGCTATAAATGAAGTATGAATTATCACAACAACTACCACTTTTGTATGAATTAGAATATTTCATTCAGTGATATTTCACGGACCAAATGAAGAGAGATAGCAAATACGATGCATGAAAATGGATTTCATATGAAATTTCATTCTTTATATCATAAGATAGCAAACAAGCGGATGGGCCTCCTGATGGAAAGTATCACCTATCGCCTATAGACACCAAAGGTGTTAATGGTGCGTTGCTATCTTGTGGCGAGGTCTAATGCCACATGCATAAGTTTACCGGCTACCTTACCCTCCAAACCGAAACACGACAGCGACAAGCATTGACGCTATTGCGGCAGGAATAGGTAAGGTGGTGGTACCAGACCCGGGCGAGACAATGCAGAACTCTACTACCTAGTATATTCCACATGCTACTTATGAAATGTTGCATGCCTACGTTGAACCAGTAAATAACTTTTGAAATTTAGGGATAAGGGCATGAAGCTACTTTCTTAGTATTCTGCAACGTCCAGACTTGGATTGCCACGATCTGCCTTAGTTGTTAGGTTTTCCAACCCAACCACACGGATGGCAACGTACCATTAAACCACTTTTTGTGTGCATAGGCGATGGCTTTATCTTTTCATCATGCTTTCCATCTGCTTGCTTCCTAGTCTATAAAATAATTTTAAAAAATGATGGAAAAATCAGATTTTTATAGAGAAAAAAGATGTTAATGGTGTGTTGCTATCCTTGTGGCAACGAAACGCAAGAATGAGCACCGACCAATCCAGTGAACTATAAACATGCATTACGAAATACTGATTTTGAATGAGCCAATCGGAACGCCGTGTTCCTTTTCTCCGCGCCTTATTGACAGAATTAATGAGGTGCAAAAAATCCTCCACTAGACTGACATTTGATTTCTTTCTAGTGGATGCCATCAATGGTATAATTGACTATATATAGTATACTTTATTTGCATGTATTTGAATAAATATAACTTTTTCTATATATGCCCTTGAATGGGCGTTTTCTCGTGGATCCACTAATTTGTTCCACTGATGGAACCACCAATGACACCTATTTCTCTTAGATCCACTGATCGATAAGGGGGCAATTCACATCGAATCATGTAGTCACTTATGTTACAGAGTATTTATGAAGAGAAATTTTACTTTATAATATTATGGTATTGATATTGTAAGTGTGGCAAATCCTTTGAAACTCTTTGTTCGTATAATTTGATTTATTATTTGAAAAGTTTATAGTACATGAAACTATTTTACTCGTAATTTGACAGATTAGACAAATGAGAATCATGACATTGCAAATCAATTATTGTTGCGTATGGTTGAAAAAATACGCTATGGAGGAATTAAATAGGGCGACAATTTTACAAACACCGGGAGTATTAAAAATGGGAATGCTATTTGGAAAGATAAGTGCCGTGGAACAATCACTATTAAGGTAGGTTGGTGATTGATTGCCAAATATATTTAAAAGTATATTTTATTACTCCTTAAATAACAACTATGTATAATGATTACTGTAAATTTTATTTCGATTCAGGGTACGCATATCATTAAAAGCACAAATCATAGCTGCGCGTCGGATTTTGCTAAGAACGTGGTAGATGAAGCTATTGCAAAAATGAAAATGGAAACTCGTCTTAGTGATACTCCAGTGCCACAAATTTACAAAAATGCGAGAAACACATTGCGTGACGGCGGTATACATTTTGTATCCAACATACCAGAGTGCTAAGTGTGAGTTTTTCTTTTCGCATTCGATCGTGAGCGCATTTGGAGTTTATTAGGAATTTGTATGTGATTTGTACAGCGCCACCTAGTGGTAAACGTGAGAAACCAGTTTACCACTAGATGGCGCTGTACAAATCACATACAAATTCCTAGTAAACTCGAAACGCGCTCACGATCGAATGCGAAAAGAAAAACTCACACTTAGCACTCGGATTTTAAAAATATCCAGACATCTTTGAATTGTTATCGTAATTGCACAAATTTTAAAGAAATCGAAAACGTGACCGTTCCATCGAGTCATTCTGAATTTATTCTCGCAGATTATATGTATAAAAACTGTCGCATAGTAATATTTTGATCGGAAGCCAACAGAAATCTTGGTAGTCAAATTGATGAATTTTAGATGGTACATTCCAAAGCTGTCCAGGTCCATTCACATAGCTATATAGTATACACGGAGACATTACAAAATCCGCTTCTAAAACACATGTAATTCCAATCCTATACGCATTGATGACTCATAAAGTCCACGAATCATATTTTGCTCTATTCGAAATGACAAAATCACAAACTTCCTGGAACCCCAAAAAAGTTCACTTAGACTTCGAGTCGCCAGCTGCAAATGCATTATTGAATATTTTTCCAAAAAAAAAAGAGTTAAAAAAATATTATTATACGAAATCCATATGGAAACAAGCAAATCAAATAAAAATTAATTCTAAAAAGGAACGCCGAATCATCGGACTTTTAACTGCGTTGCCTCTGCTACCTATGAAGCTAGTACCCAACGGTGTAGCGTATATTGAAGAAGAAAATCCTAAAACGGAAAAATTGAATAAATTTATGAAATATATGAAACAAACGTGGTTAAAGAGGGAAGACTATATATCTCAGTGGAATGTCTATGGGGAGAGACATAGAACCAATAACGTTGTGGAGAGAGGCATTCGCTACTTAATAAAGAAGTGAAGAAACGATCTCCTAAATCTCTACTACGTTTGTTAAATATCTTACGAGAGAAGGAAAATGATGTATCACAAGCATCGCTTCGCCGTCAAGAATATATCGAGCAAGATGACATTACCAATTTCAACTTATTCAGGGAGATATCACGTTAGGCCATTTTCTGGAGAAACTATGTTAACTTTACCATGGCAATTTAAAAGTCAAAAGCTAAATTGTAGTCATTGATTTTTTGGTGTTCATGTTTTTCGTATGTTGTCGAAACATATGTTAATTGTTTTAAATAAATATTATATGAACTCCTTTATTCTTAAATATGTTTTTCTACTTATATGTACTCCCTGTGTAGGTTTGGGCTCACCTTGTAGAATAAACTAATTGCCGTTGAGCCAGGCAGGTCGTAAAAGGCGACTGATTATCTCTACATGTTACTACCGTTGTGACTACTATGGAGTAGAGTTCCGCAACATCTCGCCCCAGTATATAGTGCCACCACCTTAGCTATTCCTGCCGCAGTAGTATTAATGTTTGTTTTAAACTACAAATGGAGTTTCACCAAGTGCCGACGATAAATAGTGTAAAATACATTAATGTTTGTCATTGCCGTGTTCCGATTTGGAGGGCAAGATAATAGGTAGACTTATGTATGTATGGCATCGCAATTCCAATTTCATTCAATTTTCGTCAACGATAACTCTCGGACGGATTAACCGATTTTGATGCAATTTATGTATTAGACGCAGTTTTTTGAGAAATAAAGCTGATAAGATTTTATACTCAATCGTTATTAAAAAAAATACTGTTTCATCAACATTTTTTGTGTTTTTTATTATATATATATATATATATATATATATATATATATATATATATATATATATATATACATATATATATATATATATATATATATACATATATATATATATATATATATATATATATATATATATATATATATATATATAAGTAAAATTTCTCTTCATAAATACTCTGTAACATAAGTGTGAATTGATTCGATGTGAATTGCCCCCTTATCGATCAGTGGATCGTGGAGTGGAAATAGGTGTCATTTGTGGTTCCATCAGTGGAACAAATTAGTGGAACCACGAGAAAACGCCCATTTGAATGCCTCATAGTCTATTGGTTAAGCTATTCAGCTCAGATCTGGGTTCGATCTGAGATTAGTTAAAAAATAATGTAGAGGTTTTTCGGAAGGAAGAGCCTCTAGTATTCCTAATAATCACGTAAAGTTTTTGGTATTAGTTTTCACTTTCCAATCCCGGAACTTATCAGAAGACTGAAAAAACACATTTTTGAATTGCCCGACCCGGGAATCGAACTCGGGTCCTCATGTGGTGAACTCCGACAGCGGACCACTAGACTACAGATGCGACAAATTCTGCCACCAGGTAAAGAACCGTATCAGGAGAGCTCTATATTTGTTTGTTGTTTTATTATATTACAAAATTTTTAACGACAACTACAACCTGGAAAGACAAACCATCGCCTATAGACACCAAAGATGTTAATACTACGTTGCTGTCCGTGTGGCGGGATAGCATTGCCACACTTATAAGTTTATGGGCTACCATACCCTCCAAACTGGAAGAAGACAAGCACTGATGTTATTGCGGCAAGAATAAATAAGGCGGTGGTATCAGACCCGGGCGCGACGTTGCAGAACTCGTAGGTGCAGAACTAGTAGGTGGTCACAGTGGCAGTGACACATTTGGCCAATTGCTCGCCTGTTACGAACTGCCTAGCAGAATAACTAATGGTCTATTCTTCAAAGGCGGCCCAGACCAAGACAGGGAATTGATTGTTTTTTATATCGTTAAGAGAAATAAAATGTAATTTTTTTAAATATTTGTTGCAATAAAATACATAAATTAATGAGCAAAAACAAAAATTCTACGTAAACAAGTTCAAAATAGAAAATTAAATAAAATAATAATTATTAATAAGTACCTACCAAATTTTCACACAAACTAATTCTGACGACAATTTACATTTTTTTTACAAATTTGTTATTAAAACTTTAAAATTTTAATTTCAAAATAGTTTCACTGCTGAAAAGATGATGGGAAAAAAATGATAGCTAATAACAAGTAATCTTAAACTATTTTTTATAATTGATATGATTACAAAAGGTAAATGCTAATATCAGCTATAACTAGCTCTAGCGTGCAGCCCGCTCCATAATCAATGTTTTTGGTGAATTCCCGGGAATGTCTCATATTTCCGGGATAAAACGTAGCCTGTATGCTATTCCAGATCATCATCTACCTGTCTGCCAAATTCCATTCAAATCCGTTCAGTAGTTTTGGTGTGATTGAGTTGTGAACAAACATTCAATTATCTATCCATCCAAACATCCAATCTTTCGAATTTATAATTTTAATATAAACTTCTGTAGCATTCACCTAGCGGAGGCTCAGTATGGCGAAGTCCTAGTATATTGGTTTAGTAAAATATGAGTTAGTTATATATGGCTATTTTTTTAAATGTCATGGCAACTCAGAATCTTTTAATTTAATAATGGCTCCATTTCCTGATAAAGTCTGATATAAATAAATATACCTAACAATATTGAGATTTTAACATCGGATATTCCCATAACTATAATTCCGATAAAATGAAACCGTTGAATGTAACTAGTTCAATGTTAAAATTCACAGCAGAACTGTATTATCGCTGCGAACCTTTCAACACATGAAGTTATAGCTAGTGCCTCCGTACCTACTCGTATTTTGTCGCAAGTTTTGTTGTAATTTTGGCAATAATACTTCACATTTACATAGTACCTAGTATATATACCACCCAAGCAGTCTGTAGCCAGTATGTGCAGCATGTCAGACTACACTGAAGAGACCAAGACATGGATCAAGGTCGAAACTGCAAATTTCTATACTGGGATACATTCAATTAGTTATATTCAAGTGTGGATGGTAACATATTGATCTTAATCGAAAAGGCCGTCATGGACGTTAGTGAATATATTACTATTTTTACATACGACTGTTATGTCACAAAAATTTTTGACCGCTTTGGTGCTATTAAAAAAGAACTGTATACACTGGTCAACAAGTTCAAAAATGTGAAAAATAGAGATAAAGGTCCTAAAAATATGAGCGATGGCTCATTCGATTCGTAATCACCTCTAAAAAAATGTTTTTGAAGGATTTTGGTGCAGGTTAAAAATTGCAATTGTTATTAACAAAATAAGATGAAAAAAAATGATATTTCGTTTTCCCACACTTACAATATCAATACTATATATATATATATATATATATATATATATATATATATATATATATATATATATATATATATATATATATATATATATATATATATATATATATATATATAACTCAAAAAATATTAACAATTAAGCAATTTTGACTAGATTTTTTTCAAATTTTTAAAATCACTGTTTATGTTATAAAAAAAATATTTTTATTGCTGATCTCTCTTTAGCGGCGGCGCGCGCATTCCGTAACTGCCGCACGGAGCCCTATTTTCAAATAATGGAGATAGAATTCCGAGACTGAGGACATTTTTATTGGAAATTTCCTCCCCTTTAACGAGCTTTTTCAAAATTGCTTAAATGTTAATATTTTTCGAGTTATTAACGAAAAACGAAATATCATTTTTTTCATTTTATTTTGTTAATAACAATTGCAATTTTTAACCTGCACCAAAATCCTTCAAAAACATTTTTTTAGAGGTGATTACGAATCGAATGAGCCATCGCTCATATTTTTAGGACCTTTATCTCTATTTTTCACGTTTTTGAACTTGTTGACTAGTGTATAAGCCTGTTGAATTTGCAGGACTTTTTTTTATCATTAGATAACAAGCAAGCAGATGGCTCTTCTAATAGAAAGAGAAACCATTGCCTAAAGACACCAAAGATTTTAATGGTGCGTTACTATCCGTATGGTGGGATGGCAATGTCACATGCATAAGTTAACAGCTACCTTATCCTCCAAACCGTTACACGATAATAACAAGCATTGACGCTATCGCGGCAGGAATAGGTAAATTGGTGGTATCATAGACCCGGGCAAGATGCAAGTAAGGCGCAGAACTCTCCCACCTAGTAGTCACGATAGTAGTGACACGTATAGCCAATCGGTCGCCTTTTTCGACCTGCCTGGCAGAACGGCAGTTGGTTTATTCTTCAAAGGAGCTCAGACTAACACGGGCATCCCTGAAAATCACTAAATTGTGGTCTCTTAAAAGCATAAACTAAACCAGAGCTAATTTTTTGTGTTCGAAGGCCTTAGAAATCTAAAGTTTGTAAAAATGATGAACTTAGTAATTTAATGTTCAAAAAGTTGTAGGTGAATTTTTTCAAAATAATTATCGATTTTGGTCTTTCGAATGGCATTCAACGCAATTTTTGATCTCTAAATTATTTTATTAGATACAAAATCGATGGGTTGCATTTTTTAATCCGATTTATGGTATTTGACGTAGTTTTATAGTTAGAAGAAAAATGAGGCGAAATACTTTAATAATATAACCGTTATAATTATAGACACATTAAACTGTAATTTGTTATTACCCATAAATGGTGAAACCTGTTCTGAGTAGCCTGTCGCTGCGACCTTCACACCAGTCACTATGTTCTGTTGTACGTGGGTTCTACACAACACATGCCGATGCAATCGGCTAAGATGATATACCTACCCAGAATAAATTATACCTAGTATAATTTTACTACAACTGCAGTAACTATTTATGTTTTATGTACATCCAGATATAACTCACGACTTAAAGTGCTTGCATATATAATAAAGCACTATTTGGGCGATCGAGCTTCACACAGATGATATTTTATCAGGTGAAAACGTTTCTTGTTTCGGAATGTCTGAATCACTGCTGGCCTTAAGTGCCCTTACAACTTTACCAATCGTGGGGGCGAGCAGAGTGCTCAGCCAGAGTTTATAGACGCAATGATCCTCGACTTAGGGTGGGGTCGTGATTTGCGATAAGAGGGTTAGTGACATTGTTTTGTCCATCAGTTGATCCTTGATCTTGGGCTCGGATCGCCGAAGGGCGAAACCGGAGTGCTCATCGCTGCTGGCGTGGACGGTGTCGCGTGTGTAGGTGTGTAGTGTGATGGTGTGCCGTGTGTTCCGTTGGCAAGAGTTATCGGGTCGTCGAGATCGGTGAGAACGTGGCGGGGCCTACTTAAATTGGGATCTGGGATATAGTCTGCCGCGGTTACCACCAGTAGGTTAGGGTGTGAGTTGGTACGATCGAAATATCTTCTGAAATACCTTTGAAATGCCTAACTAAGGTCGGCAATTCGAGATCTTTATAAAGGTTTATTTCGCGCATATAGCACGGTGCAGCCGTGACAATACGCACGTATTTATTCTATACTACTTGCAACGGATGCAAGTCTGTACGGGGGAGACGGGTAAACTCTATACATGCGTGTGGTAAGATGGGTCTAAAGCACATCATGTAAAGTATCACCTTGTGTCTTAGTGACATTTTACTGCATTTATTGATGAGGTTGTATAACCGACTTATAACGAATTTAGCCTTAGTTTTCACTCGTCGTATGTGTAGTTTAAATGACATTTTACTGTCCAGCGTTACACTCTGTGAAAACGGTTTACTACGGAGATGACACTTACCTTGATCAATTTTAATAGTATATTACAAAATGTCGTCAAAATCATTACATCCATTTTGGAGGAACCAATTAGCTACGTACAAATATATACTCATATTTATACGATACTTGCTTGTTTACAATATAGTATATTACACTAGCTGACTAGGCAAACGTTTTTTGTCATATAAATGATTAAATTACTAATATCGCTATTAAAAATAGGGGTTTATGGTAGAAGGGTGAACATTTATGTTTTATGTTATTTTTTAATGCCACGTCATAAAAACATAAGAATAAAAAATGTTAACCAAAAAATTTAAAAAATTGGTGTGGACGTCCCTTATCACTTAGGAGTGTAAAACGTAGGTAACAGCCTATTCTGAAACCGACTGAATGTACATATACATCAAAAACGATTAAGCTGTTTCGGAGATAACTAAACCGGTGACACGAGAAATTTTTATAACTATTAGATATATTTATCGTGAACAAAATAATGTCCAGCAAAAGACGGGCAACTGATAGGTAATAACACTGCAAAAAATTGAAATTGTAAAATAAGTTAGGTAAATAAGTTTAATATAAGAATGTAGGTAGATCTTTTTGCTTTTTAACCTATAAAAAGGTGTCTCCAACCGTCAAAGACAAGAAACAAGGAAATTTCTTACATTTTTTCCTTATTGTATTTCAACACGCACTGTACTGTACACACATTGGCTATCGCGGATTTACAACTCTGTAACGTACCGCGTGACATAAGTGCATTTCATACAAATCACTGTTGTCTCCCGCTAATTCAGGTTGCGTATAATCCATGATATTACAAAAAAATATATGATAACACAAAACATAAGAATATGTTATAACTTCTAAATTACCTATCACGTGATCCTATATTACCTATCATGTAATAGCAAAAATTATTTTTATCACTTTTAATAAAATATGCAAAAAACTCAAATGCGTGTCTTCTACTACTGATGACAGAGTATAATGTAAATATTATGAATATTATGAATAAAACATATTTTATAAATACAATTTTGTTATAAGTATTTTTATATGCTTTCTAAAAGTTCCTTTGGTTAATTAATGAATTACAAAAATTCAAGTTATTTGACGAAGAGTATTCGATATAATAAAATAAAAGATTTCGTGACTGAGGTGTATATTTTTTGTCGTATTAATTTCTCAGGTCTTGAAAATCGTACAAAAATCTGTAAACTTTTCGGCCAATAACTTTTTCCGACATAATTCATTTATAGTTTTTTCTTTAAGGTGCATCCAGAGACGGGACGAAACTAATTAGTGAAAAGCATTTTTAGATATTGCTAGAAGATACAAAAAATATGTATGGTAAATGAATAGCACAGCTAATAAACAATACCTACTTTATTTTTCAATTTTGTACTTTATTATTACACTTATTGTACCTTTGCTTACCCCTTCGGGGATATGGGCGTGAAGATACTTTTTTATTATTACACTTAAAAAGAAAATGTACTCTATTTATTCAATTAAAAGGTGGCAAAGATACGGTAGACTCAATCGAAACCTTACCTAAATAATAAAGCGTAAAAAAAATTGAGTCGACAACATATATCCGCAAAATTCGGATTATCGAGTATTTTGGTAAAATAGTGATTAAAAATTCTAACGGTACTGACAGACAAATCGGCTATATTTCTTTAAAGGTTACACATATGTGGTGTAGATGGCGTCAGCATTTATTAAAGTATCATAGAACGGAGCGCAGATTATCGTGAAACTTATTTGTCTTCGTTTATAAAAGATTAGAAATTAAAAAATAGCAGCACTATAGTGTTGTCTTTATTAAACCAACGCAATAGTTGAAAGAAGACGTCACTACAGTGTTGCTACATTTTAATGTCTACTATTTTAGTTAGTATCTAAGATTGCGTATTATGAGACTTCCGAGCGAAGCCGGGTTCTCATCTAGTTTAAGAAAAATCTAAAGCTGCACATACTAATAAGTTGTTATAACCTATACATAAGAATTTTTTTACACCACCAGCTCCACCGGGTTTTTTCTGTAAATCTCAACATTATTCCGCGGAGATCAGAGTGCTAAGTGTGAGTTTTTCTTTTCGCATTCGATCGTGAGCGCGTTTCGAGTTTACTAGGAGTTTGTATGTGATTTGTACAGCGCCACCACGTTTACCACTAGGTGGCGCTGTACAAATCACATACAAATTCCTATTAAACTCCAAACGCGCTCACGATCGAATGCGAAAAGAAAAACTCACACTTAGCACTCTGAACACGGCAGTGACAAACGCTGACGTGGTTGCGACAAGAATTCGTAAAGCGCTGATACAAGACCCAGGTGAGACAATGCAGAACTGTACAACCTAGTAGTTACGAACTGACTTTAAAAAAAGAATTCAATTTTTTGTCCGATTCACACGATTTACGCCTAAGCTTTTCAGAATCTTTTCTTCTCTCTATACCCACGCATAGTTCCGGGTTCTTGTCAAATTCTTTTGCTGTTCAAGCAATTCGCTAGTGGAATGCTGTTCCAGCTAATATTAGTAATTTCGTCAACGCTTACGGTCAGGTTTGCCACCCGTACTTTATAATAAAGTATTGTACTTTATTTTGAATATACGTACTTTATACTTTCTAAAGGCAATAAAGTACATGAAAATACTTTATTTTACTCATATCATTTCGCTTTAAAGGAACAAAAATTTAATCTATTTTTTTTTGTAGCATAAATGATACTGACCAGTTTTAAACATCATCTAAAACGTATTTTTTGTATCATTTCACATTACTTGATTTTTTGTTGTATAAAAATAATGATATTGAATATATTTTATATATATTACTCTCATTTATAGTTTTTTCTTTAAGATGCATCCAGAGACGGGACGAAACTAATTGGTGAAAAGCATTGTTAGATATTGCTAGAAGATACAAAAAAAAATATGTATGGTAAATGAATAGCACAGATAATAAATAATACTTTATTTTTCAATTTTGTACTTTATTATTTAAAGGTATTAGGTAAATAGTGATTTTTGTAAAATTATGGTGATATCTGGTTGACCGAGTTTTGCTCGGTTTTTCACATATTTTTGGAACCGATCTTTTCTTGGACCTGGAACATTGATAAATCGATTCCTTGACCCGAAAAACCCCTAATTTGTGACTTTCATGAAAATCGTTGGAGCCGATTCCGAGATTCCAATTATATATATACAAGAATTGCTCGTCTAAAGGTATTAGTTTAGATATACTGGCCAAATTTTAAAATTTGGAACTAGGTAAATATTAAATTTAAAGTGCGTTTATTTGCGAATACGAAAATAAATACTCACACTTAGCACTCTGAGTGCTAAGTGTGAGTTTTCTTTTCGCATTCGATCGTGAGCGCGTTCGAGTTTACTAGGAAATTGTATGTGATTTGTACAGCGCCACCTAGTGGTAAACTGGTTTCTGACGTGTACCACTAGGTGGCGCTGTACAAATCACATACAAATTCCTAGTAAACTCGAAACGCGCTCACGATCGAATGCGAAAAGAAAAACTCACACTTAGCCAGGGATTTAAAACGTTATCAAATAACGGACCAAATTTTTCGATACATAACGTTATTATTGTAGCGATACCTCAGTAACAAAATTATTTTAGAACACTATGTGTATCGCTACCAAAATAACAGAACGAAATTATGAGCGGTAAATAACGTTATAAATATTGATATTTATGCGACGTTGCCGCGTTTCATGCTGTTTCGTGATTGGTCGATGGTTCACCAACTACCATGACTGCGAGTTGGCAACAAGGTACCTACGCAAATTTACAAGTTTGATGTAATGAGACATCGCGATTTAAGATTTACAAGACACGCATTAAAAATATTTACAAGCGGTACGCATGGTTTTCAAAAAATTATTTTTAAAGAATTTCAACCTACATATTTAAAATTAGAAAACAATTCTAACTTTTAATACTTATTATCATACCTACATAAGACAATGTATTTTTATGAAACATGTTTTTTTCTCCCGTGAGTTTTTATGTAATAAGAAATGTTACTAGGTATCTTAGAGTTTTCTTTAAAATGCAAATTATTAACGTAATTACCCCGTGTTGGTTCCGGGCTCCTTTGTAGAATAGACGAACTGCCGTACTTCCAAGCAGGTCGTAAAAGGCGAGCGATTGGCTATGCGAGTCACTACTACCATGGTAGAATTCCGGATTGTCTCACCCGGGTCTGATACCATCGCCTTATTCCTGCCGCAATAGCGTCAGTGCTTGTCACTGTTGTCTTCCCGTTTAGAGGATAAAGCAGCCGGCAAATTTATGTGTGTGGCATTAGACCTCGCCACAAGATAGCAACGCACCATTAACACCTTTGGTGTCTATAGGCGATGGTTGACTCTTTCCATCAGGAGACCCATCTGCTTGTTTGCTATCTTAAGGTATAAAAAAAAATAAAAAAAATGATTTTTTTCAAACAAATGTGTTAATTATTAACTAGCTTTCGCCCGCGGCTTCGCCCGCGTAGTATTAGTAGTAAGTAGCTTACCTATGTCCTTCCCCAGAATTAAAGCTATCCATTTGAAATATCATCACAAACAGCTTTCCAGATTGACCATGACCATGAATCATACATTTACAAAGATAAACAAATAGACGGACAATTAGACGTCACTTTAATTTTCATTATGTAAGGTGAGAATTCTTTAAGGTTAGTATGCATATTATTGAATTTATTGAAGAGCGTGGTTTATAGCAGCAGCAAAATATAAAAATCTGTAAAATATAATTCCTGAAACTTTCCGCTAAATTATTTAAGCATAGATTTTTGTTTGTCTTTTATTTTAATTTTTGAATTAAAGCTGTTAAGCACGATGATCATTTTTTTGAACTGTAAAATGTTTTCTTAGTCACAAAATTTATTGAAAAATATCGATGTAAGGTCACTGCGTTGGTAACGCGACGGCTTTCAGTATGCGATCACTTGAGGGGCTAGGTTTCTTTAATTAAAGATAATAAATAGCATTTTGACGTAAATACGTCTTTGAATTTGCCTTCATAGAGGGGACAGTTCAAAAAACTGATGATGATAACAAAATTGGGGGATACAGTTTGATGTAATAGCTATATAACTATCACCAACATCCAAAATATAGAAAAATCTTAAAAACAACAAAGAAAAATATCGACACGCGGGATTTGAACCTGCGACCATCTCCCTAAAGCCGGGACGCTCTTCCACTGAGCTAGTGTCGACGGGCTCGAGGCGAGCTACATAATATTTTGCTTATTTATGATTGTATAATTTAGAGTCTGATGTTGTAGAAGCATAAAGATGCATCTCATCAGTTTACGACCAAATATTTTTTTGATAGAACTTTTTTTAATTCACTCACTAAAATAGGTGGTCGCAAACCCACCCTGGTCGGAAATTATGATGTTAGTTTGCGACCGCCCTGATTTAGTACGAAAGAAAGTAAATTGAAATAAGTAAATAAATAAAATATTACTTTATGTGATGGCAGCCCCGCAAGATAAAAGAAACACAAAATGAAAAATACCAGTTTTCTTAGGACTACTTTAAGGAAAATTTACTCGGCGAGGAAAATGACGTTATCAAAATATTGCTTAACTCTTATGTTGTCAACCACAACCAAATTAGTAAAGACATATTAAGAAAATACGGTCACCGTGCGTGTGATAGCGTTGTTATCATCCGCGCGGTGACTACTGACAAATGAGTCTAGTCACGAGTTGGGAAAATCACTGTTTGTAAATAATGAACTTCGATGGTGCCTATAAAGGAGAATTTGAATAAACATGTTTTGTATCTATGCGCGGGCGTCCGTATAAGTATAAACATGTCATTGGATAATTAGCTCAACGTTTAAGTACCTAATTTTTTTACATATTCGGTATTAAAATCGAGTACTAAATACCCTCTTTTTGTATGTAGTTTTTATCAGCCAGTTTCTATATAAAATAATTTACAGATGTGAAACGAAAAATCAAGTTGTTGTTAGTCTAGATGATTAGTGTTTAAAATGAATATTTGTTATTTATATCATAAGATAGCAAACAAGCTGATGGCTCTCCTGATGATATGAGAAACCATCGCCTATACTCTAGACATCAACAATGTTAACGGTGCGATGCTATCCGTGTGGATGTGTTTGGTGATATGGCCACCTTACCCTCCAAACCGGAACAAGACAATAACAAACAAGTGGTAGATTTCTGCGTTGTCTCGCCCGGGTATTTGGTACCACTGCCTTACCTATTTGTGTCAACGCACCGTTAACATTTTTGATGTCTATAGGCGATGATTTCTCTTTGCATCAGGATGGCTCTCCTGATGGAAAGAGAAACCATCGCCTATAGACATCAAAAATGTTAACGGTGCGTTGCCATCCGTGTGGTGGGTTTACAATGCCACATGCACAAGTCTACCGGATACCTTACCCTCCAAACCGAAACAAGACAATGACAAAGAGGTGGTAGATTTCTGCTTTATCTCGCCCGCGTATTTGGTACCACCGCCTTACCTATTTGTGTCGCAAATAGCGTCAGTGCTTGTCGCTGTCCTGTTCAGGTTTGGAGGGTAAGGTAGCCATTAAACTTATGCATGTGGTATTGGACCTCGCCACAAGATAGCAACGCACCATTAACACCTTTGGTGTCTATAGGCGACGGTTAACTCTTTCCATCAGAAGACCCATCTGCTTGTTTGCGGTCTTATGATAATCTTCCTGAAAATTTGAACCGATTCGAACTAGAAAATTTTGAGAAATTTTGCAAAAACCTCAAAAAAATTAACGAAATAGTAATCAGCGCTTTTCTTTCATAACTGCGTACAATGCATAAATTGCATCAAAATCAGTTTTTCCGTTCGGGAGTTATCGTTGACAAAAAATTTAAAAAAATTGTTTTTTCGACAAAACTTAGAAATTTTTCAAACAATATTTTTTTTATCTTCTTTATTATTTTAGTACTAAAAGAACTACGTCAAATGCCGTTTCAAAAATTAAAATCAATTCAAATTTTCAAAACGAATAGCTTTTCACATATAAAAATTACGTTATTTACAGGAAATTTACTTCGTAATTTTAAAATAACTTTCAGACAAAACAAAATATACCGATATAGTTTAAAATTTGATCAGTTCTTCTACTTAAAAGACTGCGTCAATTACCATAAATTGAATTAAAATCAGTTGATTCTTTCGGGATAAGTCAATTACGAAAGTTATTGAAAAAAGTTTTTTTGTTATATTTCTTCGATATTTTTTACGTTGAATGTTATTCAAACGTTGGTCATCATTTTGAATAAATATACATCTTTTTGAACAATGAATAACTAAGTACCTATCATTTTAAAAAAAACTTTAGATTTTGAACTCTTAGAACTCAAAACATAGAGTTTTGAGTGAGCTTAGGCATAGTTATTTTTGTTTGAGCTTAAAATACCTCAATTTAGCGGGGAGTTTCAGGGATGACCTGCAAGGTCAACTGGCTTTCAGATTTTTTAATACAGTTACATAAGTTGGTTAGATAGGTGTGTTACACACATAGCAATCCTAATAGATTGGTATAATTTATTTAGGTTTGTGGTATAATTCGGTATATAATATAATAAGTATTATTTTCATAGGTAATTTTAGGTTAGGTATTACCTTTTAATTGCAAGTTTTATTTATAACTAGCTGTGCCCGTGAATTCGTCCGCGTGGGATTTTTTAAAAAAAGTTGCCTAAGTTACTCCTTATTGCATCAGCTATCTCCCAGTGAAAGTCCCGTCAAAATTGGTCCAGCTGTTCCAGAGATTAGCCGAAAGTTTATTCCGGCTGTCTGTCTGTCTTAAACAGACAAAATCGTAAAAAGTGTTATTTTGTTATAAGTACCGTGTATTATTTTATTATTTATTTATTTATTTATTACACAGTACATGAAAATATATATACATCCATATCCATTTATTTAAACCCGGATATTTTAATGTTACAAACAGACACTCCAATTTTATATATTTGTATAAAATACGTTAGTATTTTCGATAGGTATATTACCAATAGTTATTTTTATTTTTCGTGTTTTACTTAAATTTTGATAATAAAATATATTTTAATAAATAACTAATATGAACATGTTAATATTATTTTTTATACAATATTAGCGGCCCACCCGACTATCGAGATTTTTAATAGAGTAGCTTACAAAGAAAGGTTAAATAAGTTGTCTTGTAAGAAAGGTTAAATAAGTCTACCCCACGTTGGTCCCGGGCTCCTTTGAAGAATAGGCCAACTGCCAGGTAGGTCGTAAGAGGCGACTGATTGGATTTACGAGTCACTACCATCGTGGCTACTAGGTGGTAGAGTTCTGCATTGTTTCGCCCGTTTCTGGTACCACCGCCTTACCTATTCCCGCCGCAATAGCGTCAGTGCTTGTCACTGTCGTGTTCCGGTTTGGAGGGTAAGGTAGTCGGTAAACTTATGTATGTGGCATTAGACCTCGCCACAAGATAGCAACGCATCATTAACACCTTTGGTGTCTATAGGCGATAGTTGACTCTTTCCATCAGGAGACCCATCTGTTTGTTTGCTATCTAATGACATAAAAAAAGTTCTAAAGTAAATATGCGTGAGCGAAGCCGTGGGTAACAGCTAGTCTCGCTATGAAAGGTAGGTACTTTCCTGTTTATAATTACGAAACTTCACACTTAATATAAATGTAATACTAATTATTTGAAAATTTGAAAAACAGTATTTTAAATATAATAGTACCAAAAACTGGTACATTCAACAAAATTTTTCAAACTCTGATGAAAACCTCTAATTTTAAATCTAACTTGTCTCATTTGTGAAATACAAGAAACAACAAGGGAAGCACAAATGAGTGAATCATAATATCATATACCATAACGAAAATTTTTGGATATAACAGAACGTAATGAATAACGTTATTAAATAGTAACAAATTCTGTATCATTATTGGATAGCGCTATGCTTGAAAATATCGTTATGTTTTGCCGTGAACAATAACGATATCACATAATACCGGTATTTCAATCCTTGCACTTAGCACTCAGATTTGAGGTAGCCGCTAATCTTATGAATTTGACATTAAGATTGCGCCACAAAGATAGCAAAACACCATTAACGTCTTTGGTGTCTGTAGGCGATGGTTTCTCTCTTTCCATCAGGAGAGCCACTTGCTTGCTTGCTATCTTATGATACATATAAAAAACAGATTAATATAAACAGAGTAATATAAAATAACTATCATTTTTTAACTATAGTAGTCAGTTGTGAGATTAAAGAATGGCAGCTTTTATGTTGTAAAATTATAGAGCTGACAACTCTGTGAGTCGGCCGCGGCCTCTGAAATAAAAAATTACAAAAAAAAACTGTTATGATAATAATTGTTATCAGAGTTTCAATCAGACTAAGGTCCGCATTCACTAAACTACTTAAATGACTTTTATAATTATAAATTCCTTTATTTGCAAGATTTTACTGTGGTTATATTCATTAAAAATGTATTTAAATAATTTTGCTGCAAGCGGTAATATTAAAAAGTTAGAGAAAACTTCGAAATACGAGAGATATTGTTCACCCTAATATTATTAACAAAATTACATTGTCCTTTGTAATGCCGACAGACAAGCGACAACCGTTCCTAAGGAAAATCGGATCTTATATCAAGATCTTAGGTCAAATAAATTCTTGACCTAAGGTCGTAATGTGAAAACTTTAGCCGCATTAGTTATGAACAAGGATTAAAATACCGGTATTATGTGATATCGTTATTGCTCACGGCAAAGCATAACGATATTTTCAAGCATAGCGCTATCCAATAATGATACAGAATTTGTTACTATTTAATAACGTTATTCATTACGTTCTGTTAGATCCAAAAATTTTCGTTATGGTATATGGTATTATGATTCACTCATTTGTGCTCTCTTTGTTGTTTCTTGTATTTCACATACGGGACTAGTTAGATTTAAAATTAGAGGTTTTCATCAGAGTTTGAAAAATTTTGTTGAATGTACCAGTTTTTGGTACTATTATATTTAAAATACTGTTTTTCAAATTTTCAAATAATTAATATTACATTTATATTAAGTGTGAAGTTTCGTAATTATAAACAGGAAAGTACCTACCTTTCATAGCGAGACTAGCTGTTACCCACGGCTTCGCTCGCGCATATTTACTTTAGAACTTTTTTTTTATGTCATTAGATAGCTAACAAGCAGATGGGTCTCCTGATGGAAATAGTCAACTGTCGCCTATAAACACCAAAGATGTTAATGGTGCGTTGCTACCTTGTGGCGAGGTCTAATGCCACATGCATAAGTTTACCGACTAACTTACCCTCCAAACCGGAACAGAGACAATGCAGAACTCTACCACCTAGTAGCCACGACGGTAGTGACTCGTAAATCCAATCAGTCGCCTCTTACGACCTGCCTGGCAGTTGACCTATTCTTCAAAGGAGCCCGGGACCAATGCGGGGTAGACTTATTAAACATTTCTTACAAGACAATTTATTTAACCTTTCTTTATAAGCTACTTTATTAAAAATCTCGACATAGTCGGGTGGGCCGCTAATATTGTATAAAAAATAATATTAACATGTTCATATTAGTTATTTATTAAAATATATTTTATTATCAAAATTTAAGTAAAACACGAAAAATAAAAATAACTATTGGTAACATACCTATCAAACATACTAAAGTAATTTATACAAATATATAAAATTGGAGTGTCTGTTTGTAACATTAAAATAACCGGGTTTAACTAAATGCATATAGATGTATATACACATTGGTACATATAACAAAATAACACTTTTTACGAGTTTTGTCTGTCTGTCTTAAACAGACAGACAGCCAGCCGGAATAAACTTCCGGCTAATCTCTGGAACGGCTGGACCGATTTTGACGGGACTTTCACTGAGAGATAGCTGATGTTATTTTATTACATCAGCTATCTCCTAACTTAGGCCACTTTTTTTAAAAAAATCACACGCGGACGTATTCGCGGGCACAGGTAGTTATAAATAAAACTTGCAATTAAAAGGTAATACCTAACCTAAAATTACCTATGAAAATAATACTTATTATATTATATACCGAACTATACCACAAACCTAAATAAATTATACCTATCTATTAGGATTGCTGTGTATATAACACACCTATCTAACCAACTTACGTACCTGTATTAAAAAATCTGAAAGCCGGTTGACCTTGCAGGTCATCCCTGAAACTTCCCGCAAAATTGAGGTATTTTAAGCTCAAACAAAAAAAACTATGCCTAAGCTCACTCAAAACTCTATGTTTTGAGTTCTAAGAGTTCAAAAATCTAAAGTTTTTTTTTTAAAGTTAAAATGATAGGTACTTAGTTATTCAGTGTTCAAAAAGATGTATATTTTTTCAAAATGATGACCAACTTTCGAATAACATTCAACGTAATTTTTTAAGTTCTAAATTGTTTTATTAAGTAAAAAATGTCGAAGAAATATAACAAAAAAACTTTTTTCAATAATTTTCATAATTGACTTATCCCGAAAGAATCAACTGATTTTAATTCAATTTATGGTAATTGACGCAGTCTTTTAAGTAGAAGAACTGATCAGATTTTAAACTATATCGGTATATTTTGTTTTGCCTGAAAGTTATTTTAAAATTACGAAGTAAGTTTCCTGTGAACAACGTAATTTTTATATGTGATAAGATTTGAAAATTTGTATTGATTTTAATTTTTGAAAAGGCATTTGACGTAGCTCTTTTAGTACTAAAATAATAAAGAAGATAAAAAATATTGTTTCTAAGTTTTTACAAAAAATATTTTTTTTTAAATTTTTTGTCAACGATAACTCTCGAACGGAAAAACCGATTTTGATGCAATTTATGCATTGTACGCGGTTTTCAAAGAAAAGCGCCGATTAATATTTCGTTAATTTTTTGAGGTTTTTGCAAAATTTCTCAAAATTTTCTGGTTCGAATCGGTTTTAATTTTCAGGAAGTCTAAGTTGTGTAGAATCTAATCGAATGCCATAAACCGCGTTTCGACCGGTCAAGCCGTCTAAAAATTATGAGATGTTTACATACACACATACACACACAAACATACATACATACGTACATACAGACGTACTGATGTCTCAAAACGTGGAGATCCGGTGAAAACTTGATTTTCGAAAATCGCGGTAAAATCAGTAGCTTCCTGATCTACATACTCGCACGTAGTGGGAAGTTAAAAATCAAAGGAACAAAAGCTATATACTTAAGGACACAATGTTTTCGGAGTTCAAAAATCTCTATTTTGTTAAAAATGACATTAATTTCATACTTGAAAAGAAAATCAAAACATATTATTTTCAAAAATGTTCGTTATTGATGAATCCTAAATAAATTGATCGATTTTGATCAAGTTACGGCTTACGACGCAGTTTTTTAGAGGGAAAAGCTCTTAAATTTTTAAATTCATCGGTGTGCCTGAAAAGAATTTTAAAAATATCAAGTTAGTTTGCTGGAAACAACATATTAATATTTGAAAAGTTCTAACTTTTGAAAACTTGATTCGATTTTGATTTTTGAAACTGCATTGGACGTAGTTCTTAAGTACTAAAATAAGTAAGAAGATTGAAAAATGATTGGCTAAAAATTTCGAAGTTAAGTCAAAAAAAACACTTTTTATTTTTTCTTCAGTTTTTATGAAATTTCATGCAAATATCTTACCTCCTATTCCACCCTCTTGGAGGTTGAATTCTGAAAAATCATTTCTTAGTAGATATTTACGCCGTAAGAGAAATATGGGTGCGAAATTTCAAGTTTCTAGCCATAAGGGGCCTGTACGTTTATATGAAACTTTTATGTCTTATTTTTCCTTCTAATGAGCTGAATTTTGAAACACGCTGAAATACTTAACTCATTATTTTTGCCATACTCAACTTATACGAAATTTCATGCAAATATGTCCAACGCACAAAAAAGTATTAAATTTTATACCCTATTTCATCCCCTTCTGATTTAAATTTTGAAAAATTCTTCCTTAGTAGATGCCTAAGTCATAAGAGGAATATGTTGGCGACATTTCAAGTTTCTAGCCCTAAAGGTTTGGACTGTGAGTTTATATAAAACTTTCATCTCCTATTTTATCTTCTAAGGGGTTGAATTTTTAATTACGCGGAAATACATAACTCATTTTTGACGTACTCAATTCATACGAAATTTTATGCAAGTATGTCCAAGGAATATAAAGTTTCATAAAAAATTCATCCCTTATTACACCCCCTTGAAGGTTGAATTTTGAATAGTTCTTCTGGCCTGTGCGTTTATATAAAACTTTCTTGACCTATTTTATCCTTTACGGGGTGGAAGTTTGAAAAACGCTGAAATGCGTAACTCATTATTTTTGTCATACTCAATTCATATAAAATTTCATGCAACTATGTCTGAGGAATAAAATGTTTAAAAGTTTTATCCCCTATTTCAACCCTTTGAGGGTTGAAGTTTTAATTATCCTTTTTAGTGAATTCTTCCGTCATAAGAGGAATACGTGTGCAAAACTTCAATTGTCTAACACTAATGGTTTGCCAATGGTTTGTGCGGTTGTATAAAACTTTCATCCCCTATTTTACCCTCGTAGGGATCGAACCTTGAGAAACGCTTAAATACGTAATTCATTATTTTGGTGTTATAGCACTCACCCTGTGCTTGGGAAACTGGAAACACCTTAAAAACGGATTTAGGGAGATGGTCGCAGGTTCAAATCCCGCATGTCGATATTTTTCTTTGTTGTTTTTAAGGTTTTAAAGTAATTCATTATTTGTTTTATTCAATTCATACGAAATTTCATGCAAATGTGTCTAGAAAATAAAAAGTTTCATACAAACTTTTATCCCCTACTTCACCCCCTTCTAGGTTGAATTTTGAAAAATCCTTCCTCATTGAATGCCTACATTATAAGGAAAATACGTATTTTCCCCGTGTTGGTTTCGGGCTCCTTTGAAGAATAGACCAACTGCTGTTCTTCAAGGCACGTCGTAAAAGGCGACCAATTGGCTATGCGAGTCACTACCATCATGGCTACTAGAGTTTTGCATTGTCTTGCCCGAGCCTGGCACCACCGTCTTGCCTATTCCTGCCGCAATAGCGTCAGTGCTTGTCGCTGTCGTGTTCCGGTTTAGAGGGTAAGGTAGTCATAAAATTATGCATGTGGCATTGGACCTCGCCACAAGATAGCAACGCACCATTAACGCCTTTGGTGTCTATAGGCGACGGTTAACTCTTTCCATCAGGAGACCCATCTTTTTTTTTTATAGAAGAGGGGGCAAACGAGCAAGAGGTGCACCTGATGGTAAGTGATCACCGCCGCCCATGGACATCTGCCATACCAGAGGTCTTGCAGTTGCGTTGCCGGCCTTTTAAAAATGAGTAAGCTCTTTTCTTGAAGGTCCCTATGTCGTATCCGTTCGGAAATACCCCTGCCGGTAATTGATTCCACAACAGAGTAGTGCGAGGCAAAAAGTGTCGGGAGAAACGCACAGTTGTGGATTTCCAGACATCGAGATGGTGAGGATGGAACTTTAAATTTTGACGCGATGTCCGATGGTGAAACTCGGCGGCAGGAATTATTCAAAACAACTCGTTGGAACACTCCCCATGATAAAGACGATAGAAGACGCAGAGTGAACCTTCATCTCTGCGTAATGCCAAAGAGTCGAGCTGTTCCGAAATAGCCAGGTCGTCAATGATTAGAACCGCTCTACGCTGTATGCGATCAAGAGGAAGAAGCTGGTATTGGGGAGCTCCGGCCCAGAGATGAGAACAGTACTCCATGTGAGGCCAAATCTGTGCCTTATAAAGTTGAAGGCGATGGGCCGGGAAAAAGTACTGTCTCGCTCTGCTGAGCACACCGAGCTTTTTAGAGGCTAATTTAGCCTTGCCTTCCAAATGACCGCGAAACTGAACGTAATTCGATATGTCGACTCCCAGGATTCCGACACTAGCCGAGGCTGTCAGAAGAGTATCCCCAAATCGAGGTGATACGACAAAGGGTGTCTTTTTTGCGGTGAACACGCAAAGCTGTGTCTTCTTGGGGTTAAAAGTGACCAGGTATTGACGACCCCATTCAGAGACATCGGTAATTCGATTCTCGACTTCAGACACAAGCTTGTTTCGGCACTCTTCGACGTGTTCCCGAGAAATACCGCTTCGGCCGAAGTATGCTGCATCACCAGTACTGTCATCCGCATAGCAATGTATGTTGCGAATTCGCATCATGTCATTGATATGCAGAAGAAACAGAGTCGGTGATAGCACGCAGCCTTGGGGAACACCAGCATTGACAGATTTAAGGTCGGAGCACGCACCGTCGACAACGACCTTGATGCTCCGGTCAGCCAAAAAAAGTGGAAATTTCCAAATTTCTAGCCTTAAGGCGCCCCATAGACCTACAATAATAACATTGCGCAATACTTTTATTACAATAAAAGTATTATATTCATTCAATAAATTGACAAACCAGTCTGATCAATATTTTCGAGCGAGCAACATGTCTGACGACGAAGTTTTGGCGGCAACCATGCTGGTGATTTAGTTAAATAAATCTCCATACAATTCTATACATTCAAGTAAAAACTCCCGTTCTTTATCTTTTATAGCATTCTTGCTCACCATTTTGCCTAAATTTATGACACAACCATACATTAAACACCGTGACTGACCGAACGCGACCGCTCCAACCTCTGAATTGAAAAATATTGTGCAATATTAAACCTACACAGTGCAAGAAAAAAAAATTGCGCAATAAAAATTAAACCTGCTCAAAAAAAAAAACAGAAAACCTGCTCAAACTTTCATAATATTATATTTCTCCGTGTTGGTCCTGTCCCCTTTCAAGAATAGACCAACTACCGTTCTGCCAGGTAAATCATAAAAGGCGACCGATTGACTGTAGGTCTGTAGGCACTGTAGGTCTGTAGACTGTAGGACTGTAGGTACGTGTCACTACCATCATAACTACTTGGTGGTAGAGTTTCGCAACGTCTCGCCCGTGTATTTGATACCATCGCATTAGCTATACCTGCCGCAATAATGTCATTTTTTTTTATATCTTGATAACAAACAAGCAGATGGGTCTTCTGATGGAAAGAGTCAACCATCACCTATAGACACCAAAGATGTTAATGATGCGTTGCTATCTTGTAACGAGGTCTAAGACCACACGTGTAAGTATACCGGCTACCTTATCATTCATACCGGAACATGATGATGACAAGTATTGACTCTATTGCGACAAAAATAGGTAAGGCGGTGGTACCAAATACGCGGGCGAGATAAAGCAGAAATCTACCACCTATTTGTCATTGTCTTGTTCTGGTTTGGAGGGTAAGGTAGCCGGTAGACTTGTGTATGTGGCATTGTAAACCCGCCACACGGATGGCAATGCACCGTTAACATTTTTGATGTCTATAGGCGGTGGTTTCTCTTTCCATCAGGAGAGCCATCCTGATGCAAAGAGAAATCATCGCCTATAGACATCAAAAATGTTAACGGTGCGTTGACACAAATAGGTAAGGCAGTGGTACCAAATACCCGGGCGAGACAACGCAGAAATCTACCACTTGTTTTTTATTGTCTTGTTCCGGTTTGGAGGGTAAGGTGGCCACATCACCAAACACATCCACACGGATAGCAACGCACCGTTAACATTGTTGATGTCTAGAGTATAGGCGTGGTTTCTCATATCATCAGGAGAGCCATCAGCTTGTTTGCTATCTTATGATATAAATAACAAATATTCATTTTAAACACTAATCATCTAGACTAACAACAACTTGTTTTTTCGTTTCACATCTGTAAATTATTTTATATAGAAACTGGCTGATAAAAACTACATACAAAAAGAGGGTATTCAGCGTCCGTCCACCATTTGGATAGCGAAGTAGAGCGTAGGGTGGCGCTACCACCGTAAGGTGACCCGCTATTACTTACGAAAATCGAAGAATACCAAAACCTTCAAATAAAAAGGCCCCGGGGCCGTATAAAATCACAAATATGGTAGTTAAACACCTCCCTCCTCTATATACCTACTAGTGTGCATCTTTAATGTACTCCTAGCCGGTTGCGCGTTTCCGGACGAATGGACAGAACATACCGTCATAGGAATACACAAACCGGGAAAACCGCGAAATAACGTCAGTAAATACTGACTTTATTTTGCGGTTTTCCTGTCCCATTGGCCTAATCAGTGCGTTAGGTAAATTCCACGAAAAATTTATACTAAGGCATTTGTTCACGAGAAAAGTCTTATAATAAAGGAGTAGTTCGGTTTTCGAGCAGCCATTTTTGCGCTAATCAAGTGCACCGCATCACAGAGTACATTTACGTTTTGCCTACTTGCGATCCGAGCCCAAGAGCAAGGATCAGCCGATGGACAAAACAATATCCCACCCTAAGCTGAAGATTGATTTCACAGGCGACATCCTTAGGGCGGAGGGCATAAAGTCTCACATCTTTAAACTTTAACTGAGCATTCTGCTCGCCCTCGCGACCAATGAAGATGTGAAGGTCCTTAAAGTAAGCAACAATTCAGACATTCCGAAAAAAAATCATTAGTCGTACAGGTGCTATCGTCGATCGGTTCGGACGCCTTCATCTTTTTGCATTCTCAACACTTCTTCACTCTTTTGTATAAGAATCCACGGGTTTCATTAGATTGCTATTTAAAATCCCTTTCAGTTAGTATATGTTACTTACATTTTGATATGGCTTTTTAAAGATTTTTTGGCTAATTACAATTTTTCTTTAAATTTTTCACTTAAGTGCCATGTATATTTACTGTAAGCATTAAAAATTATTTTTATAAATTATACAAAAAAATATACAATCAATAAATCTTTACAAGAGTTTTCGAATAAAACTTAATCGAACTTTATAGTTGCTCTGAGTCAGAAGATATACCATATTATGCAAAATATGTAACGCAGTGAAATTACCTAAAAATGACGGCATTTCCTACTCCACTATCCGCGAAGCATCGTAATCCGCCTTTAGCTTATTAAATTCTTTGATACTTTAGCTATCCAATGATATAATTATATCTTGGATATTTTTGTGTTATAGCACTCACCCCGTGCTTGGGAAACTGGATAAACCTTAAAAACAACAAAGAAAAATATTGACACGCGGGATTTGAACCTGCGACCATCTCCCTAAAGCCGGGACGCTCTTCCACTGAGCTAGTGTCGACAGACTCGAGGCGGCGAAATTCTTCTTTGCTATATGATCGATTACGTCGATTGTACTGATCGATAGGTATACATACGTATAACTAATTAAATAAGTTCATCGTTACAGATGAAATTCACACTTATAATTTTGATCAGTACTTTCGTATTTCTAAATATTTTTGAATAGCCTTAATTCTGGGGAAAGACATAGGTAGGCTACTTACCACTAATACTACGCGGGCTAAGCCGCAGGCGAAAGCTAGTTAATAATTAACACATTTGTTTGAAAAAAATCATTTTTTTAAGATAGCAAACAAGGAGATGAGTCTCTTGATGAAAGAGTCAACATCGCCTATATACACCAAAGATGTTAATGGTGCGTTGCTATCTTGTGGCGAGGTCTAATGCCACACACATAAATTTACCGGCTGCCTTACCCTCTAAACGGGAAGACAACAGTGACAAGCACTGACGCTATTGCGGCAGGAATAGGTAAGGCGGTGGTATCAGGCCCGGGTGAGACAATCCGGAATTCTACCACGGTAGTAGTGACTCGCATAGCCAATCGCTCGCCTTTTACGACCTGCCTGGGAGTACGGCAATTCGTCTATTCTACAAAGGAGCCCGGAACCAACACGGGGTAATTACGTTAATAATTTGCATTTTAAAGAAAACTCTAAGATACCTAGTAACATTTCTTATTACATAAAAACTTACGAGAGAAAAAAACATGTTTCATAAAGATACATTGTCTTATGTAGGTATAATAATATGTATTAAAAGTTAGAATTGTTTTCTAATTTTAAATATGTAGGTTGGAATCCTTTAAAAATAATTATTTGAAAACCATGCGTACCGCTTGTAAATATTTTTAATGCGTGTCTCGTAAATCGTAAATCGCGATGTCTCATTACATCAAACTTGTAAATTTGCGTAGGTACCTTGTTGCCAACTCGCAGTCATGGTAGTTGGCGAACCATCGACCAATCTCGAAACAGCATGAAACGCGGCAACGTCGCAATTCGCATAAATATCAATGTTTATAACGTTATTTACCGCTCATAATTTCGTTCTGTTATTTTGGTAGTGATACATATAGTGTTCTAAAATAAGTTTGTTACTGAGGTATCGCTACAATAATAACGTTATGTATCGAAAAATTTGTTCTGTTGTTATTTGATAACGTTTTAAATCCCTGGTTATGAATGGTACGATCCACACTGACCGGCTCGCATGCCGCAGAAGCCGTACGCCTACGTGGAAACTGTCCGCCTTCGTCGGAAGCGTATGCGTGCCACGGCAGCCGTGCGTCACCTAAATGACGATACCTATGGGTATAGTTGCCAGATATTTGGAGTCTTGTATTTGGAGTGAATTTTTCAAGTTCAATTATTATTTTATTTATTTCCAAATTATTACTGCAAAATAAGATTTTCCTCCTAATGACTTTGTTTTGTTTCATAGTCAAATTATTTTTAAAATGTATTTTTTTAATAATACGTTTCATTTTACGAGTTTTTATTTGTTTGTAGCAGAAATAAATTCGATATTTTTACCAAAAAATTATGTCTATCAAAATGTACAAAATATTTTAGTCAGTATGTCTAACTTTTGAACGCCTTGACCGATCGAAACGTGGTTCAAGGCATTCAATTGGGTTTTACAAAATTTAGATTTCTTAAAAATCTGAACCAATTTGGTTCAGTAAATTTTTAGAAATTTGATATAAACCTCAAATAATATTTTTTATAATAAGAATGAGCTGATTAATTGTATAATCAATCGGTACATGAATTTATCATGTACCGATTGATTATACAATTAATCAGCTCTATTCCTTAGAAAATTACGTTTACTGTCGTAAATTGCATCAAAATCGGTTTATCCGTTCGAGAGATGTCGTTGACGAATAATTTTGAAAAAAGTGTTTATTTTTTTAAATAACTTAGAGATTTCTCAACTAAGTAATTATTGAATTTTCGCAGTATTTTAGAACTTGAGAAACTGCGTCTAATGCGGGTCCAAAAATCAAAATCGAATCAAGTTTCCAAAAATTACAGCTTTTCAAATATCAAATTTATGTTATTTAAAACAAAGTTACTTCGTATTTTTAAAGTAAGCTTAATGCTAAGTAATACACCGATTGATTTAAAAACTTATCAGCTTTTCTTCTTAAAAATAACGTAAATTAAATAAAAATTGTTCAATTTGTTTGTGATTTATCAATGATGTAATTATTTGATATTACTTCTTGAAAATACTTAAAACAACATTTTAGATCTTAAAAATTGCGTTGAATGCCATTGCAAAGATCAAAAATTTCATCGTTTCCAAAATATACAGCAATTTCAAAAATCTATATAAGTATTCTACTTTCCATTAAGAGACCATTAGGAGACTTGTTTGCTATCTTATGATATAAAAAAATAATATTTACAGACACGATGTTAACGGTCATAGGTAAACAGTAAGCATATAATTGAAAAGAGAATATTGCTAAACCACATAGTAAATCTTAATGATATTACTGTAGCAATATTCAAAAAGTATAGTCACTGCACGATGTACTAACGAGTCAAGTCGCGAGTTCGATAAATCACCATTAGTAAGACGCCGTGCCCCGATGTCCGTACTTCACATTTTTTTGGATAATTATGTCTAAATTTAATTAGATTTTTTTCAAATATTCGGTATCAGAATCGAGTTCAGTATGTATATTTTTTTACCAGTCAACCTGTGTACGAATCGTCGTGATAAAAATTGTTAAACAGCAAGGCTGTTTAACAATTTTTATCATGATCAGTCGAGCCCTTTTTCAGTATCTCACTGGACTTACCGACATACAAACATTTAAAAAATGAAAAAAAAAATTTTTCAGCCAATATCAAACACAATAATTGTGATGAAAAGTGCCTGAAAAAATAAAATACAAACAGACGCTACAGATTTAAATACTAGTATAAATATGATGTACCTAATATCCTACTAATATTGTGCGAAATGATTTTATTATAGTGGGAGTTTTGTTTTAATTTATTACTGAATTATAACAGCTTATTGTACCGTAAAGTAGTGTCTGCCAAGTGTCATATCAGTTTCGTTTATGCCCCGTTTTCACTTTGATTAGTGCGAGTGCAGGTGTTTAATGCAGATGCTTAGTATTAAACTTAGTACTTAGGACCTGCATTAAATTCTACACTTTTTATCGTCGGCACTTGGTGAAACTCCATTTTAACACAATATTTGCTAGCATATAATACTTGTACTGTTTCACAATAAGATAATTATATTTAATTTCCGACCGGTTTCGCTTACACAAGCATCCTCAGGGTATTTACAATAATTATTAACTAACAACGAAATCTAAATCTAAATGTATTTAGATTTCGTTGTTAGTTAATAATACTAATAACTAACAACGAAATCTAAATGTATTTAGATTTCGTTGTTAGTTAATAATTATTGTACCGGTCGGAAATTAAATATAATTATCTTATTGTGAAACAGTACAAGTATTATATGCTAGCAAATATTGTGTTAACCTGCATTAAACACTCACACCTGTCAATCAAAATGAAAACGGGGCTTTAAGCCCAGTTCATACTACGTTAGTATTTTAGTCAGGTGGAAAGTAATTTAGTAGCTAAAACTCATTACAGTTCACGAATTGTGTTTCGCAAAACAAAAAAACCACAAAGCGATAGGCCCGCGCAAAAAACAGCGTAATTCCACTAATAAACTCGACTAAACGAGAGGTTTACACTTCAATCAGTGAGCCAATAAGCGTGGTGCTACTCGCCCAAGAAAAATAGAACTAAATGGATTAGCTCGACAAAATTATGCGATCGAACTATATGCTATGTGTTACTAACCACCACCGGTTAGTAACTAAAATACTAGCAACTCGACTAATCAAAATAGGCTTGTCAAAAAGAGGCTTTACGAGGCGATTTTAGATCAAGTCCTAGTCGCCTCGTTGTATGTGGGTCGCAAATCTTCTTCATACAGCAACTTGGATAACGGCTAACTTGTTACTATTTCGAACCAACTACTAATATGCGAATTCGTTGCTAATATGACTCAATTTCATGGCACTATAAATCATCGGGATTAAGTGTGGCTACCAGCACTCTATAGAAACACATTAATAAAAATATTAACGAATGATAATTTAAGCTGCGAGCTCCATCTTATCAGATGCCAACTGTCGAGAATAAAATTAATAGGACAAAAATTAAGTGGAAATTAGATATGTTTATTCTACCTCTACCATAAGTTCCCATAGAAAAATTACTTTAGTCGATCGCACATAAACAAGCATCGAATAGATTTCAATAAATGTCGTACCATGAAGACTTCCGTAAAATAATAGATAATTCGAAATAATAATAATAGATAATAATATTCCGTAATAAATTATCTGATTTATTCGGTTTGAAGTTAGACACATTATTAACCGTGTACCAACATGACCGCCTCAAACTACTCGATGGTATCGAGCTAACCGTAGCGAGTCCAAAAATACTTTACTGACTCATGGTTAATGTTAATTAATTAATGTTATAAGATAGCAAATAAGCATATGGGTATCCTAATGGAAAGAGTCAACCATCGCCAATAGACATAAAAGATGTTAATAATGCGTTGTTATTTTGTGGCGAGGTCTAATGCCATATGCATAAGTTTACCGGCTCCCTTACCCTCCAAACCGGAACACGACAGTGACAAGCACTGACGATATTGTGGCAGGAATAGGTAAGGCGGGGATATCAGACCCGGGCGAGACAATGCAGAACTCTACCACCTAGCAGCCACGATAGTAGTGACTCGCATAGCAAATCGGTCGCCTTTTACGACCTGCCTCATAGAACGGCAGTTGGCCTTTTCTTCAAATAAGCCCGAACCAACATCTCGTGTTGAAATATGCAGTAAAATGCTTTAAAGTTTTAACGGAGGTGACTTGAATGCTGTATTCGAAATATTTACGGGTGACGAAAGCTGGATTTACTGTTGTGATCTGGAAACCAAAACGCAGTCAGCTCAGTAGATGTTTCCTTCCGAGGTGATTGCTTACCAAAATGAAAAGGAGTGTGGGAAAAAAGATGGTGGCCTCGTTCTTCGCAAGAGCAGGACATTATGCGACAACTATTCAAGGATCAAATACAGTCACTGCAGAGTAGAGTAGTACACTAACTATTATTTGCCACTTGTATTGGAAAAGTTCGGGAAAATGACATCGCAGTAGAATTCCCTTCACCACGACAACGCCTCCTCGCACACCGCCGAGCGAACACTCAACTATTTGGTGAATTCAAACGTGGAATTACTAGATCACCTGCCGTCTACACCTCACAAGTTACGATTTTTATTAATTCCCAAAAATAAAAGAAAAACTTCGAAGAAAACGTTTTGTGCCGCGTTTCAAAAGGCCAACGAAAGGACCCTTAAGGACGAGTGTCAAAGTGCTTTCTGCAGTTCCACTGGATGCAGCGATGTAATGATATGAATGGACACTATTTTAAAAAACTTATAGCTTGCTAATTTGCTTAGTTGTTGATTTCCTAAGAACTTTCAGTTTAGCCTTTGTGTTATAGATGACCCGTATCCTCTCTAATTTCGTGATAAAAACCTTGTAAGTTGCATCTGCCATTTTAAAACCTAGCTGTTTCGGAGACTTACTAGGTTTTTGAATTAGTAAAAGTGACTTACTAGGTTTTAAAGTGGTTAGGAGGGAGTGAATGGTGTATTCACTAGGTATCCATGTTTTGATATAATATCTGCTTTCGAGTGGTTTTAGAACACTGGTGTTTTTGTATTCGGTAGGGACTTGTTAGCTTAGATGTTGTAAAAAAACAACTTTTGTTTAAAATGTTCAATACTAGGTTTTGAAATAGGACAGCCGATTGGTTGGACGCTTGATGTTGTTTTTTCAAAAATTTTTTGTTGATTTTTATAAATTACATTGCGTATCAGTGCTTTGCAATTTCAGTTAATGGAAAGGTATGTTTGATACATTTTTATTTTATTCGGAATAGAAACAATTTTTTATAGCTACATAAACATACTATTATTCAATTGCATGTTTTCATGTACCGAAACTAATCAAAATACAAATACTTACTTTATTTAAAAATTTAGAGATTGTACAGGTAATATGTACGAAAAACACGTTATTAAATACAGTGCTACGATTTTGTATGGTTGTTAGCCAGTTTTGTGACCTTTTTTAAAAATATTTTGTTCTAAATGGCTCTCAAGTGGATAGCTGAAATTAGGGAATGCGGTTTTGAGTGCCTACGCTTTAAGATATTTTTTTTTGTTTGACATTCAGTAGTAATGTCATAACGTCGAAATATGAATGAAATTATTTTCTTTTGAACAAATTAGTGAATAATCTTTTTGTATTACGATTTCGCTTAAGACTAAATCTTAAGCATGTACAATCTGGATAATGGAAAATAATAGTTTAATTTTTTTGTTTCAATCAAAAAAAATCGTTATATTTGCCGAGACCCCCCCCCCCCTCTCTCCAACGTAAGATTAGATGAGATCTGACTCGACCCCTCTCCCCCTTAAACATCTCACGTAATTTGTGGACGCCCCCAAATGCGGATGCCACTGGTGACACAGAGACAGCAGAAAAATGGATAAAGGTGCGTATTACTTATTAGTATAATACACACCTTCCAAACATTATTTATTTCATCAAAATATAACTCACAATATTAAAACACTATGGGATCGTAATGCCTTCACGCTGTAATTTACAAGTGAAACAGTTAATTTGCCTCGATACGGTATTTCTCACTGTCATCTGTCAAATTTGTGACTCAAGGTACGGAATTTGTATGCCAACAACTAGAATACTTGAGTCGCTAGAGTTATGAATTCGATAGGTTTTTTACACATTGACTCGTGGTACCGATTTTAGTTCTTCAAGTGACCGCCAGTTTTTGCTGCACAGTTTTCCATACAAAAATTAGTGACCGTATCGCTAGCGAGAACGATAGTTAAAAACGCATGGTAGCGGTACTGAACTAAACATTTTTTCTTAAGAACATTAATGAATGCAGGTTTCGATAAGCAATACACAGTTTTTACTTAAGTTATAATTAATAAGACACTAAAATAAATACCAGTTTAATTTACATTTTGTATATATTTAAATTTCATTTCATAGTTAACTTTGATTTCCAAATTAAACTATAAATATTGACTACAAAATTATGGTAATGACGTTATAATAGCACCTCCCAAAACAAACAAAAATTTGAGATTCAAATATAAATATTAATTTATATAAAAATAGATAATAAATTCCATTGTAAATAGAATTTTTGTATCGATAATAACATGTAATATATACATAAATAGGTATATAAATGCTGAATTGTATGTTAAAAAACACAAACATCTATGCTCATCACGCAAACGCTTGTCTTTTTCGAGAATCGAACCCGGGTCCGGGTCACTAACCCTTGGGCCTCGACCATCAGGGAAGTAAAATTATGTATAAATATATATTTAACAATGCCTATATAAAAAATATGTAAACGGGTTAACCCTGCAGGCGGCCATCCCTGAAGTTGTCGCTAAAGTAAGGTATTTTAAGCTCAAAGGAACAAAAACTATAACTTATAGTCTGGTTAACAAGTGCTTTTTAGGTCAAAACTTTTTCTAATTTTCTAAAAATTATGATTTAGGTGTCATTCGATTCGGAATGGCATGTAGAAACTTTTTGAGAAAATTGAATTGCCGCTCGCAAAAATTGCAAAAGTTATAAACAATTAGGTGAAAAAAGGGGGGAGGGGAATCTTGAAAACAATTTGACATTTTTTAAATTTGATAAATGATTCAAACAGAGAAAGAAAATTCCCAAAAAAAAGTCCCTACTCCCGGAACTGTAGGAAATTTTTTTATAATTTTCCTAAATACATTTGTTTATAACAATTTTTTAAATAATAGGAGATAAAAATGATTACCTACAAATCATTTTTAGATAACTTTTGATCATTAAAAAACGAAACTATAGTAATATTATGAAAAAAAATATACTTAATCGCGCTTCATAATTGTTAATAAGAAAGTGAAGTTATAATTTTTTTAAATATTTCCAACGGGAATCTCTATTAAAGCCATTGTCAAATAGCTCGACCAAAGCAAAAAAATCCAGATTTATAGTTTAACAATTATCGCACTTTCAATGTTAACATTGGTACTACAAAAATATGTTAGTTAATTAATGAGTAACTAATTGAAAAATTTTGTCGACGGATTATTGTTTATTGACATATCTTGTAGGCGCATGGGTTTTTTACTTAATTTTCACATTTAATATGTTAAAATAATATTTATTCATTAAAAGTTCAAAGTTAGCGTGGCTTGCGCAAGCCGGAGTATCCGTTTTTAAGCGTATTTTTAACCCTTTGGAAAAATTATAAATCTTTATTCTACAGTTCCAGAAGTATAGACTATTCTTTGGAAAATTTCCTTCTCTCTTTGAATCTTTTTCTTTTTCAAATTTAATAAATCTCATATAGTTTTTGAGATATTTGCGAAAAACCAAATCCTCCATTTTTTTCACTTAGTTGTTTATTTTGTGAGCGGCCTTCAATTTTCTCAAATTGATTCTACGTGCCATTCCGAATCGAATGACACCTTAATCATAATTTTTGGAAAACTAACCAGACTATTAGCATAATTTTTTTTTATAACATTAGATAGCAAACAAGCAGATGGGTCTCCTGATGGAAGTAGTCAACCATCGCCTATAGGCACCAAAGATGTTAATGGTGCGTTGGTATTTTGTGGCGAGGTCTAATGCCACATGCATAAGTTTACCAGCTACCTTACCTTCCAAACCGGAACACGACAGCGACAAGCATTGATGCTATTGCGGCAGGAATAGGTAAGGCGGTGGTACCAGACCCGGGCGAGACAATGCAGAACTCTACCACCTAGTAGCCACGATGGTAGTGACTCGCGTAGCCAATCGGGCGCCTTTTACGACCTGCCTGGTAGAACGGCCTATTCTTCAAAGGAGGCCGGGACCAACACGGCGTATATTTTTGGCTTAAAAATTCAAAGCTCTAAAGTTTGTTTTAACAGTTTGTTCATTTTTAATGACAGAAATATTCAGTTTTTGAAAAGCTATATATTTTAAAAACGATGATCAATTTTGATCTTTCGAATAGCATTCATCACAATTTTTGCGTTCTAAAATGTGGTCTTACGCTACAGATTTGCAGAGATTGGTTAAAATTGATTTAGATTTGTTTATCCCTGAGTTGCAAAATCTAAACTTTGATAAAAAAGACAGTATTTTATGATGATCGATTTTGATCTTTCGAATGGCATTCAACGCAATTTTTAAGCTCTAAAACTTTGTGATAGTTATAAAATCGATAGGTTAAAAAAAGGTCGAAGGAATGTAAAAAAATACTTTTTTCATAATTTTTCGTCATTGATTAATCCAGTCTAGCAATTTTGACGCCATTTACGGTTTTTCATGCAGTTTTTTAAGTAGAAGAGCGAATAAGTTTTTGAAATGAATCTTTATATTAATCTGAAAATTATTTTAAAAATATGAAATAACTGTAATTGCGCAATAATGATCCCGTTTTCGAATTTCGCGCCATAATTAAGTGGCTGCCTCTTCACCCACGTCAAGCTACTCCTATTCTCTCCATACTTCACTGCCTATGGTCTGAATTCTCCATCTTATTTGAAAGAAAGATTCACTTTCCGTGACAAGCAGCACTTATAACTGAGATCGGCTGATAATTGTTCCCTGTTAATGTCAACGCAGAACACTGTTTGTTACAGCTGTTCCTTCTCCTCTCAAGCTATTACGGTTTGGAACTCTCTTCCAGAAGATATGAGAAAGGCCGAGATTTATCTCTTTCATAAGTATGGCTACGTTACGTCACTTACTTTGTAGCAGTAGTAGTAGTTTAGATTCATTTTTTAAGTTAGTTTTACGTACCACTGTTTTATTTATATACTAATATACTAATATATATATATATATATATATATATATATATATATATATATATATATATATATATATATATCATCTACCTGTATGCTAAATTTCATTCAAATCCGTTCAGTCGTTTTTGCGTGATTAAGTAACAAGCACCCAAACATCCAAAAACTTTCGCATTTATAACATTAATATTAATATAGAATAATCAAAGACCTACAAAAAAAATATAGACGTAGCCAAGCGCTCGTATCGTGAGTCACAAATGTGATGACGATGCGGCAATATGAAGACGGCGGCTTACTAGTCGGCCGCGAGCTAGAGAGAGTGAGAAACGTTCTTTTCGTGACAATATTTATTTTGAAATCATGCCATCCTGTGTGATAAATAATTGTAAAAACAATTCATGTTTTGAAAAAAAGTCTTCCGGGATCACTTTTCACAAGTAAGTATCCAAATTTCCATAAATTATAACAAAACTGAAATAGTATTTAATGTAATTTCTCAGAACACAAATTTGAAGCGACATTGTGACAGTGTGGTAAGTTAACATACGAATAAATTTCCCCAAACATTTCGGAAATATACGTTTTATTTCTAAAATATATGTTAATGTAAGACTTATTGTTTTAATTGGATTCACCGTACTATATATGTATATACTACATAATATACACATTTTTAAAACATGGTTCGCCGTGTTTCATACTGTTTTGTGATTAGTTCGCCAACTAGCGCTAGAAGATAACGTCATAATATCATATATACCATAACCAATCACAATGACGCAAATATATCAATATTATAACATTATAAATCCTTGTTAAAGACACCCCTGTGTAACCATTAATATTAATTTTTGTAAAAAATCAAAACTTATAAAGTTTGAATTTTTAAATTTTATTTTTTTCATTTTTATGTATGTAACTTTTTTAAATCGTTTATTTTTTGATTTGAATAATTATTAATTATTTTTATTTGAATAATTAATAAAATTTTACTATCTAACTATATCTATCCATAAAAACTACAAAAAATATGCATTTTTGTTTTAAAGGTGGAAATCAGAGTGAGCCTTATTTTGTTTTGAGTAGTTTTATATGCCTATGTAATGTATGTATGTGTGTTTATGGATTTATTCCGTTTATTTTTTGTTTATCGTTGTATTTTGTTTTCTTATCCGCTCACATCACCAGCCATTTTCGTATTTTTTTTCTAAAAACACGCGCACGCGTTTCGAGTCCGTTCCGGTGGACCGTGGTCACAAAAATAGTTTATGAGTTGTTTGGATTGAATCCGATACTGTAAAGCGTATATTTTTTAAGAGGTCTTGAGCACTGCAATACACTGGTGTTAGAATTGTTTAATTTAAATGGCTTAAGCTACAAAATAATTCAGGTGTAACACGACACTTTGAGAAAAATATGACTACTTGTTAGTCGAGGATTTTTAATTCAAAAAGTAAATCGATGACCTATGCTTTTTATATATTTTTTTTTATATAATTGGTAAATATATACATACGGAAAAAAAAACAAACAACATATATTATAGTACAAAAATATTTATTTACATAAATATTAATATCTTTTTTTTTCATAATTAATACGTTTTTTTTTCGTAATTTTTAAATAATTTATTTCATTTTCAATTTTACAGCTATGTTAAATTTTTTTTTAAATATTGTTTAGGATATTTCACATTCACATCATATGATTTTTTTGAGATCATAGATATCAACACTAAAATTTAAGAAAATAAATAAAAATAGGTACCGTCATACCCAAAGCGCTGATATCATTAAGTTGGTCATTATGGAAATATATGTTTTATTAATTGATATTTACGGTTTTTTGACAAAATTATTATCTAAACTGTTAGATCTTGAACTAATCTTGATTATAAATAAAGTTTACTTGTTGATTAATACGCCAAAACACTTTTAAATTAACCTGTATCATAAAGTGCAACCAACACATAAAACACAGCACGAATCAAAATGGCGAATTAAGTTCTTTTATTTTTCCCCAAGAGCGTATTTGAAAAAAAAATGCCAATTGGATGTTATTCTATACAATGTTGAGTATTGTATTAAAACTGGTAAATAGTGAAAATGTTGTTTTTTTGTATGAAGTTAGCGTTGGTCCATATAGAGACCATAGTGTATTAACGGCATTTTCTCAAAGGTCTCCTTAGTTACCAAAGTGATGTGAGCGGTTATAGATTTAATTTTATTGCAATTAATTCATTGCATACCAAGTCGAAAATTATCTTTGTTTTTAATATTTCCTTGTTACGGGTTGGCTGGAAGAAACCTCTATTACTGGAGATGAGCTCGACCATTGTATTTGTTTTTTATTATTGTTGTTATGTTAGTGATTACTGTGTACAATAAAGAAATAAATAAATAAGCTCGAATTTAATTTTTATTTTATTTGTTAGTTATCATTCTTGTGTGTACTTTCAGTGCAGAAAAGAAATTATATATTACTATTTAAGATGAGTATTTAGAATGTATAATAAATAGTTAGCATCAAAAGTAAAAAGAAAATATTAAAAACCTATTGAATTATTAGTTGTATTTATTTAGAGTAAAAATGTTAAATATGCTGAAAAAGGTTCGTAAAAATATTTTCCATTATGTAATTAATGCATATTTACATGTGTAAATATGCATTGACATAATGGCATATGTACAAAATAAATAAATTTCAAGTCCTTCTAAATTTGTTTGTTTTTGAAGTAGGAAATAGTAATACAAATAAAATGCCAAATATAATTAATATAAGTAAAACGCATTATAATTTATAAAATTTAGTAGTAAAATATTAAATCAGTAAATGGAAATTTGAAAGCCAAAGCTTGCAACATTATTGTCTAGAACACGTACGTAATGTTTTACGATACTTGCTAGTGTTGGCGTTGTCTTACACACACATGTACAATTGTTATCTTCACTTGTTTCTAATTGTATACAATGGCTACGACTATATTTTTTGTAGGTCTTTGAGAATAATATGGATTCACGTAAAAACAAAAACTGTTTATTTCAATGATATAATAAAATAAATAAACAATACTATTGTGAACTATATAAGGTGCCTAAGAAACTAAACTTAAAAAATATAATTAAGCTGAACAAAATTAATTTTTGTTAAAGAATTGGACAATTTAATACATAGTGTAATCTCCTCCGGTGTTCAAAGCTTATCGGTATTCATAAAATCGATGAGTTTAATAATGTTACCCTATGGCAAATCGCTCTCAATTAAATTTAGAAAATCCCTTAACTGTTGGGTTGTAGTTACTTCATCCAAGTTCTCTAAAACACGTCTCCCGGACCCGGACAACACTCGGACCAATTACCAATTCCATTACCAAGTATTCTAGCGGCTAAGGTGTATGCGAACGCGTATTGTCATGCATTAATGTGAAATCGGAGCCAAGGCTTTGTACAAATGAATGAATGTACGGCCTAAGAACATCTTAAACGTAATTTTGCACGTTCATGTTTCCATTTACAAAAACGAGCTCCGTTCGTCGGTTCTTAATAATACCCGCCCCAATCATAACTGTTGATCCACTGTATGGATGAACTTCTTGAACGACTTCAGCATTTTGACGTGAATACGTCTTTACATTTGTTTTCATAGTGAGGGACAGTTTAAAAAACTGATGACAGCAAAATCAGGGGGATAAGGTGATATAGCTACATAACTATTATCAATATCTGAAATTTAATTATATCGTTGGATATCGTTTGATTCTTTATCAAAGAATTTGTTTAGCTAAGTTTGGACTACGATGTTTGTGAGGGGTGGAGGAGGAATTACTGCTATTTTTAGGTAATTTCGCTGTGTTACAGAATTTGCATATATACCTAGTATATTTTTTAGTCAGAGCAGTTATGACATATGATTAAGTTTTGTTTGACAGCTCTTAAAGTAAAAATCGATTGTATAAGTAAAAAAAAAGTTATAAATGCTCATAGTCACTCATACACATACTCACATAGACACACATACTCACGCCATATCTGGCGTTCAACTAAAAAAAACGAATTATCGGTCGAAAAAGTTTTTTAAAAGCCAAATCAAGATAGAAGGAACGTATACCATCTAAAATGGATTTTAAATAGTAATCTAATGATACTTACTCGGGACTTCCTTACTCTTTCATATGAGGTGAGGTGAGGGTTCACCTCATATGAAAGAGTAAGGAAGTCCCGAGAACGTAAAAAGATGAAGGCGCCCGAACTGATCAATGACGGCACCTGTACGATGAATGATAAATTGGTAAAGTGCGTAATGTAGGTTTCCGAAGTTGTCTATCACAATAAGGCCGACTAAAAAGAGGTAATTTATTGTTTCACACTATGAAGATTCAACCTATTTACCGCTAATGACGAATATATCCACACAACAAGTTTACCGTTTATATAAACTTCTTCAAGTACATTTTATAATTTAGCCAACTAAAAGTTGTAAAATCTTTTAAGTCATAAAATTTTTCTTTTTAAATTCACTATATTTAGGTACTACTACCGTGAATTTTATTCCACCCCCAAAACGAACCGCTTAGCTACCAAGTGTCACATCACTACATAGTATAAAACAAAGTCGCTTTCTCTGTCTGTCCCTACTCCCTACGTATGCTTAAATCTTTAAAACTACTCAACAGATTTTGATGCGGTTTCTTTTAATAGATAGATCGATTCTTCAGATAGGTTTTAGTATATAAACCTTACCGATATTCCCACGGGAACAATGTCATCGTACACTTGAAGTCTGGTAGTTCATAAAAAGATTTTATTACTACAGAAAGCTAGGGAAAAATAAAAAAATATATATTTAACAAAAACTATATTTTGTAAGTATTTTATATTTTATATTCTACAAAACATTAGAATTTACATTTCCCGGCACGGTCCTTGAGCGCTTGGCAACAGAGTGGGGATCGCTTTGCACACGGCGGCACATTTAGTTCTGCACAAGTCAAGGTCAGCGCTTAAGAAACAAGCCGAGAACATGTTTTAAAATTTTCTATTCAACAATTATTTCGTTTCTTAGTGATAGGGTTCAAAACCTTATTTGAATTAGTTTTGCAAGCGAAGTCTTTTAAAAAGTACTATGTCTGTATACAAGGTCTGCAAAACCAGTGAAAAGTTAGCTGACATAATGTTATCAGTTCATTAAAAACAAAATATTTTTCTTTTGCACAACAAAAAATGAACAAACGCTTCCGCATTTTATTAACGTCTATCCCAAAACATGATAAACATTTAAAATGAGTACACATTGCAATTTTGATTAACGAATGCACACTATAATATATAAAAATTTCTTTTGGTTGTTTAAATTTTATTCAATACTACCTGCAGCGGCAGCCCGCTGCGTTATAACAGTTTTTGGCGAATCCCGCGGGATTACCTTACTTTTTCCGGGATAAAAAATAGCCTATGTACTATTCCACCTGGAATAGTACATAGGCTATTTTTTATCCCTTTTATTATTTAGCTAGTTTTTGCGTAATTAACAAACATCCATTCATCCAAACATCCATGCATCCAAACATCAAAACTTTCACATTTATAATATTAACTAGCGGTCCGCCCCGGCTTCGCACGGGTATAAAATATATCGCCTATGTCACTCAGTGAAAAAAATGATTAAAATCGATCCAGTAGTTTTGATTTATTCATTACTGCCCGTGGCCCGCACGCGTTAAATTTGGGGTTCTGCTATCTTTGGAATATCTAAATTCATATAGGTACTACATTTTTTGGTTTTTACATTTTTATCTATTTCTTTTATTTTTACAATAAATATATTACAGAATGTCTTTATATACAACGTTCACAGCTTTCTTGCCATTAGACAATACAAATATGTTTTCTTTAGAGGTTACTCTTAAAAGAGCGATATATAGTTGACCATGTGAAAAACAGTCAACGCTCAAATCTAAGCCTGCAACGTTGAGGTTTGACCCTGCGATTTATTAAGGCGAGGCATCGGGACGAACGGGAAAAAATGTGTAAATGGTTGACCCTACGACCCATCTCTGAAACTTCTCACTAAATTAAGGTATTTTAAGCTTAAAAGAATAAAAAATATAAGCATAGATTTTTCAGTTCAAACATCTATTTTGTTAAAATGGCAGTACCTATTATTAATTTTTGAAAAGCTGTATATTTGAAAACGATAATGGCGTTAAACTCAATTTTTGAGATCTAAAATATTGTTTTAGCTAAATAATCGATAGGTTGAAAAATTTCGATGCTATGTCAAAAAACATTATATTTTTAATTTTCTTAGTTGATAAATCCCAAACAAATTGACCGATTTTAATTAAATTAACGGTATTTGACGCACTTTTTAAAGAACAAAAGCTGATAATATTTTTAAGACAATAGGTAAATTAACTTTAAAGTTATTAAAAAAATTATGTAAGCGGTTGACCCTACAGGCTATCCCTGAAACTTCCCGCTAAATTAAGGTATTTTAAGCTCAAAAGAGTAAAAACTATAAACAGATTTTTTCAGTTCAAACATCTATTTTGTAAAAATGGCAGTATAGATATTGATTTTTGAAAAGTTGTATAATTTAGAAACGCTGATTCAATTTGATTTTTTGAATAACATTCAACTCAATTTTTGAGATCTAAAATATTGCTTTAGCTAAATAATCGATAGGTTAAAAAATTTCGTAGCAATGTTAATTTTTTTAAATATTTTCATAGTTAATAAATCCTAAACAAATTGACCGATTTAGATCCAATTAACGGTATTTGACGCAGTTTTTAAAGGAGAAAAGCTGGTAAGATTTTTAAGTCCATCGGTGTTGTAGTCTGAAAATTATTTTAAAACTATAAAGTAAATTTGCTAAAAAATACGTAATTTTAATATTTGAAAAGCTGTAACTTTTATATAAAAAATAAACTGTAAAATAAGTTTATACATAAGGCGAACTTAATGCTCAGCTGCATTTCCTATCAGTTAACCTTTAGACCAACAAAAAGTAGGTAGGTATGCGGCGCCTACGGCATGATAATTAATTTTTTTTTGCTTTTTTTCAACAATGTAATAGTCACAGGGTTTATTAAAAATTTTTACATTTTCAAAACTTACCCAAGATACATTTACTGTAAGGATACTTTTATATCCTGAAAATGTTGAAATTAAAAAAAAATTGGCTCATTTTGGGCGCTGCATTGAAATGCATATTACTTTTTCTTTAAAGTCCAATAAGTTTAGTACTAAAAAGAAATATTCTAAAAGGTTATTAATGCAACTTAGGCAGATATTTTTTAGATTTCATTTAACACAAACTGTTAGCTAACCCTTCATATTTGATATCATTTGTTTTAATGTAGGTATCTTGAAACGAATTCAAATACGAACCAGTTCCATCAGCTCCATTAAGGAAAATTCAGTATATACTACTATTAGCAGTGGTATTTTTAAGAGTGAGATTTACACAAAAAATAATATATTAAAATGATAACCATTATACTAATAAAATATATTCATTCCATTTAAATAACGTACTGAGAAAATGATAAATGTCAATAAATGTATAATTTTCGGCATCTCTTGTTTTTAATAGACTAATAAATCTGATTAAAACGACATTTTAGATAATTAAAGATAGATAAATAAAAACCAGCAACTTCGTCCCTCCATTAAGTGTTATATTATAAAAGAGATTATAGGTAAAAAACTTAATTTAAAACACCTCTGGCACACTCTTCTTTCCTGCTCTTTTATCAGATTCTGGTCACCATTTCACTATAATATATTTTTAATCTTTTCAATGTTAGCGTCCTGCGCGTTTAAATCGGTATTGCAACATTGTATAAGGAATTTTCTATGTCCTTTTCAGCATAGAAAATAGTTCCCGTTCTTCAAACGACTAAATATTACCGTGAATCACAACTAAGAATACTTTCGATTAAATCGATAACTTCGATTAAACAATTGGTGGCGCACAAACTGTCTAACGCGCTAAGTTTAGATCGTTAGATTTCTGCGCAATTTTCTATATTTTTCATTATACAAAAGATAAGATAACTTAAGAAAAAGAATGAACGAAATCGATAAAGTGGTTCTCATGTTGTGGCGTGACTAAGGGAAAATACCTTTATAATATAAGGCTGACACTATCATTTTTTTTATACTGGTTTTCACTAGTTCATATAAATGTTTCGAAATAAAAAAATGTTGTTACACAAACTAAAAAAATACAAATTTCAAACAAAATAATTCGCTCTCATATAAAAAATAACACACACTTTGCAATACTTGTTAAACTAACTTTCAATGTACATCACATAAGATTTTTTTATCATTTAAGGAAACATTGTTTGGATCGGCGGAGTACTTGACTGTTGGATAGCGTTCTTTATATATACTTACACAAGGTTATAGATAAAACTGTGTTGCGCCGTTAATTGTCGCGTACGTTGCAGCAGCGGGCCGGAGTTTCGTCGCAACGAAGCGCATTTCCGTATTTCTTTCCAAATATTATCCTTTATTTATTTATCATCATAACGTGGATCATACAAGTAATATCGTTCTTTGTAGCTTTAAACTAAAATTATTAATCGTTCTTCATCCATACTTACGCAACGTTATAAATTAATACTAAAAATACGGAGGAACACGAGTGCACAATTCTGCTTGCCATCGCACACTGAGACGGGGCGGGGCTGAGCAAGTCGCATTCACCGAAATCCGCCGAGTAAAACTCCGACGCGATGCGGTTCGACGCGCCCCGCTGTAGTGTGCTGTGCGCTACTTCATATAAAATGTATGAAAGCGATCTAGACGGATTTTTGCGATACAGCCCAGCTCGTTAAGTCCTGCCTCAGTATGCTCGGTCCTTTAAGAGTTATTAATAATCAAAATAAGGCTACATTGCACTGTAATAAAGCTATGAATGATTAAAAATTATATTGATGATATTTAAAACGTAAATCTTAATAATCATGTTGGGAATTGACTTGATATTTTTCTTACATGCTATGGTAATGCAGACCGTACGTTATATTTAACTGTCTAATTACAATTTCAACTGTAGTCTATAATCATAATTGTTAAAAATATTTTATTCTTAAATTTAATTATTCTTATAAAAACAGCTGTATAAAAATTTAATGCCCAAAATTAGATGATAAGTAAATTTATTTCCCTCGGCGCGTGCGCAGGACTAGTGCGATGTACGCGAGCAGACGGAAACCAACAAACAGAAGGAACATGTTCACGAGGTCCATTGTGAAGTTATCCTGGAAAAAAAACATTTAGTCAATAATGATATTAATATAATACGAACTGCTCCCTGCAGTTGCATATAAAAGTTTTTGGTGAATCCCACGGGAATTATATATATATATATATATATATATATATATATATATATATATATATATATATATATATATATATATATATATATATATATATATATATATATATATATCAAAACCATATCTTTGGACCATGATTCTGAGGTGAATAGAAATCTGTAGGTGAAAATTTTAATTTATTTATTGTTATACTCTACAGCACTTTGTCTAAAAAAATAGTAAAATTTAAGGAAATACACAAAATATGCCATGTATTATGCACCACGTGCTGCGCAAAATAAACGGCTGGTTCATGTGTTCCGCAGACGCGACAAGTTACAGCAACGCATGCTTTACAAAGCAACAAGAGATTTTATTGTAAAAGCCAAAAATGTTTAAAAATAAACAAGAAATTATAACAATAACAAAAAACCCAACTGCGAACCGACCCGAAAATTTTTAATATAACTGATGTCATTCTTCTATTTCTTCTAATTAAGACCAATTTAATTACTCCTCTCAAGCTTAAATAGATCAAGCCGTTTAGGCTATAGAGCGTAAATAAATACATACTCGAAAAACATAAGTGACAATAACACAGTATAAAGTTGTGATCATGATATACCATTTAAGAATCTTTAAAATTAAATTTCAATATTTAAAACGTTAAACATTAAGCTATAGTTTCGCACAGTCACCATGTTAGTTTTTTAGCGTCATTTATATAAGAACACTTGGATTATCAAAACGTATCTAACTACGTATTAATTATTTAAATATAAATAAGGTTACATACATTCACAAAAGTTAATCGACTCGAAGCATCTAACGCTGTCACACATAAACGTCGATCGACTCGAAGCATCTAACGCTCTTGCACATAAACGCCGAAACAACGTCGGTCGCGTTCGGCGGGCTACGACGCGGCATAATGTGTAAGAGTCCTAAACGCTTCGCTCCGATTGAAGTTTTGTTACGTGAATAGGGCCCCTGGCATTTCTATACGTTTACGTTTTTTGATTGACAAAAATAAGAGTAATTTTTTGGGAACTGTGTACGATTTTATTCTAAAATTGCAAATCACATGCGCGAACTATCTGACAAACGATTCAAAATCGTCATTAAGCAAAAAGTAATATGTAAGGCTAATTATAAATTAAATGGAATATTTTCTGGAAGATGACTGACGACGACGACGGACGACGAAGCCGATAATTTTTTTATATAATTTTATAATTACATAATATTGTATTTAATTAAATATTATCTATTACTAGCTGACCCGGCAAACGTCGTTCTGTCTTTTTAGCTAATGCTATTTTTTTTCTAAATTTTCTCACCTTTTAAACCTTCCCTGGACTTCAACAAATAATTCAAAATCAAAATTAGCCAAATCGGTTCAGCTGTTCTCGAGTTTTAGCAAGACTAACTAACAGCAATTGATTGTTATATATATAGATAGAAGATAGCCTTATAGGTATTGTCTTGAATGTTATTTGTAGTAATAATGGTTTATTTTGAATCGTTGTTGTAACACGCTACACTATCATAAGATAGTATTGACAGATGATCCTGATGCTAGTTAATACTGATAGGGTCATAGATGGATACTCGGGAGGTAAATAAAACCCGTTTAGTGCGTCTGCCATTATGCAGACGCGTTCATACAAACATCTATGTAGTATGTTCATCGCACAAAAAATGTTTGTCTCTGTCGGGAATTTAACACGAGTCCCATCGATTTGAGATTAGTTTCGCTAACCACTCTTCTCTTCATATTATATTTTTATACTATTAAAGAGAAACAATATCACGAAGTTACCACGAGAGTCTCATTTTGAATATCGGTGTTCAAAGCGAGATTATCGTGATATATTCGTGACACTTTCAATAATAAATGTGGAATTCAAAATGTCAGGACGATTTGTTAAAGTTAAGTAAAGTTCTGAAACATTTCACACCACACACCACATTTCACACACACACACTACATTTGGCCTGTCTCTGCACCAGAAGAGCATCTAACTGTTTGTCATCTTACATAAAAGCAAAATAAAGCCTGTAACTCTAAATATTTAATGAATATCGAATACTAGCTTTTGTCCGTGACTTAGTGCGCATGATTTTGCACATCAGAAATCTTGGAGGAAATATGGAGTGTAAAAACACGATTGGATGGTACAACGTCATCTAAGGAAGTTTTGAGCAAACTTCTGGGTAATAATAATGCCTTGGCTTTAGACTTTTGCATAAAGGTTGAAATGAAATTTTGCTTAAATAACGTAAATGTGCGTTAACATTTTTTTCTACATTTACCACCTCCAATTATCCCTTTAAGGGACGTTTATTGGAAAATTGTAAAACACGTGTTTACTTCAATGTTTTGAAGAGTTAATACTACGTTTAATCTAATTCTGATCAGAAATATTTTAATTTTCATATAAATTTTACCTCTTTATGGTTGGAATCTCTAAAAATCCCTTCTTAATGCACACAATGAACTACAAATCGCAATGAAACACTGTAGAAAATTTCAGGCTTGTACACGTAACGGTTTTAGCTGCGTGTTGATCGTTCAATCAGTCAGCCAGCCAGTTTCAATATAATAACCGCAATGCAGAGTTCGTTTGAAGACATCGCTTGAATACTCTCATTCTGTTTTTGCGACTCGAAACCTAGATTCCTGTAGACGCGATTTGCGCTTCTCGGAGGTTGTACATAAAAAAATTATTGACCCGATCGCTACGGCCAACGAAACTCCACAAGATCACTCGTTAGGCCAATCATAGGATTTCCTGAAAACCTCGTTGAAATCGGTTCAGCTATTTCAAATTCGGAACATACATACATATACACATACATCAATTGTAACATTTTTACACAGATATAAAGTTACACGTTTTATTTAATTTAAAAGTAATAAAGGGAAATAAAGGCGCGAAAATAAATTTTAATGGGTATATTTGATTTTTTTAATTTTAACTTACCTCAGAAAAACTTAGTGTATCCAGGACAACTTTCCCAGAAGCGGGACAGGTATAGTTTTCACGTGTGCAGTCAATCTTGTCGATTCCAGACCATTGGTTTATTAGCAAAGCTTCGTTACCATATCGGAACCATGACAGGTAGGAGATCCAGCCTAGATATGGTGGGACTGACCTGTTGTAAAAAGCAAACATGTAAACGTTATTACACAATGAAGCGTAAGTTTGTAAGCCGCGTCATACTTCGCTACATTCAAAATATTTAGGAGTATAAAATGGCAATATTGTATGACTCATAATTGACACTTTGTAAGTTTGCTAAAATAATGTCCTCGGCTTCACCAGCTTCGTTTTCCCCGTGATGCTCCGAGTCCCCTTTGAAGAATAGACCATCTGCCAATCTGTCTGGCAGTTCATAAAAGTCGAACTATTGGCTATACATATCATTAGCATCTTGACTACTAGGTAGTAGAGTTTTGCAACGTATCGCCCGTGTTTGGTACCACCGCCTCACCTTTTTTGCTGCAATAGCAAACACAGTTGTGTTCCGGTTTGGAGGACAAGGTAACTATACTTATGCATTACCATCTCGCCATCTTTGGTGTCTAGTCTGGGTGATGATTGTTTCTTTTCATCAGAATAGCCATCTGCTTATTTGCTATACTTTCTTGATTTTCAGTTTACATTTATAGTTGTGTTTCTTGTAAAAACTATATTTACACAAAAAACATTTGGTACGGCACATAACTGCCCTTCTCTTGATGACAATGTTATATAGCGCCATTTCGTAAATTTTTGTACTACTTATAGTATTGTTACGAATAATCTAGAAGCGTGTAGAATTGGAGCGCGCGCGCGCTAATTATCTAGAAATAAAAGAAAGAGATAGCTACTCCTATTGACAAACAAATAGTTGACCGGGGCTATGCCATAATGGACTTTGTGGAATATGGCATAAGGTTGAAAGTAGCGTGTACTAGGATTTATGACTCATAACATGTTTACGATAAGAAGTGATTCATTGTTTCCCGATACATTTAGATTTTTCTGGATCCAGCTAGGACTTTCCCCTGCCTATAAATACAGAGATGTTGACAAACACAAGGCAGTTTTTATCCAGCGATCGAGAGCGATACATCAAGTGACTAGTGCGAAGCGAGAAGTGTTTTATTGCGTAGTGTTCTAAGTTCAGTGATAGTACAGCAAGTGACTATTGTGTAAAGTGTATTTTAGTATTACGTTGTGTTGTGTTGTGTAAATACACGGATTTAATATAAGTGGTGTTTTCTTACAATTGCGAACCCGAGTACGTAACAGTATTAATAACAGATGCTAATCAGCTGTTACCTCAAAATTTACTGAGATGGCGCTATAATACAACATATCCATTTAAATACGAAATTAAAGTATTTCCTAAATTTCTATACTTTCCATCGTCGACACTTGGTGAAATTCTATTATTGTTACACTGTTGACTAAGCATTTGCACCTTAATTTTATTTCACAACATATTTTTAGTATATCACTCAACCGGTTTCACACTCATAAAAAAGTGAAACCGGTTGAGTGATATACAAAAATATGTGGTGAAGTAAAATTAAAGTACAAGTACTTAGTCAATTATGCAACAGTTGTTAAAACTTCCGCGAAAGCTTATATGGAATTGTTGTGATGCAACTGAAACGGTAAAAGGTAGTGTAATGAATGGGGTAAACTTATCCAAGATCTAAAAACTAAAGGATACCAGAGGACTATTGTACCGCTGTGGTCTACTTTAAATTTCAGGCCTTGGATATGTCTGACCCATTCCTCACACTATCTTACGTTTCAATTGCATCACAGCAGTTCCATATAAATTTTCGCGGAAATTTAGCAAATTAAATACATCAATTTCGTCTTTAAATTATGGATTTTCACAAAGGAATGCCTTAATCTATAAAACATAACATATACATGTTTAATCAGTATTTTTTTTTATTGAATAACATAATTTTATGAAAATATCAAGCGAAGCTTATTTTACTCGTCCAATTAATTTCTCATTGCTATTTATATTAATCCTGCCGCAATAACGCCTAAACATTGACGTTATTGAGATTGGAGAGAAGGCTAGCCGTAAAATTATGCATGTGGCATTAACACCTCGCTACACGGATAGCAATGCACCATTAACATATTTGGTGTCTATAGGTTATCTATTTCCATCAGGAGAGCCATCTGATTGTTCAACTTTGGCAAGTAAAATAGCCTTATGCATGTCCTAATATACCCGGTTCCCAAGCAGCAATTAAGCATGTTTAATACCCATAAAGCAGCTCATATATTACTTAAAGTTCTATTGCAGCCGTACAATGGTGTAAAAAGATGCTTTTATCGGTATAAATGACCTATGACAATTGGCAATACATCTCATTCCACCAGAAGAGGAAAATTTATCTCTCATATCTATATTCATATTGATGTTTGTTATTCAAACACGGAAAAACTACTGAACGGATTTGAATGAAATTTGGCTCTCAGGTAGATGATGACCTGGAATAGCATATAGGCTACTTTTAATATTTTATAATGCAACGGCTTGCATGCTGCAGGTGGTGGGATTATAAAAATCTCAGCTACTTACCCAGAATTGAGGAAGAAACCACCAAACAACATGAAGGGAATGATGATTGGGGGTCCCACAGATGACGCCATGCTGACGCTGCTGCTGGCACAGGAAATCAAGTACCCTGTAAAACATCGTGCGTTAAATTCTAACTGTTAAGTATAAGTTCAATTACTTAAACGTGTAAGATTGTGGGCAATTGTTTGTTATTCCTTTAAACTAAAAAAATCAGAACGGGTTTCTATGAAATTTGGTATACAGATACTTTATGTTAAGGTATAACACTTACTCTATGATTCTTTTATTCCACCGCTTAAATAAAAACCGGCCATCGCAGAATTCAAAGGAGCCCGGGCCAACACAGGGGAAAATTGTAAGTATAATCTAATAAATAAATATCGCCACGTCCGTCTCCTTGTGGGCTAAGCAGAGTAAAATTAAGCATGTTATATAGACGCATAGATTCAGATTATCTAATTAATCGCTGGAAAAAACGGTAACCCCTTTTATTGTTTATTTAGGCGGCGACGCTGAAGCGTATGTGTATGTATGTGAATTGTGAAGTGTAAGCTGTGATGGGATCATCAAGATCGAAGTGTCCATCGCCGCATTTGACAACTAGAACAAATATCGCTCCTTATTATCAAACAACGGGACTATTAACTTTACGAGCTTTTCTAAAACACAGAATTATTTATTATACAGGTTTACTTTTAAAGGCCAAATTTTCAGAGGCTGTTCAGAATCGATAATATGTTCGATTTATGTTAATAAAAAAATAATACAAAAAATATTCGAAACTTTATTTTTATCCGACACAAAAACAAAACGCATGGATATAATTTCAATTGCGCAAAATTCGAACTTATTCGAACTTAACGAATTCGAACCAAATTAAAAGTGATCGGGAAAAATGTACTTAGAGCGACAGATTACATAATAGTTACTATCGTAGTTAAAGGTAACAAACTGCTAAACTAATTTTAAACTACCTAGGTAGGCAAAAAACTCCAGAGCCTCACTCATCGACGCAGAGTGGCTAGTTTATTGGTTTTTATCGGATACACTTTGGAGAGTGCGGTGTGGAATTGCACGACTTAATTCCGCCATCCCCGTTTTTCTATCGATCGTCGAGGCGCACAGATTCTAGGCATCGCCATATGGTGGACGTTGCACGTACCCGGACAAAGAGGTTCGACTCAACATTCTTCATTCGAACCGAAAAGGACTGGAACATGCTTCCTGAGTCTGTGTTCCCGGACGAGTATAATCTGGGGATCTTCAAGAGAAGAGTGAACAGGTACCTTCAAGGGAAGCGTGTTCCATCTTAGGCCTCATCTTAGCTTACCATCAGGCGAGATCGAGGTCAAGCGCTTACCTATCGATAATTTAAAAAAAAATAAACTAACGGTTTTTATAATTTTAAGTTAACATAAAATGAAGTTGATTGACTATATACCGTTTATAGTGCGCGCGGAACTAGTTGGCCGCGCCTTAGGTGGTGACAGGGGTAAGGGGGCGGGTTGTCAACTGCTCGCAATGCACATGAGCTTAGACAGTGATGACCAATCTGAAGATATCGTGAACAATATTTTTTCATTTATTGAAAAGAATAAATAAAATACAAATTGAACTTTGTAATGTTAGTTCAGTAATTTGGTAGTTTTACCTGGAAAGTTTTCCGGTAGTTTTGAAAATTGCTTGTTTTATGGATTTCGGTATGCTCTTTTTGAATTTCAACTTTGCCACCTCGTATCTCCGCCACTCGCGCCGCCATATAGAAAAATCGCGCCTAAAAACGGTTTTTTGGGAATATCTCCTTTACGACGCATTTTACGATAGTACATTCGTGTACTAAATTAAATTAGAGGAAATTTCCTACACTTTATGTACTAATATTTTTTTTCATAAAATCAATAGTTTTGGCGTACGAGCGTCAAAAAGTATTATTCGTTCCGTTTTCGTGCACCACCACGTGTTTTTCGTATATTTTTCTAAAATATTCTACTATTGCCGCCGATATTAGAAAAGCAGGTATAAGGGTAATGTGTCGCCTTTGTGTTGGGTCCCTTTCTCTCTATCTATGGGTCTCTTTCTATCTCGACCTTCAACGAAACACGTGTCAGTGGAAGTTACGAAAAGTATTTAGTTCAGGCTGAGTCATCAGTATACGTTTATCGTGATCGGCATTGAAGACACTCTGCGTTGAATGCGTTCAAGAGGAAGGAGCTGGTATTGTGGAGCCCCTGGCCAAAGATGAGAACAGTACTCCTATGAAGCCTGAATTTTTTTTTAGGAATAATTATTGACAAAAATTGTAATTGGAAAGCACACATTGAATCTCTATGTAATAAGATTGATAGATTTGTCTATGTCTTGAGAAGACTAAGGGAAGTAGGAGACGCAAAAGCCTCCCTATTAGCATATCATGGATATGTCTCTTCTAATTTACAATATGGAATTCCTATTTGGGGAAATTCTGTTGAATTGGTACGAATTTTTAGAGTCCAAAAGAAATGTATTCGAGCAATATGTGGTGTTAATCAGTTACATTCCTGTAAACCACTTTTCAAGTCTCTTAAGGTACTTCCCTTACCATGTTTGTATATTTTAGAGGTATGCGTATTTGTAAAAAAGCACCAAAAGTTATTTAAAACAAATGCTGAAGTCACTGGTAACTCATATTTTAGGAATAGTAAGAAATTATATGTGCCTAACCAAAAATTAAATATTTTTACAAAAAATGTGTATTGTATGTCTATTATTATATACAATCATATTCCTGATAGTCTTAAATCATTGCCTGTAAATAAATTTCGCAAAAAGTTGTTTGATTTGCTGTTAGATAAAACTTATTATGATATTAAAGAATTTTTAGCCGATAAAATTAAATGTTAATGGATAGAAATATAAGTTTATTGAATTGTCCTTAAAAAAAATTTCAATGTAGAAAAAATTTTGTAAATGGTGAACATTATGTAAATTATAAAAAAAAAAAATTACTCAAAATATGAAACTTGTAATTATAAAAATAACTTTGTAATATGGAATCATCCTTGTATATTTATAACAAGAACATAAATTAGAGAAAAAAAGACCAGCCCGCCGAGTTTCTTCCGCCGGATCTTCTCAGTGTGTGGCCGCGTTCCGATCCGGTAGTAATTCTGAAAAATCGATACAATCTATAGTTTTAAATGTAATGTTATATAATGATATTTTTTTTAAATATTTGCACACCATATATTGGTAGAATATGTCGGTAACTTAATTTATTTTTAACAACTTGTAACACCCATATTCTTGCAAATAAATATTTTCTTTCTTTCTTTCTGATTTGTGACTTGTAGAGTCGCAAACAATCGACTGTTTTGCCCTGTTCAGAACAACAAGTTTCTTGGACGAAAGCTTTGCTTTTGCCTCCAAATGACCACGAAACGAGATAATGATGAGTTATGGATGTGTATTAAATATGTGTATTATATAATAAAAATCAGAATTATTCAAATCGGTTTAGTAGTTTTTGGGATTACCACGTTCAAACAAACAAACAAACTCAATTCTCAGAATCACTTGATTCTGAACTCTCTGAACTCGATTCAGAATCATCTTGTAAACTTATAATGATTTGGTCCATCATAGTATCAAATTTCATATCATGATTCCAGTATTCCTGTTCATTTTTTTGTACGTGGTCATCGCATTTTTGCCATTGTTCGGCAGAGAATTCGGAAAATAGCCTTGTTAGTATTGTCATTTTCTCGTCCAATGTAGCATTAATGTGATCTCTGGCCAGGCAATTTTTAATATTTGCCCACACAAGCTCGATCGGGTTGAGGTCTGGATGATATGGAGGTAGTGTGAGAACAGTATGACTTGCAGCTTTCAGAAGTTCGTCAATCTTGAATATTTTTTCTGATTGGGTCGCGTTAATCAACCTCAGGAGTTCAGCTTTGATCATCGTGGGAGAAAATGTTACATTATGATTTTGCAACCAGTTCTGCATATTAATTTTCAAACTGGACATAGTCGGTTTCTTCTCAACTTGCACACAATGATAGGCAGCATTATCCATAACTATGACTGAGTTAGGTGGAAGTTTAGGTATTAATTTTTGATCAACCCAGTTGTAAAAATTTGTAGAGTTCATGTCTCCATGATAATCCCCCGTTTTTGAATCTGATTTAAAAATTAGCAAAGCATCGTCAACTAACCCGTTCCAGCTACCAGCGTGAACTATTATCAAACGCCTTCCTTTGCCTATATCTGTATAAATTCCAGGCTCCGACGAAGATTGCCAACATTTTTGGACATTTTGACTTTGGTTAACGTAAGTTTCGTCCAAAAAGAATATATTTCGTTTGTCTTCTCTGAATTTTCTTATAGCCCTCATATATTTCACTCGCCATTCAACAATATTTGGTCTCTCTATTAAAAGGCATCATCACTTCGATTTACATTTTTTAAATGAATATCCCAGTTTGTGCAAAAGTGTTCTTAAAAAAGTCAATCCGCAGTCTAAAATATTATACTCTTTTAACACAGCATTTAGTTTTCGTAGACTTGGAATTTTTTTCTCTACCGTATAAAACTGATTTATTTTCTTCTTATCACTGCTAAATCAAAGTCATCAACTTGTTTTTTCTTTTTTATTTCTTTTGGTCTACGTGGAGAACTAAATCTTGCTTCCCCTGTATTTTGCAACGATTTTTTACTTTCAGCAATCACTCTCCTAACACTTCGTTTTGATATCCCTGTTGCTTCTGCTACTAGTTTATGTATATTCGCATCAGTTTTATATTCTAAACTATTGACATTGGCTTTCCGTTTATTAAAAAATGTATGCACTTTAAATATTATTTCCTTAGATTGTCTTTTTATCGGCGGACTCATCTCGCTATTGCAATCTTATGTGCGTTTTGTCTAAACTAGCCGGAACTTTCAACGCGTGTTGCCGTCGCAAAGTACGGCGCCGCACTGAGTAATGACAGCAAGCGCCCCTGCCTCTCCGCCCCACCGTTCACATTCTAAGGCGCGGCCGACTAGTTCCGTGCGCACTTAATTGTAATATCATCACTAGTGAAATTGTAATATCACCGCTTTGATAATTTAGCTGCGACTTATACACACATGACTACTACAGCTCACATAAATAAAAAAGACGTGTGGCACTCGGAGACTGCCGCGGTAAAGCTATTGCATAGCATTTTTTATGAACTTATGCAATTACAATTATATATTTATTTTATTTATGCAGTATTTTTTTTCTTTGTTTATTCATATTTAAAACACTTTGTACACAAATTATACAAGTACAGATATTCACTGTTGTACGTAGATGATAAATACCTGTATACCTATATACTTTCTCACAAACAGCTCATTACGGTAGTTTTCCAATACAACCAATGCCACCTAAAGGCGGGTTGCTGAACTAAAGAGACAAGCGTGATATTTCAAAGTCATTAATAGTTCTGGTATTTATCGATAGATGGAAAAACTTTTTTAGTATTACCGCTGTGCCGGTCGGAGTGGGGGGTGTTAGGTTTTTTCGTTACGGAATTTCTGGATTGAGTCTCCACGCTCAAGGCCCGCGATAGAAGCTATGCAATAGCTTAAAAACCAGTAACGCATTTTTCGACCCGGAGATCGAACCCACGACCTCATAATCTAAACCCAATAGACGAACCACTAACAACTTCTTGTAAAGACGATCAGTTTCATTATTACGTTGAACAAATACGGCGGCAGTATTTGAATTATAAATTAATTTTCCGCTTACAAATTATTCATTTGCATTTAAATATTCAATTATTTTGTTATTTTCAATGAATATTTAAATAACAATAAAATTATGGTTGCTTGTGTATACTTAAGGAATGTCGTTTGATGATTTTCTATAGCATAATGAGTTCAGAGTTATTCAAATATTCGCCTTGGTAGGCGTCGTTAAGCCAGAGGTTCCTAAGCTTTTCAGATAGCACACTCATTGTCATTACATCAATTTTTATTATCTATACATATAATAAAATCGTAGGAAAGTCAAAACTGTACATTGAATATTTTTTTAAAAGAATACTTGGGGCGTGATCTACAATCGATATCGAAACCAAAAATATAGTTTTTAGAATTTTGGTCTGTTTGTCTATATGTATGTCCGGGGTAAACTCAAAAAGTACTGCATGGATTTACTTCAAATTTTGCATGAATATTACTAACAGATCGGGTCAACATATAGGCTACATATTATCACGCTATCACCTACGGGGGAGGAGCAGTGCGGAGTAAACGAAGTCCGCGCGGACGAAGTCGCTGGCAACAGCTAGTTTTATATACAATTCAAGAAAGCTGTAATTTTATTGCTGTATTCATGTTAAATTACAATCTATGATAAGGCCTAAATTGAGATATAATTATATTTGACGTATTGTAACGATGTATACTTAAGCGATCATATTACGTAACTTTTTATGGTTCCGAAGTAAACTAGGAACCCTTATAGTTTCGCTATGTCCGTCCCTCCGTCCGTCCGTCCTTCCGCACGATTGCTCAGAGATCCTTACTTAGTACTAGAAAGCTGTAATTTGGCACGAATATACATATTAGTCACGTCACCAAAGTGGTACCATAAAATATTGAAAAATATTTTTTTTTCAGGGTAGCTCCCCTACATGTAAAGTGGGGATGTTAATTTTTTTTTCTCGCGTACCCTATACTGTGGGGTACCGTTGAATAGGTTTTTAAAAAATATTGTAGGTCTGTGAAAACAAGTTTTCAATTAAGGGACTCGATTGTGAAATATAAAGCTTTAAAGTGTTAATTTTTGTTAGAAACAAGTGTCCCCCTACCTCCCCTCTACCAGCTAAACAGTTGGTTTTGGGAGTGGGAAAAAATTCACGGTAGTACTAAATATAATGAATTTAAAAGGAAAACTATCACGGTTAAGTAGATTTTACAAGTTTACGAGTAGGTCATAGTCGACCAACTTGTAAAATGTTGTCTTACAAATCTTCTTCTATATTAATAATTCGGTCAAGGGGTACGGTAGACTCGATTGAAACCTTACCTAAATAATCAATACATATAATAAAATCGTAGGAAAGTTAAAACTGTACATTGAATATTTTTTAAAAGAATACTTGGCTTGGGGCGTGATCTACAATCGATAACAAAGCCAAAAATATAGTTTTTAGAATTTTTGTCTGTTTGTCTGTTTATCTGTATGTCTGTATGTATGTCCGGGGTAAACTCAAAAAGTACTGCGTGGATTTACTTCAAATTTTGTATGAATATTACTAACAGGTCGGGTCAACATATAGGCTATGCAGATGAGCTAAAGTAGAAGGTAAGCGGATGATTGGTATCTATAAAGATGCCAATCATCCACATACCATCATTCATCTGTAGGAAGAAGAGATTTTCCTGGTTTTCATTTTTAAACCAATTTATTTTACCCACTACTGAAGCAACATTTACTAAATACTACATGGGAGATCATATTGTTAGTTAAATGAAATTGATAGATTATTTACAAAACAAAATGTATAATATTGATATTAGTTTTAAAATTTTAAACCACACACTTTAAGATCAAATACTCGTAACGGCGGTGAATATCATTTGAATGTCACAACAAAGTTGTACCTCTCAAGGTGGAAAATGATACCCAATGACCTACATTCGTCATTTTATTAAGCATCCTTCTAACGGCAATATGTGTATAACGTTTGTCTGAGACCTGAGTCATTAAAGTATAAAGTTCGCGGCTACAACCGCAGCCCGCAATATTGAGTTCCTCCGGCTGGGACGACAGACGATATAAAGTAATTCAAGTTCGGTCTGTCAAATGCAGCGAACTCATTGACTTTTATGGTCACAAGCCAGGGGTCGGCAACCTGCCGCTCGCGAGCCACATACGACTTTTTGGATTTGAAGCTGCGGCTCTTTAGTTCCATACGCAAATATTATTTATTTTATATAAAAAATGTGTAAACGGTTGACACTACGGGCCATTCCTGAAACTTCCCACTAATTTTAAGCTCGAAAGAGTAAAAAATATAAGAATAGATTTTTCAGTTCAAACATCTATTTTGTTAAAAATGGCAGAATACTAATTTTTGAAAAGCTGTATATTTGAAAATGATGATGGCATTCAACTCAATTTTTGAGATCTAAAATATTGCTTTAGCTAAATAATAGATAGGTTGAAAAATTTCGATGCTATGTCAAAAAAAATAATTTTCTTCAATGATAAATCCGAAATAAATGGACGCAGTTTTTAAAGGAAAAAAGCTGATAAGATTTCTAAGTCAATCGGTGAATTAACTTGAAAGTTATTAAAAAAAATTAAGTAAGTTTGTCAAAAACAACGTACTTTAATATTTGAAAAGCTATAAGTTTTGAGAATTACATTCGATTTTGATTTTTGAAAGTTTTTTTAGTATTAAAATATCGTAGAACACCAAAAAATGATTGGCTGAAAAATTTCGAAGCTATATCTATTCATAAAAAACACTTTTTTCAAAATTTTTCATAAACGATTACTCCCAAACGAATAAACCGATTTTGATGCAATTTATGTATTAGACGTAATTTTTTGAGGAATTAGAGCTGATTAGGTTTTGTACTCAATCGGTACATGAATCTGGAAGTTATATTACAAAAATAATGTTTTCTCAAATTTTTTTTGGTGTTTTCTCTCTCAAAATTTCTCAAAATCTCCTGGACCGAACCGGTTCAAATATTCAGGAAATTTAAGTTAAGCGGAATCCAATCGAATGCCATCAACCGCGTTTCATTCGTTTCGTTTCGATGTTTACATATACACATACACACACACACACACACACACACACACACGTACACACACACAGACACATACATACATACAGACATACTGAAGTCATCGTGAATAAATAATAGTTTAAAAAAACTAAAAAACACGCTTTTTATAGAAAACCGAACTAAAAAATATAAAATAAATTTTAATAAATTTAAATTAAGAATAGTGTTAAAAATTTCAATAATTATAAATTAATAATAGTGTGAATAAAAAAAATAATTTTATTTAAAAAAAAGCGTGGGGTGCATGGTGTCAATAGTTATAAATATTTTATTGACAGATATGAGTAGAGTGATTATCATTTCGGTAATGCCTTAAAAAGCACCCCACGCTTTTTTTAAAATTAAATTATTTTTTTTTATTCACACTATTATTAATTTATAATTATTGAAATTTTTAACACTATTCTTAATTTAAATTTATTAAAATTTATTTTATATTTTTTAGTTCGGTTTTCTATAAAAAGCGTGTTTTTTAGTTTTTTTAAACTATTATTTATTTTCTACTTTTTAGTTTGGTTTATTTATAATAGCTTGTTTTTTTAATTTTAAACTATTGCACGACTCATGATGCGAAGCATCAGAGAGTGCTTTACGATCGAAAATTTTTTTTCATACATACATATCTTCACGCCAGATCCCTTACGGGGTAGGCAGAGAGAACCGAGTGCCATACATCACGATCCTTGCAGGCTTGTCTCGCTTCCTCCACATTCATCACTCTTTTCATACACACACGCCGGTTGCGAAGACTCTTGACACCACCTTCGGAAATTTTTTTCGCCTTATTTTGGCAACTATTTTTAGTATTATTGTTGCCTTGTTAGTTAACGGAATCAAGATATTTTGCATACTATTGTCGAGATAATTTAATGGAGATTAATTCTATACTTGCTAAAAATTAATTTAGTGCAATAGAAATGGAAAAACATATGAAAATAGGTCAAAAAATTTTCCTGTCCAAGAAGAAACCAAATTAGTATTAAGAACCCAATTTCGAATGAAATGAAATAGTAATATTTTACGAAACGGTTAAATTATTTTCAGTCACCTATAAAATGAGTAGTTGTTAGTTGAAATTTAAAAAAAGGAATTTTTTACTTGTCAATAATTTATTTCGATTTTGATATAGAGCTAACGCAAGTTCAGATGACTTAACTCTTAATATAGACCTAACTTTCGCTAATTATAGAAATAAAGTGAAAATTGCATTTACCCTAACCGAGATTCAAACCCGAGCCGCGCGCTTGCCAGATCGACCAATAACCCCTACTCCGTACGACCGATAAGTTAAATAAAAAACTAAATCTATATGGTGACAGAGTGTGACGGTTTATTATTTATATAATTTATGTTATTTAATTTTGTGTTTTGATGAAAATTATCTATTTTATTGCAAAAGTTTATTATTTTACAAAAAAGCAAAAATCAAGTTCTTACATTTACTTTAGACTTTTTAAATCGTTCTGTATATTTTTAATATCATATTATAATACTTTAATTTTTTTAAGACCGTATCAATTTTGGGATATACAATTGTTTTGTTGAAATAATAAATTTTCAATTTTAGCATTTACTATCAAATATTCGTTAAGTAATAAATATATACTGTTCCAAATTCTATTACTTAATAATTAATTAAATTTGGATTTCCCATTGAATGGCCAAAGTTAGGTTGTCGAATTCTGGCTCAAGTCTGGGTTGCCATTCAACGGCCAAGGCTAGGCATTCCAGTCTTGGCTAACGCTCGGGTAATCATTGAATCGGCCAAAGCTAGGTTGCTCAGTCCTGGTCCAAGTCTGGATCGCCATTGAATGGCCGAGGTTAGGGTACACAAACTTGGCCCAAGTTAGGGTGACCTAGGTGGGTGGCTTGGCCAAGGCTAGGTTATTCAGTCTTGGCCCAAGCCTGGGTAATCATTGGAATGTCTAGTTATGGCCCGGGCATAGGACAATATAGGTTTGTCAAGATGGGCTTCCCAATAATGTCCCAGGCATGGCCCCGTCGTTCAACTCTGGGACTTCCTGTATGAGCTACTATAACCATTTTAGTTTTGTACTTTATTAAAAATTTACTACTTAAGAGGCAATTTTTATCTAAAGCATCTAATATAAATATTTTATAAGGAGTAAATTTTTTTCAAGTGGTAATAAAAAAAGTGAATTTTATTGTAAAAAAAAGCGTGAGGTTCATGTTGTCAATAGTTATTAATATTTTACTGACAGATATGAGTAGAAGGATTATCATTTCGATGATATCTTAAAAAAATCAAGCCACGCTTTTTTTATAAAATACATTTTTTTCTTATTTGTACAATTATTGATTTTTATTTATGAAAATATTTTACACTATTTTTAATTCAAATTTATTAAAATTTATTTTCTATTTTTAAATTTGGTTTTTTATAAAAAAAGTAGTTTTAGTTTTTTTAAAACTATTATTTATTTTTACTTTTTACTTTGGTTTATTTATAAAAGCGTGATTTTTTTTATTTAAAACTATTATTTGTTTTGTAGAATTAAAATTCTCCTAAGAATTCAAAAATTTGTCAATATTAGAAAAATCGGCTAAAGATAATTATTGAAAATTAAAATTAACATCAAGTCCTGTCTTATCGACTGTAGAGAAAAATTATAAAAAATGTTAATTAAGTTTCTTACCTTATCGACTATAGATGAAAATTATATAAATTAACAAAAATCACATTTTGCATTTGCATGAGCTATTTAGTAAATAGCTCATATAAATAATAGGTAGTATTTAATTAATATTAAATATTTATTATTTTTGACTTTATAGTTTTTGAAGTCGGTTTTTTAACGTAGTTATTTTTATTTAACACTTTATAGTGTATTGTTGTATTGCCAACTATTTATGGGTATACCTACAACAGGTGCTGCGCGTCTTAAAAAATAAAGATCTCAAGAAACGGGAAGGGAACAAAAGTAGGTAGTCGTCTTCGTAAAAATGCTCATCGAAACACAATGTCACGTTCTTGTGATACTATTAAAGATCGTGAAAAACGTTTGTTGGTCATGAAAGCATATATATAATCACGTTTACGTTAAGAAACTTTTGAAAGTATATATTTTCTAGACTCGGTAAGATCCAAGAGCGTCTAGCGAATGAGTCTTTTGAGCAGAGAGCTATTAGAGTTGATCTCATTATTGAGCGCCTAGCGAACGAGTCTGCCGAGCAGAAGGCTCATAGAATTGGTCTCATTCAGGAGCGTTTAGCTAAGGAGTCCGCCGAGCCGAGAGCTCGTGGATTAGTAGTGATACGAAACCGTACAGCAATCGAGTCTGCTCAGCCACGTGAGAACCGCCTAGCGGTAGCGCGTCAGACGTCACAAAGACTTCGTTCAATTACTGAGCGTAATTTTATAACCACCATAAATCAATATGCTGAAGTACCATGTACAATCTGTAAGAAATTATTATATCCAAAACAACAGACGTCGTTAGTTAAAGCACGTTTTGATTTTTTTTATGCTCGACTACCATAAAAAAAAGAAAAGTTCCTTCTCAGGCCTACTGGAACAACATGGAAGTTATATCTTTACCTCTTGAACTGACCGACTTGACAGACGTAGAACAAAGACTTTTGTTAAGAGTAGTTCCTTTTATAACTATTGTTTCCACCCGCACCAAAGTGCTCGTCAACACGAATCAAATGAGCCCAAACTCGATAGAGTTGTGTTATTTAATTGCTGAGCTCCTATGGTCACCTTCTGGCTTCATCATCGGACCCTGTAGGATCTTAGTTATCACCAAGCACCAAAGTGCTCGTCAACATCAATCAAACAAGCGCAAACTCGAAAGAGTTCTGTCACTTAATTATTGAGCTCCTATGGCCACCTTCTAACTTCATCGTCGGACCCTACAGGATCTTAGTTAGCACCAAGCACCAAAGTGCTCGTCGATACGAATCAAACAAGCCCAAACTCGATAGAGTAGTGTTATTAAATTACTGAGCTCCTATGACCACCTTCTGGCTTCATTGTCGGACCCTGGAAGATTTTAGTTACCACCAAGCACCAAAGTGCTCGTCGACACGAATCAAACGAGCTCAAACTCGAAAAAGTTGTGTCATTTAATTACCGAGCTCATATGGCCACCTTATGGCTTCATCATCGAACCCTGCAGGATCCTAGTTAGCACCAAGCACCAAAGTGCTCGTCAAAACTAATCAAACGAGCCCAAATTCGATAGAGTTGTGTCATTTAATTGCTGAGCTCCTATGACCATCTTCTAGCTACATCATAGGACCCAGCAGGATCCTAGTCACCACCTAGCACCAAAGTACTCGTCAACATGAATCAAATGAGTCCAAACTCAATAGTCTTGTCATTAACCGATTTTTAACCATTTAATTATTAAGTTCCTTTGGTCACCTTCCGATTCAGATTCATCAGATCAGCTCCATGTCATAATAAGGTTTCATTGTCATTCAATTAACATACGTATACAAAGTTTCAGCTCAATCGGTAACCGGGAAGTGGATCAAATTTACTTGCGAGATTTGATTTCAGACATCGAGGTAGGTACAATAAATAAAAAAATGCTCATAAAACAAAAACTACTGGGCCTACCTGAATCAAATTTTTATGGGACCAATTCGAAACTATTTCGCATCAAACAAAAAAAGAATCACGTAATTCGGTTCAGAAACCTCGGAGAAATCGGTGTACATACATAAAAAAAATATACCAGCCGAATTGAGAACCTCCTCCTTTTTGGAAGTCGGTTAAAAATGGAATAATTTTATCAAATTAGTGTATTGTCATCGGTCCTCGATAAATCTACAAAGTTTGAACGAAATCTGGCCGTTTAAAGTGGGTCAAAATCGCGCCCAAAGAAGTCGGTTACAAACAAACATACAAACATACAAACATACAGGTGAAGCTAATAAAAAGCGTGTAAAATAGTCGGAAAAGATTCGTAGGACCTCAAAACGTGGTGAAAACTCGATTTTCGAAAATCGGCGTGAAATCAGTACCTAACTTCCTTATCTACATACTTAGAAGGAAGTTAAAAAATATTTCTTTTCGTAACTTTTCATTTTAGGACGGACTACAGCGGGGCGGGATGGACCGGACCGCATCGAAACGTAGCTCTTTTCTGTATTTCTTACTAAATATTTTCTCTTTTATTGGTGATTATAATGTGGATCTTGCAAATAACTTTTTTGTTGCCTTAAACTAAAATTATTAATCATTCTTCATCCACAATTACACGATTTTATAAATTAATACTAAAACTCAGGAGAAAAATTCCGTTTGTCATAGCATACTGACGACGGGTTGGGGCGGGTCGGGTACTATGTACTCTGCTATTTTTGTTGCGTTGCGGCTCGCCTCGATCCGTTGGGGCCCGACCCAATCTGCTCAATCCTTTAAATTACATTATTAAACATAAATTCGATTCCAACCTCAAATTGCGCCTGGATTAACACAAGTCTATCGAAACCACGCGTTATAAATTAAAAATACATAAAAATATATTTCAAGAGATTGAAAGATGCTTTATTTGACGATTACTAATGTTTTTGTTTATTAATTAAAATAAAGCCCCAGGTCGGGAACGGGCGGCGAAACATCAAGTAATGCCGCTCAGATGAACAAACTTAATAACTTTTTTTGTCGTGATCATTATTCGTTTAGGGACGTAAAATAAATAATAGGTGGGTGTGCGGTATTTAAGGAGTAAAGGTAAAAAATAACAGAATGTCACGCTAATATAATTTCAATGTCTTTAAAAGTAATGAATGATGAATGAAATGAATAAAATTCACCGATGGTCCGGACAAAAAAAGAAGACCCTAACAGCAAAATTTTGCATCCTTCCACCACCACACTTTCACCCACGTGAATCAATAAAATACGGCCGAATTGATAACTTTTGGGAAACCGGTTAAAATAATTGTTAGAACAATAAATGTGAGGCGAGCGGCAAGTGGACATTAGAGACAACTTAACATAAAGACAACTTAAGAATTTTTTAATAGGTCTCGATAGAACAAAACAAAAAAGCTTTAAGGGATAAAAGATTACCTGTGCATTTTTTGTGTATAAAAGCTTATTTCATTTTTAAGTTTTATTTTATGTAACATAAACAGTTCTGAGATAACCATTTTTTTTGTCATAAGGTAGCAAACAAGTACATAGGTCTCCTGATGGAAAGAGTCAAACATCGCCTATAGACACCAAAGATGTTAATGGTGCGTTGCTATCTTGTGGCGAGGTCTAATGCCACATGCATAAGTTTACCGGCTACCTCTACCCTACCCTCAAAACCGGAACACGACAATGGCAAGCACTGACGCTATTGCGGCAGGAATAGGCAAGGCAGTGATACTAGACCCGGGCGAGACAATGCAGAACTGTACCACCTAGAAGCCACGATGGTAATGACTCGCGTAGCCAATCGGTCGCATTTTACGACCTGCCTAGCGGAACGGCAGTTGGTCTAATCTTTAAAGGAGCCCGGGGAAATATCCACCATCACGGGGAAAATAGATCAGAATAATTGATTTATAACATTTATGTGGAGATTGTCATAGTAAAATATTAGTTTATTTTTATTACTCTCCATAGCTGAACCGGCGAACTTTATATCGCCATGAAATAAATTTAAAATCGTTGACAAATAAAAAAGTGTTACAAAATGTTTGACAGCTTGGAACTGTTTCTTAGGACGATACTTTTTATGTATGTTTTTTAACTTCCCGCTACGTATGTAGATAAGGAAGTTACTAATTTTACCCACATTTTCGAGGATCGAGTTTTCACCAGATGTCCACGTTTTGAGGTCCTAGGAACCTTTTCCGACTATTTTCATGGTGACGTCAGTATGTCTTACTTTGTATGTATATACGTGTAAGTATGTGTGTGTGTGTGTGTGTATGTGTGTGTGTGTGTGTGTGTGTGTGTGTATGTGTGTATGTAAACATCTCATAACTTTTGAATGGCTGGACCGATCGAAACGCGGTTGATGGTATTCGATTGGATTCCGCTCAACTTAGACTTCCTGAAAATTTGAACCAATTCGGTCCCGGAGATTATGAGAAATTTTGAAAAAACACCGAAAAAATTTTGGCGAAACAGTATTTTTTAATATAACTTCCAGATTTATGTACCGATTGAGTACAAAAACTATTCAGCTCTATTCCTCAAAAAAACTACGTCTTATACATAAATAGCATCAAAATCGATTTATGCGTTTGGGAGTAATCGTTGATGAAAAATGTTGAAAAAAGTGTTTTTTCGACATAGCTTCGAAATTTTTCAACCAATAATTTTTGGTATTCTACGATATTTTAGTACTAAAAAACTACGACAAATGCCGTTTCAATAATCAAAATTGAATCTAATTCTCAAAATTTATAGCTTTTCAAATATTAAATTTACGTTGTTTTTAACAAACTTACTTAACTTTTTTAAATAACTTTTAAGTTAATTCACCGATTGACTTAAAAGTCTTATCAGTTTTTCTCCTTTCAAAACTGCGTCACATACCGTTAATCAAAATCGGTCAATTTATTTGGGATTTATCAATGAAGAAAATTAAAAATAAAATGTTTTTTGACATTGCATCGAAATTTTTCAATCTATCGATTATTTAGCTAAAGCAATACTTTAGATCTCAAAAATTTAGTTAAATGCCATCATCGTTTTTAAAATATACAGCTTTTAAAAAAATAATATACTGCCATTTTTAACAAAATAGATGTTTGAACTGAAAAATTTATGTTTATAATTTTTTACTTATTTGTGTTAAAAATACCTTAATTTAGTGGGAAGTTTTAGGGATGGCCCGTAGGGTTTACACATTTTTTTATAGCAGAGGGGGCAAACGAGCAAATGGTGCACCTAATGGTAAGTGATCATCACCACCCATGAACATCTGCAATACCGGGGGTCTTGCAGCTACATTTACGGCATTTTAAGAATAAATACGCTCGTTTCTTGCAGGTCTCCAAGTTGCATCCGTTCGGAAACACCCCCGCGGGTAATTAATTGTTTCCACAAAGGAGTAGTGCGAAGCAAAAAGTACCGGAAAAAGCGCACGGTTGTGGATTCCCAGACATCGAGGTGGTGAGGATGGAACTTTAAATTTTGACGCGATGTCCGATGATGGAATTTAGCGGCAGGATTTAATCCGAACAATTCGCCAGAATACTCTCCTTGATGGATACGGTAAAAGATACAGAACGAACCTACATCTCTGCGTAACGCTAAAGATTCCAGCCGATTAGAAATAGCCTGTTCGTCGACGATTCGAACCGCTCTACGTTGAATGCGATCAGGAGGAAGAAGCTGGTACTGAGGAGCTCCGGCCCAAAGGTTAGAACAGTACCTACTCCATGTAAGGTCGAATTCGGGCCTTGTAAAGTTGGAGGCGATGGGCTGGCTTGAAGTACTGCTTTGCTGTGCTGAGTACACCAAGCTTTTTGGAGGCTAGTTTAGCCTTTTACAACACCTTAAATATATAAATTGCGGGTCACGTTGTTTGTCCGCAATGGACTCCGAAAATACTGAACTGAATTCAATTAAATTTGTAGATATGTATTGTTTGGTCCAGCTTAAAAGACAGTTTTATTTCAATTAAACCCCCTCTCTCAAATACTCCATCTAAAATGCATACACATAACCGGCAATACAACATTTGCCGGGTCAGCGAGTATAATAAATATATATGAGATTATAATTTGTATTCAAGTAACTCATTCAGAACGTATTGCCTAGAATTTGAACCCAGGATCTCATGTTTATGAATTTGAATTACGCTGTAAAGACAAAATGATTAAATTCACTTACCAAAAGATGTTGCCACATTTGTTATCAGAGCTGCTAACCCCGACGCTATGAAAAATCTCTCCGGTGAGGGGTTGAGGCCGATCATGAAATACGCGATGCAAGTGAACACCAGCGGTATGGTCGCAAATACGGGCGCTTCAGCCAGGGTCTTTGAGAGGAAATACACATCCGCTCGGTACATGCCCGAGTGGTGCTCCCGCGTGAATATTGGTAGCTCCGAACAAAATACCTGTGAAAGAAAAACTTTTAATAGTTTTCACACTGCTGTTACCATTTTCTTTTTCAGGATTCAATGACTAAGAACCTACCCTACCCTATTTAATATAAAAATTGCAGTTATGAAGACTAACCTTAAATGATACCCTCCGCTATAACACTACAAAAAACTTTACATCAAGTAAACTATTGGCATACACAGCCAAATTCATTCTGGTGCGAGATGTTTCTGTTGCAACACGTTTTATGACAGAATGATTTTTTCTTAATTCACTGGCATTGCAATCACACAATCCAATTAGTGTCTGGCCGTAGTCGTTTTTTTTTTATAAAAGCTCTCAGGTCTCATATTTATGCGGAATGTATGCTTCTGATTCGCATTTAGCCGATTTTTAATTACCACGATCATTTTGTGTGCACGGTATTTATTTTTAATGATTAGCTCCTGTAGAGAGAGAAAAAGATTCAGGAGAAGCAAAAAACTACTGGTATTAGGGGCCATCCATAAATTAGGTTACACGAATTTCATGATTTTTTGACACCTCCCCCGTCCTTGTCACAGCTGGTCACATTTGTGAGACCCCCGCCCTACTAGTGTGATGTCCCATATTTTACAATTTTACATTGGAATAATGATCTCATTCGATTATTTTTATCTATACAGTTGGCTGTTTAAATTTACGTTGCAATACTTAAATATAAAATATTATATTTTGAAAAAATGTAATGTCACAAAATTTAAGACCCCTCTCCTCCTTGACAAACATTGTCACACTTTGTCGACCCCCTCCCTGCCCCTTAATGTGTAACGTAATTTATGGATGGCCCCTAAACGACTTGCAAAAGTTGACAAAAATATACATTAATTACTTTTCAATAGACTTTTCAAAATGAGGGAACTCTCAATTCGGTTGTACTTTTTTATTACCCTAGAACTCGGTTATTTATTAACGGGTTTTGAAAATTATTATAAGTAAAGTCGATTGCTACAGTTTTACTGAGTTTAATTTACAAACCACCCATTTCTAGATTTAAGGGTTGGTTTTGTAATAAAATCGTTTTTTTTAAATTAATAGTTAATTAGTGTATTAGATACACGCAAATAAATAATAAATTTTATTTATTAGTAGATAATGCTAGAGACTAGGGAATGACCTTCACGTTTAATGACGTAATGATTTCTCATGCTATACCTGCGTCTTATTTCGCGTCTAGTAGGTAGGTACATGTCGTAAGGACGCTATGGAAATGCGGACAACTGGTTATTTACTACGCGAGTTATAATAATAGTTGCTAGCATTTGTGAATCCGCACAATGTTATAACCAATAATGGTCCCGGAGCTGACAGCGAATTTCGAGAAGGTCAGCTTTCATTGGCAGATTGGAATTGCGAAAAAATATGATTTTTCAAATGGCGATGCTAGGCCTGGCGAGTCTGGCAGGGCGTTCGCTACTGCGCAGTATATAACATTTGTAAAAAAAAATTAACCAAAAAATGTATTTTTGGCAACTTGATTTATATTTCATCTTTTAATTAGGTTTGTTTACAATTTAAAAAAATATCCCAGACCATTTTGTCGGTTTTAAATTGTTCAAATATATTTTACGAAAGTTTCTAATAAATTAATTTCACATTTATTTAATATTTTATCACACAACAAAATTTTATATTTAACATTTGTCGTGGCATGTTTATTGTCTTCTTTTATCATCTTATGTAGGAAAAATGATAACAATTTCAAAATCGACAAATATCTCATCTCTCGCTTACGATTCTCATATTTATGAGAATATTGTAAAGCTGGGTGGACATGGCATTGTTTTGCACGTTTTTTAGTATTCAATTTTAAGTGTACACTAAGCCGGGTATTTGTACAGTAAATTTTATATTTGTAAAAATTAATCACCGCATTTTTTACACATATTTTGTCAACTGCGTGCCACTACAAACCGAATAAGTACGTTAAAGTTATTAATTAATTTAAACGTGTGTATTTCCGGTATACGATTTTATGCAATACAAAACACGTGTGAACAGTTCTATAAACAATGTAGGTGTTACCATGTATTCGTTAAAACATATATTGCAAAAAAGTGCAGATCAGTATCGTGTGAACCCAGCCTAAGAATGCTGAAATGTTATATCATAGATATATTAAACGTCGGGTGATATCATGTCTGTCTGTCAAACTTTAACTGTCATTGGGTGTGTTCAGAATAACAACTAACCTAAAATATCTAACAAAGAGAGTCAGACCTGTCAGACTAAACAAAATGTTATTCTGAGCATCTGAGGTCAGCCGGTTATGGCCTGAACACACTTTCCTATCTTTAACTGTCAATATCTATATAAGAAGTGTCACATGTATACAATCGCGACTTGGCTTACTAAGGAAAATGGCAGCATTAGTCTAAGTATCTATAAAATGTCCTGGAAAAACTTAGCGCAGAATTCTAACAATCTAACTTAGATATTACTTAGTTTAACAGTTCTTCTGAACACACTTATTAAAAGTCATAAAGCCATGGAACCCATTTATGTCAGCATAGCGCGAATAACATGTTAAAATGTTGTTTTTATTCCAGTAGATTTTTTCTAATATACCTATCATAAGGTAGTTATCTCCTTCCATCAGGAGAACCATCTGATTTTTTATCTTACGAAATAAAATATTTATTATGAATCGTAGGTAAAAATAAAACTTGTTTCATCTTAAATATCTGTCAAACAAAATTGACATGTATAAAAATAAAAAAGTAACTTTTAACGGTGTAAAATCCGACTTTACTCATTCAATCTGCCGTGCCACTCATTTTTTTAAATCATAAGATATCAAAACAAGCAGATGGATCTCCTGATGGAAAGAGCCAACATCATCACCTATAGACACCAAAGATGTTAATGGTGCGTTGCTATCTTGTGGCGAGGTCTTATGCCACATGCATAGGTTTATCGGCTATCTTACCCTCCTTATTATAGTAAGTATAATATAGATTACATGTTATCTATTCACGGATTAAGTGGCCTGGGTCAGCTCTTGTCATTATAATTGTCACAATTATTATTATATCAAGGTAAATATAACATTATTAATACAATGATTGATTCAAATTACTATATTTTACACCATCTAGTATTTATGTGCTAAAACATAAACACATTATCATGCATCATGAAACAAACATAATACAATCTATTGTGTGTCATTTGCATAATATAGATTTTATCGCAACGTATGAAAGAATTATCTTCTTATATATTCATTATGGCAGTTATACACGCATCCATTTTATGTTTCCCATTGTTGGCCCCGGGCTCTTTTGAAGAATAGACCAACTTCCGTTCTTCCAAGCAGGTCGTAAAAGGCGACCGATTTGCTATACGAGTCACCAAATATCGTGGCTACTACGTGGTAGAGTTCTGCATTGTCTAGCCCGCGTCTGGTACCACCGCCTTACCTATTCCTGCCGTAATAGCGGCAGTGCTTATCACTGTCGTGTTCCGGTTTGGAGGGTAAGGTAGCCGGTAAACTTATGCATGTGGCATTAGACCTCGCTACAAGATAACAACACACCATTAACATCTTTGGTGTCTATAGGCGATGGTTGACTCTTTACATCATCAGACCCATTTGCGTGTTTGCTATCTTATGATTTAAAAAAATGAGTGGCACGGCAGATTGAATAAGTCGGATTTTACACCGTTAAAAGTTACTTTTTTATTTTTATACATGTCAATTTTGTTTGACAGATATTTAAGATGAAACAAGTTTTATTTAAACCTACGATTAATAATAAGTATTTTATTTCATAAGATAAAAAATCAGATGGTTCTTCTGATGGAAGGAGATAACTATCGCATATAGGCAACAATAATGTAGGTGTCTATAAGCTATGATTAAAGTGGTGAGTTGCTATATATATATATATGTATATATATATATAGCAACTCACCACTTTAATCATAGCTTATAGACATATATATATATATATATATATATATATATATATATAATTGGAATCTCGGAATCGGCTCCAACGATTTTCATGAAAGTCACAAATTAGGGGTTTTTCGGGTCAAGGAATCGATTTATTAAGGTTCCAGGTCCAAGAAAAGCTCGGTTCCCAAGATATAGGTATGTGAAAAACCGAGCAAAGCTCGGTCAACCAGATATTTAATATTATAAATGCGAAAGCAACTCAGTCTGTCTTATTTCACGCCTAAACCACTGAACCGATTTGAATAGGTACAAAGATAGTTTGAAACCGGAGAAAGGATGTAGGATAGTTTTTATCCCGGAAGTCCCACGGGAACGGGAACAAAGCGGATAAAACCCCGGGACTTTTACTTTAGAATCTTTTCCACGCGAACGAAGTCACGGACACAGCTAGTAGTTAATAATATTATAAGGTTGACTGGTAAAAAAAAGACTGTACAGACTGAAGGAGTGTACACCCGCTTACAGAGTTTGTTGTCTACAAAGGGCGATTAGTCATTGCGACACATCAGTCAAAGAGCGCGCATCTTATCCGCGCGATGACCATAATTTTTGAATATTGTTGTGTGTGTTAGTCTTCGATCAGAAATGGTCGAAGGTGTTAGTATACTAATTTCGTTGTGGTTTACTATGTAGTTAAGCAATATTCTCTTTTTAATATTTATTTCTCAAATTTACTGGTTTAATTGTCGCCTCTGAGGTTTAGTGGTCTGGTGTCAGTGTTGCTAAGTTCCAGGTTCGATTCCCAGGTCAGAAAAATAAAAAATGTGTTTTTCAGTTTTGTGATAAAAACAACGTCCAGTTCTAGCCGAGCACTTAGCCAATCCCAGGGATAGGCAGGGATTGCATAAGTGCTCGGTTGACGATAGGCTTGCCATCTATCACATTTGGGATTAAGTATCTCCGGCTAATCGTGGGTGCACTGGCTGTAACTCTGCCTACCTCTTCGGGGGTACAGGTGTAAAGATACTTTTTTGACTGGTTACACACGACGTTTAACTATTGTGTCCTTCAATATGTATAAACTTTTACCAGTCAACCTGATTAAAGCATAAAAAGTTTATTGTCTGAAAAAATGTTATTAATTCATAATACATACGTTAATAACGGCGAAGATATTTTGGAATGTCATATTTGTGAGGAACATGAAGATGGCTCCGTTGATGTTCATTACGCCGTCCTGGTCAAGATGCTGGCCGAAGTAGACTACGCCGATGAGAATTGACACCATCTAAAACAAAGCTGTCCTTACAAACATTTTAATATTTGCTAGGCTGCCGTCCTGCAGCCCGTACATGTTTTTGATAATTTCTACAGAGTGGATTATTTTAGGAATAGAAGGGCAGCCTTATATCTGTAAGAAATTTCATCTAAATCCGTTCAGCGGTGTTTACGTGATTACGTAAAACCATCTGAACATATAATGATATAAAAATACCCAAGATATAAACAACAAATACAAATCCAAAAATTTTATCTGGGTATACCAGATAAAATTTTTGAATTTGTATTTGTTATGGACCAAGTAAAAAAAATAATGGGTATTATCCATAATGCCCGTACATTACGAATAACAAGCTATTTAGGGCAAAATAAATTTTTATAATTTAACCTTCCTTATTTAATCACATTGCCTCGACATTATGAATACTGTTACGTGGTTTTCGGGCAATTTGATACGTACCAATACACAAGTATGTGGGGTTCTAAATATAAGCAAATTAACGAAGGTAAACTGTATGTATGTATTTTTTTTATTAGGGCAATGGGCCCACCTCTCGTTCCCACCACTGTAACTTCTGTAAACAGCGTCAACCTTCCTGATAACCTCTGAGTTGCGAGCTCAGGGTGCCCTGGGGGAAAAGCTAAGCTGTCTTGGAACCCGCATCGAATTTAATCAGAAAAGTATAGGAGGAGTAGAAAAATACATCCAGTTTCCCTCCCTTTACAGCAGGAGACAGCGTAAAAGATAAAGCAAAAAACTGCTAAGAAATAAGACGTTTACAATCAGGTTAAGCCTGATTGCTATTGTACCACGGTAATTTAGGTATTTGAGGACCTACGAAAATGGCCTACTTAATTCTGCTTCGTATTATGACAAAATCGCTTGAAGGCACGGAAATTCCCACGTGTTGCTACAAGGTCGGAATAGTAGATTACCCCCGATATACATCGTATACTATCATCGTACTATATACGATATGTATCGTATGATTACGTTCATTTTGCCAGAGATTACACTCCCAAAGAATACGATGTGCAGTTTGTTCATAGTTACAGTTTATGGTGGAACATTCGCAAAATGGAGAAGGAACTAATGTATGTATGTATGTGAATGAAGGTAAATTGTTGATTTTCAATAATGTCGTATTAATCACTTGTTCCATGACTTACACTATGAGTAAGAACAGTCCAACCCGAAACAGACATAATATGTCGAAGGTAAGTTAATGACATAAAAATAATTGTGTGGTTTTATGAAATTACGATGCACTCGCCTCCCATATGACTACGGAACGGAATGTCGCTTGATATGTCGACTCCAAGAATTCCAACACTGGCTGAGGCTCTCAGGGTAGTATTTTCAAAATGAGAAGATACGTCATCGGGTGATCAGTGCAAGTGCAGAATCAGTGCAAGTTTTCAGGAAATAACTGGAATTCAATCGATGCTGTCATCTGCGTTACGATCAGTCAAGCAATTGAAAGGTTATGACAGGTTATTATGACAAGTGTATTACAAACATACATATAGGACGTGTAATACACAAGTGTATTACACACATATATACATAAATACATAATGACGTGTTGTAAAAGTAGTCAGAACCGATTTATAGAACCTCCAAAGGAGATCTGATGGAAACTCAATTTTCGAAAATGGGGGGAAGCCAACAACATGATTTTCAAAAACGGCGGTGAAACCAACAACATTCCGATTTACGAAAATCCAAACAAGATCTGATGAAAATCGATTTTCGAAAATTGGGGTGAAAAAATGTACCTACAGATGCAAAGGGAAGGCAGAAGTAAGATCACTAACCACAGTCTGTAGGAAGCGCACTTTGATGAGCATAGGCTCTATGGTGACGGATAGCCAGGAGTGCCACAGCACAGCGTGGAACTGCGCGCATCACAACATCTTCTGGGATAAGAGTACTCACCACAGTCTGTAGGAAGCGCACTTTGATGAGCGTAGGCTCTATGGTGACGGATAGCCAGGAGTGCCACAGCACAGCGTGGAACTGCGCGCATCACAACATCTTCTGGGATAAGAGTACTCACCACAGTCTGTAGGAAGCGCACTTTGATGAGCGTAGGCTCTATGGTGACGGATAGCCAGGAGTGCCACAGCACAGCGTGGAACTGCGCGCACCACAACATCTTCTGGGATAAGAGTACTCACCACAGTCTGTAGGAAGCGCACTTTAATGAGCGTAGGCTCTATGGTGACGGATAGCCAGGAGTGCCACAGCACAGCGTGGAACTGCGCGCACCACAACATCTTCTGGGATAAGAGTACTCACCACAGTCTGTAGGAAGCGCACTTTGATGAGCGTAGGCTCTATGGTGACGGATAGCCAGGAGTGCCACAGCACAGCGTGAAACTGCGTGCACCACAACGCCTTGTGGGATAAGAGTACTCACCACAGCCTGCAGGAAGCGCACTTTGATGAGCATAGTCTCTATGATGACGGATTGCCAGGAGTGCTACAGCACGGCGTGGAACTGCGCGCACCACAACGCCTTGTGGTATAAGAGTACTCACCACAGTCTGTAGGAAGCGAACTTTGATGAGCATAGGCTCTTTGGTGACGGATAGCCAGGAGCGCCACAGCACGGCGCGGAACTGCGCGCACCACGACGCCTTGTACGGCGAGTGATAAGCGCGCACCGCCGCCATCTCTGACCACGCGGGGTCTGCCCAACCCGACGATATCTTGTGCTACGAAGTAAATATAAATATTTATTAATTATTTTATAACCGGGTTTTATACATTATTTATTTACTGTTATTTAACAGTAAATAAATAATCTAAAATACCCGGTGTATCTGCGTAATACTCGTATTTATTTATTTATCTTTATTGAACCACATACAGAACGTATAGGGTACAAATGGCGAGCTTAATGCATAAAGCATTCTCTACCAGCTAACCATACGGCTAACCAGGAAATCACACAGAGTGGTTTAATTTTTATAATATTCTTATATCTAGATAACATATATACATATATCGTATATACTGACTGATTATAAAAAATAGTAATCAAGTAATAAAACGAAAACCCGCTGCAGCTCTCTTGATGATAAGACATAACCATCGGCTATAGACACCAATAATGGTGCACTGTTATCCGTGTGGCGGGGATGGAATATTACAGTTTACCGGCTATATCTTGACCTTTAAACCGGAACACGACACCGGCAGGCATTGACGCTATTGTAACAGAAGTAAGTAAGGCGATGATACTCAGCTTGATTGAGATTTTACGGAACTCTTGCACTTGGTAGTAGTCACAGCGTTAGTGACACGTATTTATCTTCTCACGCCTTTTACGAGATGCCTAACTGATAGGTAGTGGATCTATTCTTCAAAACGAGCACCCAGGCGAGATCTATTGAATGGAATATTCTTTAAATTCCAGATCTGTAAATGTCTTTGAAACATGCATTAAATATCTACATATTTTTATATGATTTGTGTATGTTGGTTTCCACCAACACAACAGAATAGGCAGCTTGAGCACAGTATTTAGTGTCTTTTTTTTTGACTCTTAGGTCCCCAATCATGTAGTTAGTGTAATTTATCGCGCTGTCTCTTATGTGGTGATAGTACTATTTCTAATAGTAAAAACATTACAATGATAAGCACTGTCGCAATGCGGCAGGAATAGATAAGGCTGTATAAGCAGACCCGGGCGAGACAATGCAGAATTTTACGACCTAATAGTCACGATATTAGTGACTCGCATAGCCAATTGTTCGCTTCTTACGAATTGCTTGGCAGAACGGCGGATGGTTTGTTCTTCAAAGGGGGCCCGGACCAACACAGGGGAAAATTTTGATAATTTAATATATATATTTTTATATCATTAGATAGCAAATGTGCTGATGGTTCTCCTGATGGAAAGAGACACCATAGCTTATAGACACCAAAGATGTTAATAGTCCGTTGCTATGCGTGTGGCGGGATGGCAATACCACTTGCTTAAATCAACCATCTACCTTACCCGTCAAATCAGAAACAGTTGGTCTATCCTTTTAAGGAGCACCGACCATCCGGGGAAAATATTTAATGTTTTTATAAATATCTCATTGTTTCTCAAACATACCCTTACCCAAACATGTCTTTATTTCTAGTTATACTTTTCTTAGAACATAGTTACTTTAGATTACAAATTGCCCCTAACTGGCGCTTCGCTTTTTTCATATTAAATATGATACTAAATATTTGGCTTTTTATTTATTGTCAAGAATATACCCTCAGAATGTCGCAACATTTTTATTTGACGCTATTTGGATTTCTTCTTTTTAATGGGAACAATTTCAAATCGACCTAGTTTATTAATATTGTCGCTAATCTGTAACCTAGCTAGCTGTCCCGCGCAGCTTCGCCCGCAATTGTATTAACATGTCGATATAGTTTTTCATACAAACTTTTATGCCCTATTACAACCCCATAATCAACACCGACTTTTATAAAAAAATTGCCTATGTTTGACCTCGGATCTTCAATTCACATGCTGAATTACCGCTTAACGGATTATGACCGTTAAGCGGTTAAAAGGTAACAGACAGACAGACATATTGACTTTCGCATTTATAATATTAGTATGGATATATTTTGGTCAGTGTTTGTAGTTACACTCCTCCGAAACGGCTCAACTGATTTTTGATTTTTTTTTGTATATTTAGTAAGTAGAGAATATTTGGTATTCTTGATAAAAGATTCTTGTATTTTTTATAGTTTGGCATCATAAAATACTTATAACTCCAAATTTTCACCCTCCTGTTTCCCCTCCCACCTCACCATAATAATTTATATGCCAAAACAATATTTGCCGTGGCAGTTAATTTATGTATAAAAATAATTAGTAAATACCTGTCTATACAACGCATTCTCTGCTTCTTCTGCTATTTTGCATCCGTTTTCAGACTTAGCGAACGCTGTGCATACAGTGTCAATCGTGTGACGAGTAGTTTCCTCTCGACCTGGCACTCCAGCCAAGAGCTGGATGTAATGATCCGCAGGATTATAATTTGCTGGACAAGCTGCTCCTAGCCTAAAACATTAAAAAGGGGGAGAATTGAGTATAATGAATGTTTGAAAAGCGCCTAATGTTAGCATTTTAAGAGCCAAATCACAAAAATAAGAAATCCGACAAATGATTTTGGAATGAAACTTCTATCTTAAAAAACCACCAACTTGTTGTTCAGACGTATATAAAATACATATAATAAATAAACACGAATTGCAAAGAATTGTAGATTTTTAAATGATATAATAGTAGGGAAGCCCACGACATGATATTGGGATTTACTCTATAATATAAGGAGAATACCACGCATACTATTGAGGTTCTCCACCAAATATATACCTTTATATAGCCGAGCATCTAGATTCGAAAGTTCCGTTAGATTTGTAAAAAAATGCAAAACCTCGACTTGTGGCAATTGGCCGATCTTAGTTTTTGTTATTCTTACATCATTTCCTTCAAAATTATCTTAACTTAAAAGTGTAGGTACATGTAAAAAATCGACTGATTTTTTACATGTACCTACACTTTTAAGTTCGCAATTAACCGACCATACCTTAATCTACCGACCTGCAGTATTTCCAGGTCATTGGATTTTAGCTTTGAAAATCTACTAAATTAGGCACTTTCTCTAACAATCGAAATGAGAAACATTATAATATAACCTTTTCTTTTTCGTATAATCTATTCTACAAAATCCAATAAGTAGGTCCCTAGGATGCTCGAGTGAATCTCCATATAGCAGCTTGAACTCCCCTACTCTAAGAATGCATGCAATTTAGCTGGTTACTTAATGACAAAAGAAAATTTTTAGCAAAGGAAACCGAAGATTTTAAAGATAAGTTACAAACCTTATGCATAACATATTTAAGGCCACATGCATAAGTTAAATGGCTATCAATGAAGAACGCTTGCGCTATTGCATTAGGAATAGTTAAGGCGGTGGAATCTGCTAGTCGCAGTCATAATGTAACGTTTAGGCTTGGCTTGCCTTTTATTAACTGCCCACAAGCAAGAGGTAATCATAAGAATATGAAGTTCGTATCAACATGGAGAAACAGATTTAAGGGTAAGGTAGTTTTAGCACAAGAAAATTCGATGCATTATATCATTAAAGTAATTAATATATTAACAGGCGACATTTATAATAAAATCATATAAAACTCACTCTTTGAAGAAGTCATATGCTTGATCTGGTGAGCCGAGGAAAGCCACTCTTCCATCTGCCATGATCAGTAATTTGTCAAACATAGCGTACAGCTCCGATGAAGGCTGGTGGATAGTACATACAACCGTCTTGCCTTTCTTTGCCAAGCCACTAAGCACCTTAGAAAAAAAAAACAAACGTATATAAACACTATGACAGAACGCCAGCGTTATTTTAATATTATTAACTGTTTTGTGAGTCCAGTGGTAAGCGTAGATATGTATATGTTGTCGAAGCGCATCCAGATGAGTCCTTGTCATGTCACATGGACATTGAGAAAAAGGGTAGAGGCGTGTCTCCTGCTCCTAAAAATAACAAAACTAACTAACAAAATATGTTAGCTAAACATGTTAGCAAAACATTCCAGTTCCTTGCGACTTTTAACTGCGAACATGTAACATCCACACGGTAAAATGAATACAGGCGAAAAAAAACGTACAAGTAAGTTCTATACATGTATGCGTTATTGACCCGTTTATATATTTTTAAAAATGAAAAAAATGTAGTTACTATGCGTTCCAACTGAGAATAGGATCGCACTTGTTGAACTTCATATTACAAGTGTGAAAATAGTAATGTCAGCAAAAAAATATTTGTTCAAAAAATATTGATAATTTATTGAAGTTTTTCTTCAATAAATTAGCAATACTTATTGAAGAACAAATAACATTTTAATAATATTATTTTCATCAATAAAAAAATTAGAAAAAAACATCAGTCTAGCTGTTCATCTATATACTCGTATATAAAAAAGTCGTGTTAGTTACACCACTTATAAGTCAAGAACGACGGTGCCGATTTTGTTGCGATTTTTGTGGCTTTGGGTTGTCTTTATCCAGATTAGGTTAAAAAGTATTAAAATATAATATCTATACATATAATAAAATCGTAGGAAAGTCAATGTATTCCGGGGTAAACTCAAAAAGTACTGCATGGATTTATTTCAAATTTTGCATGAATATTACAGGTCGGGTCGACATATAGGCTGTACATTATCACACTATCACCTACGGGGGAGGAGCAGTGCGAAGTAAACGAAGTCCGCGCGAACGAAGTCGCGGGCAACAGCTAGTTCATCAATAAAAAAAACCAGTAAAATACCTATATCAGTCTAGCCGTTCGTCTATGTACAAATGTTATTTTTAAGTTTGAAAACAGATTTTAGGCGTAATGAAAATAGTATGTATGTCACATGAATATAGTGTGTGTAATGTTTATTTTCGTTAATTTAATGTATTATAATACAAATTAAAAAAGTAGGTTTACGAGTATGCAGTCCTCCACAGTGTGAACTTCAACTGTGACAAATGTCATGTTTCACCGTTCCGCGTAATTGTCCTAAAAAGGCATTGATAAAAAAACCCAAGATACACAATCAGTGTGTCAAAAACGTCCTCCAAAAATGAGCGCACAATTTAAAATTGTGCGCTCATTTCAAATAGAATCGCGTCGGCCGCGTCACTGTCAATTTTATTCATTTTCGAACATTGCTTTGTAAAAACAACTATAAGTCTTGCACTTAAGGTTGGATATGAAAAAGACATGTTTTTGCCATATCTATAACTACTTAAAAGAAATTAGGGACACTTTTGAGTGTCAGTTTTGTTCGGGACTGTGCATCTAGGGTTTTTTATATCAATGTGAAAAGGGGTACAATTTTTTTCTTTATATAAATATTTATATAAATTTGATTACCTGTATTACATTCTGTGCCATGAAAGAATCCAGTCCAGATGTAGGCTCATCGCAAAACATTAGAGGAGGGTCCGTGAGCACTTCACTTGCGAATGACAATCTCTTCATTTCTCCTCCTGATATTCCTTTTAGACGTCCTGGAATTCCTATTACAGTGTTCTGACATTTTGTTAGCGCCAACTAAAAAAATATTTATATTAGTTTAGAAATTACTAATGTATAAATTGTTAGTTTTAGTGCGAAAAGAAGAAACATACAAGATATTGTTTATACCGTTATACTGCTTATACTGTTCTTTATATCGACTAATTGATAATTGTCGTATAATGGAATAGGGGTAGCCCATTAACTAGCCCATTAACTGAATGGTACCGCTACGGTATATTCGTAGGTCATGTGCAGGTCCTTTATTCGAATCTTAGTCCGGGCTTTCAGTTTAGTAGGGCTAGTAGTTTTCACTATTTTTCAGTAATAATAACTTCTTTGTTGCCAATCGAGCCAAGTGTGCTCTATCGAATACGTTGCCATGGAATTGCAGCTGAACTTACGATTAACCGAAGTTCGGATATACGCTATAAAATAACGTAACACTATAAAATAATGTGGCGTCAGTAATCCAAATAGCATTACACGCGTAAATATGCCGAACTTTGGTCGCGAACCTTCGACATAGTGTGTTTAGACACGATCATCAAATTTTTTCTCTAGTCTCTCACGGATGTCTACCTTAAAAATTTGAAGAGTTGACGCTACTACCAAGTCTAGGTGACACTGTCCCGCACAACTTATGACTATTTCCTAAGATTTGACTACAGTTAATTTTGTGATGAATCATCCCTGATCATGAAGTAGAAATATTATCTAAAATGTAGTAATATTGTTTCTTATTCAGTACCTACATACCTCAGTGATAACCTCTTGCACTCTTCGCATTCTTTGGGCATATGGTATGTGTCTATCCATTCGCACCAGCGCCTGTACAAAGAATAATTAATATGCATCAACTATACAATAAATATACATCAACAAAATTAAACTTTACGTCCGCGAGGTGACCAATTTTTTTAAATTAATCTTTTTTTTAAAGGGTAATGGACCCACCTCTCATTTCCACCAGTGTAACTTCTGTAAACTAGAATCAACAGCGGCAACCTTCCTGATAACCACTGAATTGCGTGCTCAGGATGCCTAGGGGAAACGCTAAGCTGTCTTGGGACGCACAATAAAAGTAATAACAAGTAGGTATATATAATCAGAAGTAGGTATGAATCGATATTTTCCTTTTATTGTTTAGTATTTTGATTAGTTGCTATCGTATCCTTCAATATGTACTGTCTAGTCAACCTGTATACATGTGTATACAGGTTGACTGGTAAAAGTATATGTATGCATCGTATATGTATTTGTTTATTAATATGGAATATGTATTTCACGTGGATAAGTGTCCTCAAAGATTAAGGTCATTGAATGTGGGAATGCGTATGAGTGATCTAGTGGTGAACTGCCTGTTTTATGCAGATGACGCTGTACTTCTGGGCTCAACTCCATCTGAGCTGCAAACATTGATCACAGTTATGAATGGAGATTGTAAGAGTATGGGCTTACATTTAAATACGATGATATATGTATTTCACGTAGCAAATTATATACGCTATAATAATATAACAAGCAAAATAAACACACATTTGACAGATATTTATTTATATTTTAGAGAAGAGTGTGAAAATAGTAAAAACTGTGATACAGAAGCCAATCCTATCACTGTTTTAGTATTTTAAGAGCTAGTGTTTTAGATATTGTAATTTGGAAAATACTAAAACAAAAACAAGTTATTATACATTCCTCATATATTATCTATATTTTGTTATGCCCTCCAATAAGTAGAAACTAGTTAAATATGAGCCTACTATGTCAGACGAAATTCATATTTACATAATTTGTATATATAATTTATTTATTATGAAATTCCCGTATTGAAAATGTTTGAGCCAGTTTTGTGCTACTTCTGTTAACACTGTGCTAAGTCCACAAGAAAATACAAGTATGTTTCGCGGCTTGGGCCGCATTTTTTCCTTTTTGTAATAAAACATCTGAAGGTATCGAATTTCTTTGTTAAATTTACTCATTTTGGCGGACAAAAACGCAATATGGCGGGAAACCGTTTTTACCTCTTTGGTTTTTACTTTCCATATTTTTGCTTTTAAAATATCCCATTGTATCAAAACCAGCCAGTTACAAACAGTAAGTACAATCAAATAAATTTACCTGCACCATTTTATTTATAAAATACGAAAAAATTAATGTAATAATTACTTGTTTATTGTAGTACATCTATTATAAAAGAAACTAATATATTTTTTTAGAAGCTTGTCGTTTTAACGATCAAAGAGAAGAAGGTTAATATAAAAACTATTTCGAGGACGACCTCTTTTTAGGATCCGGTTTTTATTATAACATTATATAAACATATTGGGAAATTTATTGAAGAATTCCGATATAAACATTTTAACTAGAACCTTGTTTACACGGCTGAATAGCTCTCCTATTATTATATACTAGCTGTTACCCACGACTTCGTCCGCACGGACTTCGTTTACTCCGCACAGCACCTCCTCTGTAGGTGATAGCGTGATAATATGTAGAACTATTAATAATATTCAAGCAAAATTTGAAGTAAATCCATGCAGTACTTTTCGAGTTTACCCCGGACATACATACAGACAAACAGACAAATATTCTAAAAATTTTATTTTTGGCTTCAATATCGATTGTAGATCACGCCCCAAGTATTCTTTTAAAAAATATTCAATGTACAGTTTTGACTTCTCTTTAGAGTACCGTAATTTATGTTAAAATCAATTAAACCAAAAAACAAAGTTCTTATTGTTCTAATAATATCAATAATTTAGTGTTGTCAATGCAAAATTAGTATTCGTTACTTATGCTAGTAATTTTTTCTCGAAATATTAACTAAAAAGACTATGAACGGATTATTTGTCAGTAGTCATTTTACCTCTTTTTTCATCATTAAACACATCATAAATCTGTCGACTACTTATAGCTGACATGGCTGCTCACATTATTCGACTTAATACGTTAAATGTCCTGATAATAATAATAACGTTTAAATACGCCGTGGCATGTATATTTGATTAAAAGATATATTATCGACATCGACAAATGTATTTTCTGGCGTAATCGACATCTCACGTATATATCTAATGTGAGCTGGTTAAGAAATTAGATTATTTAATCAAACGTTTTATATCTTATAAATAAAAAACTCAAGTTGCACAACTATTTTTGGGCAGAATATTTAAAAGAGTTTACCTACTTCTATCTGTAAAAATCCAACCATACTTTTAATATTATTAAAACTATTTGAAATTCTTCTATGATCTCACACAAAAAGTTTAGGTAACTTTACGAAAAAAAAATCCAACAAAATATTAACTACAAATTTTTAAATATTTATATGACTGAACCATAGAGTAATAACGCTTAGAGCGATAATTGCATTCAACGTTTCGTTCATATTTTAAGCCAAAACCGTATCGATGTGTGCATAACCTTCGTCACCCTTAGTGTAATTACTTGCGTTGACACGCACACAAAGACACATTATTGCGTGAATAATGTTGCAAGCAAATAAATATTTTCCCAAAACGGTATTTAAATTAGGTCTACCTTACAAATAGTCTTTCATATTATAACATTAATAGTCATTTAGTATAAACTTGAAACTTATACTTTTATTCGGTTACGTATAATATTTTAAATGTCAAGAAATATTCTAGATGTTCTCAAGATGATATTCCAAAGCTATTTAACCTTATATTTTTTTTTTAGTTTTTGTGCTTTCATTTGTAATTTAAAATATTTTCACTTCATTAAAATAAAGATTGTCTTTCTTTCCAATAGTATTATTAGACATATAAAAAACTTAAAACTTACATTTTTTTATCCCGGTGAGGTAAAATGAGTAGAATTACAGGGAAATGTTAAAGAGTCAAGATATTTTTTTGTATATATCAGTAATCAAACAGCGGTAACCAACCAGCACCAACCGTAAATAAAAGTTTACATTATTGAAGTTATAAAAACATTTATTGAAGTAATTCTTTGAAAAAAAATTTTAAAAAAATTATTGAAATATATCTTCTAAAATATAATTGTACAATAATAATAATATAATATTCACGGGACAAATTACACTTACTGATCAAACTCCAAAGTAAGCAAATTATTTGCTTGTGTAATGGGTGTTAGTCAACGATACTAATACATAGAAATACATATATAAATACTGGAATAGATATAATAAACACCCAAACCCGGAAATACAAACATTTATGCTCATCACGCAAATGCTTGTCCCCGTCGAGGATCGAACCCGAGCCCCGTCGATTGCGTAGTCAGGGCCGCTAAGCACTCGACCAACGGGGCGGTCAAATGTTATTACAAATTTGTACATTGCTTGGCGAATGCTTGTGTGTCTTTATGTGTACGTCTGTATGCGTGTATGTGTGTATATGTATATATTTAGTGAAAGCTAAACTAGCTTGAACGTCAGCAGATGGGTGGGCAAGCGGAACAATATTTACAAGCACTTTGAGGTAAAAAGTAATAGCATAGGTATGCTTATTAATCAAATTATTTATTTAAATCAGTTTAAAAACTTAAAATGTTTTAAGCTAAACATAATATTTCTGACTACTATATTGAGTCAAGCTACTATTGGCTCTGTGCACTACTTGAGCACCACCTATCGTGCGCAACTGTTTTGATTCAGATCTTAGAATATAGAAAAACGTAATCCCTGTGCGTAATCTCCTCTAACGTTTTTAGCTGAATCGGAAACAATGCAGCTCTTTATGGCGACTCTTTGGCTTCTACGTGCTATACTATATGCATTGGAGTATACGGCACAAATTAATTAAGTCGTGTATGAGCAATATCGTCATTCGCAATATAAATTTCAAGCTATGTAGAATTAAAACTTAATTATCAGCATAAACATATTAGGAGGCCAACATTTGGCGCAGACCGATTTTAGGGCACGTTATTCTACATTATTTCGTCGATAAAACTCGAAAATATCGCCAATAAAACTACTTGACACTTAGGAAAACATGAAATAATGCTGTACCATGGCATATTATTTCATAAGAAAAATTAAAAAAAAATGTCTTTTTAGCAGTAACAGTATTTTTCTGGTATCACTGTGGCATCTAGAATGCTAGTTGGAACATTTTTTTTTGCCTTCTAAAAGTCCTCATTATACACGAATATAAGCTTTGTAATATTGGTTTGACAAACGGTTTTGTAATATTTGTGCCAGTATAATGGTAAGTCCCAACACTTAAAAAATATTTTTTATGCAAAAGCGAAGTCCAAGCTATGTAATATCGCACATAAAATAGTAATACACACGTTATTAATTATAATGAAAATAGGTAAAAACAATTACGTGGTAGAATATTTTCCTCTTTGGCTGGCAACATTTTGAATATCGTTCAACTTAGATATTTACGATTTATTTGTTTGGAATTTATACAAAAATATCCGATGCCAAGTAGTTTTTATGTGTGAAATGTGATCTTCAAGCCCTAAATACGCTATTGTGAAGCAAGGTGACATACTTTCACCACACAGTAACTCACATTTTTTGAAATTGCGAGAGCTGTACTCTGTGTGGCACGTGTCACATGTCTGAGCGGCCGGCGAGCGTAAGAGGCCTTTTCAGGCTTCTTTGAAATGGCTTAATATAGCGCGGGTCGACTAGGTTTCTATGCGTTATTATTCTATGGACTGAACAGTGTTTGCTGTGCCATGGTCAACTGGTGTTTCTATAAAAAAAAAACTGTAAACTGGTTTACCATGCAGGCCTTCCCTTAAACTTCCTGCTAAATTGAGGTTATTTTAAGTCCAAAAGAACAAAAACTATACCTAAGCACAGATATCAAAAGTCAGAGTCCAAAAATCTATTTTTTTTGAAATAACAGTAATTTAAATTTTGAAAAGTATCTTTCGAAAACGATGATTGATTTTGATCTTTCGAATGGCATTCAAAGCAATTTCGAAGCTCTAAAATCTTTTCTTTGCTACCTAACCTATAGGTTGAAAAATGTCGAAGAAATATTTTTTGTTCAAAAATTTTCATTTCATTGACAAATCACAAATAAATCGACCAATTTTGATTCAATTACCCGATATTTGACGAAGTTTTTTAGAGAGAAAGACTGAATAGATTTTTAAATTAATCGATATAATATTAGCTTTAGAGTTATTTGACAAATATTATCTTTGCTGTAAACAACAAAATATTTTTATCTGAAAAGCTGTAACTTTTGAAAACTTGATTCGATTTGAATTTTGAAACGGCATTTGACGTAGTTTTTTAAGTACTAAAACATTGTATGAGGTCAACAAATGATTGGTCTGGTATGAGGTCAAAAAATCTCGAAGTTATGTCGAAAAAACACTTTTTTCAAAATTTTAGGATTTAGATTTGACGCAGTTTTTTGAGGAAAAGAGATGATTAGATTTTATGCTCAATTTTCAAAATCTCCTAGACCGAAATGGATCAAATTTTTAGGAAGTCTAAGTTGAGTGGAATCCAATCGAATATCATCAACTGCGTTTGGATCGGTGAAGCCGTCAAAGTTATTAGATGTTACACACATACAGTGTATTACATACATACACTCACACATACATACATACATACATACTGACGTCATCGTGAAAATAATCGGAAAAGGTTCCTAGGACCTCAAAACGTGGATATCTGGTAAAAACTCAATTTTAGAAAACGGGGCAAAATCTGTCATTTCCTTTTTACATACGTAGCGGAATTAAAAAAATCTTGATTCTCTCTTTTCTGCCTATTCCACAAGGTATTTTGTCTATAAATGATATTTATTGAAATTTCGATAAACAGGTGCTTTAAAAAGCAATGTTTCCTAGATAAAATGCAACTTTACATTATTTTTGTATATACAGGCTGTCGGAAAAAATAATATTATCCCTGCTGAAGGAGGGTATTTTGTATTCGATTCTGATATCGAATATCTATATTAGTTGCTTATATTTTGACCTAATTTTCCAATGAAATCGTTCAGTACGGACCGCCCCGTTGTTCGAGTGGTTAGCGACCCTGACTACGCAATCGACGGGGCTTGGGTTCGATTCCCGACGGGGACATGCATTTGTGTGATGAGTACATATAAATGTTTGTATTTCCGGGTTTGGGTGTTTATTAAATATATTCTAGTATTTATATATGTATTTCTATGTATTAGTATCGTTGACTAATATAAGTAAGTACCGTAATAATATAAGTAAGTAATTTTACTAATACAAGTAAGTAATACAAGTAAGTAATTTGTTTACTTTGGGGTTAGATCAGTAAGAGTAATTTGTCCCGTGAATATTTATTTATTGTATTTTTATAGGTACGGACACTCGCGCACGAAGCAGCGCATAGATCATTGTTTACAGACGGCCACCTACCGAGCCCGCAACCAAAGTCACTGATCGACAGGCGAGCCTATATACCGCGATCTTTATGGTCAAAGAGTCCTTGCTACAAAACTCATGGCCGATAGATCAGGACCTTTAAGGTCCTGATCGACGAGCGACCCTATACCGCGGTCTTATGTCTCGTCGGTAAAGCTCGCCCGTGTATCATCACAATACCGCGGTTTTATGTAGTGCAATTGGCCATAAGTTTTGTGTCGCGGACTCTTAGACCATTAAGACCGCGGTATGGGCTCGCCCGTCGATCAGCACCTTAACAAGTGTTAGTATATCGTGCGGTAACCATACTTTATATACTGAATATTATTACACTAACTTTATAAGTCCAAACTGGGTTATAATCATTTGTACTTTAATTTCACTACAAATATAGACAAATAATTTTAAATTAATCGACCGGTTTCGCTTTTTAAAGCATCTTCAGGATAACAATGGAATTTCACAAAGTGCCGACGATTGAAAGTGTAAAATCTATACACTAACTTTGTTGAGGTTTACTATGTGATTAAGCAATATTTTTTAGTACTATCTTCATTCCCGTATCCCTGAAGAGGTAGGCAGAGGTACAACAAGTGCACCCACGATCAGCCGAAGATACTTGGTCCTACAATGTGATAGGTGGCAAGCCTATCGCCAATCTATGTGGGCACTTATCCAATCCCGGGCAAAGTTGTTTTTTATCAGAAAACTGAAAAAAAAAATTTTGTATTGCCCGACCCGGGAATCAAACTCGCGACCTCATATGGTCAACACCGACACCGGACCACTACACCACAGAGGCGAATATTTTCTTTTTATTATATTTTATTGTTAACATATGACTATTAATTATCGTGTCTTTCACTATGTACAATCTTTTACCAGTAAACCTGCATATTTTCAACAGACTTCCCAAATACAAGGAGGTTAACATTTCGTCAAAATCTTTTTTATGTACGTTCAACGTTTACTCGAATACGCCTGGACCGATTCGGAAAATTCTTTTTTGTTTTAAAGGGCTACACTTCTGAGGTGGTCCCATTTTAATTTGGTGACGATCTGAGACAGGATTTCGGAGATACACGAAATGGGAAGTCGCTTGTTTGTAGTTTTACTGCGAACAAATTATTATATATCATAGGATAGCAACAAAGAAAAGGGTTCTCCTAAAAAGCCTTCCGAAGCATTTTCCTGAGAAATCGGGCATTTCGGGCGAACAGAGTGTTCAGCCAGAGTATAAAAATTAGAAAAATCCAAAAGTGCACGCCGCAATGTTTTTTTTTCTCTTTAAATTATTTATTATAAAAAAAAACAGATCCGAATGAAGTGGTTTTCGACAGGGATCTATTCTGAGTGGATTAGATAATATTAACAATAAAATAAAGTGAATTCATAAAGCCAATCAACCTTTTTCGTGTTTACAGACATAAAATAATCAACTGACGGCCATCAACATTTTTTTCAACGAGATTTTTTAAAGTAATTAACTCTCTTCAAAGGCTTAAAGTTATACAAAATTTGAAGAATTAAGATTTTTCTTTATAATCATATACTTTTTATATCAAATTAGTGTATGAATTTAATACTGAGTGTGATTGAGTTTGGTTGAGCACACATTTTCTTTCAACCGATAATAATGCACAGCCGCGACGCGCCGCGGCGGCGTGCAATTAAGTGGACTAGAGCACGCCCTTCGTAGTCTCCTATGAAACCGAATTCGGTTTAGGGCAATATCTTGAGTCTTGACGATAAGTGGTGCGTAAAAGGCATCAAGATTTCGATCGTAATCGAGATAATCGCGATCGATAATAAAAAGCGTAAATGACATCGTAAATGCCAGGTGTATAAATTGTGAAGTGCAGGTGTAGGATCATCAGGATCTAAAAGGAATTGCATGTTAAGGTCCGCTTGCCCCAAAATATTTAAATATTTTAAAAAAAATTAACCATAGTATAAGTAATTTAAAAGTATTTAATTACACAGCGCGGTACAAGTTTCGTCCAAGTTGTTTACATCTCTAGCCGTACGACTGGATGTTGAAAATCTTGCTTATAATAGGTAATATTATGTAGTTACGAGTGTGTTGTTAACATAAATACTTAGAACTGTTTGTAAAAGTAAAGTCGCAATTTAAGAAAATTGTATAATTGTAGTAGGTTTCAATTTTGAAATAAATACTTACGCATAGTAGGGAATTATACAAATTGACTGAGAAAATATTATATAAGTACTCGATAAGTACTCGACTCTGATACTGAAAATGTAAAAATTCTTAGGTATTTAATTTTGACCTAATCATCTAATAAAATTATGCAATACGGCCATCTAGGCTTAGATATCAAAGTTCATTGTTTACAAATCTTGATTAGTCGCCATGGCCGCTCGTGTAAATCAGCCTCTGTAAATACCGCCCACACGGTGACCACAATCTTTCAATATTACTACTTATTAAATTGGTTACATATGATCATTAACTATCGTTTCCTACAATATGCACACTTTTTTAACAGTTCAAGTTCATTGTTTACAAATCTTGATTAGTCGCCATGGCAGCTCGTGTAAATCAGCCTCTGTAAATACTGCCCGCACGGTGACCACAATATTTCAATAATACTACTTATTAAATTGGTTACATATGATCATTAATAAATCTGTATATGAATATTAACTATCGTGTCCTATAATATATACACTCTTTTACCAGTCAACTGTAGATGACCTTTAACTATAGTGTCCTACAACATGTACTTTCAGTATTTTACCGGTCAACCTGTAGATTACCCTTGACTATCGTGTCCTACAAGGTGTACTTATAGTATTTTACCGGTCCACCTGTAGATGACCCTTAACTATCGTTTCCTACACAATAAGTACAGTATTTTACCAGTCTATCCGTATATGACTATTAACTATCGTGTCCTATAATATGTACACTCTTTTACCAATCAACCTGTAGATGACCATTAACTATCGTGTTTTAAATATGTACACTTTTTACCAGTTAACCTGTATATTATTTATTCGCTAATCCACCCTTCACTGCTTCGCGCGCGAATAGATAACATGTCACCAATTTAAGCTTTACAAACTTTCATCTATTACAAAATTCTATTTCAGCCCCCTAAGGGGTTGATTTTTAAAAATTATAAAAAAAGTAGCTTATCTGAATCTGGGTCTCTAACTATCTCCTTAACAATTGTGTGTTCACTTATTGTATAATTACGTGCTAAAAATTTGCACATATCCAGTAAAATCTTAAATATAAATAAATTACTCACCTGAAATATTAAATGTTCCTTAACAGTCAATGTTCCTATAAACAAGTCTTGCTGCTGTACATAAGCTGACAAAGCGGCTAAGGCTTCAGGGGTAGCTGGCTGGCCGTTCAGCGCTCTGGTGCCAGTAGATACCACTCCAGTAGGGGTTCTGAACGTCAATGTGTTTAAGAGCGTTGTTTTGCCTGCCCCTGAAGACCCCATTATAGCCATAAGCTCTCCAGGATATGCAGCACCATTAACTGAAAGTTAAAATCACGTTACGTTGCGTTTTATTAACGGCAGACCAAGTATTATATTTGGTTCATAAGTGCGTGTCAGGCCACGCGCAATATAGGTTTCCGTAGTCTTCCGTAGTTGCCTATCACAATAATGCGGACTAAGAAAAGATTTTATTATTCTTTGTCATTATCCCTATAAAAACTTCTCCAAGCATATTTTACATGTTGGTCGACTATTATTTGTAAACTTGTAAAGCCTATTTAATCATGATAGTTTTCCTTTAATTTCATTATATACTCCACTACTGTGCTTTTTTCACACATCCAAAACCAACTTTAGGTGGCAAAGGGGGGGGGGGGGCACTGGGATCTAATAAAATAGCATAAAAACCTATCCGACGATATCCCACACAATGTAGCACGCAAAAAAAAAACACCCGCTTCACGTGTAGAGGAGATACAATTGTTGGCATGACTAATGTCTATATTTAAGCGAAAGTAAAACTTGCTAGTACTCTGAGCTAAACTGCGAACGAACAGACAGACGGATATGGCAAAACTGTAAGGGTTCCTAGATGATTTTTGAACGATAAAAAGGTAAAGCGGTGATACAAAACCCGGAAGGAATGAAGCAGAAATCTGCCACCTGGTTAAACTATCATTTACATAGGCATATTACATATTCTTAATATTATGTTAACAATGGCAAAAGGAAGCTCTCCGAATTCAGAAAACACTTTGTATGTACATTGTACATTGTATGTACATTGTACAATTTATTGTGTAATTTATTGTGGCGGTAGCTATAATTTGCATGCATCGCGTCTCTGGCGCAATTAATTGTAATTTACGATAGTAATTTGCAAGCCCTTCTGATTATTATTGGTTTGTAACAGGTTTATTAATTATCGAATTCCGATGTTAAATAATGTGAGAACTTAATAAATATTCACGCAATATATAATAAACAACTATGTATCAGCCAATTTGTTTTCCTACATAAAGAGGGAAGATTTGACAGAAGACACTCTCAGAAGACTTGCAGTTGCGTTGTCTGCCTTTTAAGAAAGAGTAGGCTCTTTTCTTCAAGGTCTCTAAGCCGTATCCGTTCGGAAAAACCCCTGACGCTAATTGGTTCCACAAAAGAATAGTGCTGGGAAAACGGTGCCTCGAAAATCGCACAGTTGTGGATTTCCAGGATAGATCCGATAGAAGATGCAGAGTGAAGCCACGTCTCTACGTAATTCCTAAGAATCAAACCGATCAGAAATAGTCCTGTCGTTGACGATTCGAGCCGCTCTACGTTGAATGCAGTCAAAAGGAAGGAGCTGATACTGAGGAGCCCCCGCCCACAAGTAAGAGCAGTACTCCATATGAGACCGGATTTGCGCCTTATAAAGTTGTAAGCGATGGGCCGGTATGAAGTACTACTGTCTAGCCCTGCTGAGAACACCCCGCTTTTTTGAGGCTAACATGGCCTTGCCTTGGAATTAACCACAGAATTGAACGTTGCTCGATATGTCAACTCCAAGGATTTCAAGACTGGCTATAGCTGGTAGAGAAGTATTTCGAAGCTAGACATACGACATACGACAAAGGGAGATTTTTTGGAGGAAAACGCGTAAACTTGTGTCTTCTTGGGTTTAAAGCGGACTAAGTTTAGTCGACTCCACTTTTAGGCTGTGGAAAGTTGTGTTTCGATTTCTGATGATAAAATCGATTTTAAATTCTTTAACACATGGAAAGCGACATTATTTTGATTCTTATTCTGAGTGTACTCACGATTAGCCATAAAATTAAATTCCATGACGGGATGCGCATTAATATTACTCAATATTAGCCAAAGGTGTTAAATTCTAAGTTTCGTGCATTAGTGTACTTACCATTTATAGCCAAAGGTGTTCAATTCCAAGTTGTTTATATTAGTGTACATACTCACTACCTATTAGCCAAAAGTATTATATTCCATGATAGCACTCACTATTAGTTACGATAGTAGCTATTAGCCTAAGGTATTATAATACCTTAGGCTAATAGCTGCTAGCTACTATTAGCCTAAGGTATTATAATACCTTATAATATCTTAGGCTACTAGCTACTATCTACTATTAGCCTAAGGTATTATAATACCTTAGGCTAATAGCTACTATCGTAACTAATAGTGAGTGCTATCATGGAATATAATACTTTTGGCTAATATATATAATGGCATATATGCGGTGATGGGATGCGCATTAGTGTATTCACCAATAGGCAGAGGTGTTAGATTCCAAGTAGTGTGCATTAGTCTACTCACAGCCAAAGTTAAAAAAGGTCATGTTGTGACGTGCACTTATGAACTCACTATTAGCGAGAGATATCAGACGCCACGTTGTGACGTGCATTTGTGTTACTCACTATTAGCCAAAGGTGTTAAATGCCATGTTGTGACGTACATTAGTGTACTCACTATTAGCGAAAGATATCAAACGTCGTGATGTGACGTGCATTAGTGTACTCATTATTAGCGAAAAATATCAAACGCCATGTTGTGACGTACATTAAGTGTACTCGCTGTAAGACCTCGGTTACACTTTGCGAGTGCGAGTATTCAATGTAGGTGCTTAATATTAAGCAAAATACAAAATACATGTATTAACAGCCGTCAATTAGTACGAGTGATTAGTAATCAGCGTCTATTCATTTTAACTAATGAACATGTCTACACGTGCTTTTTGATTAATACTAAGCACCTGCATTAAACACTCGCACTCGCACTAATCAAAGTGTAACCGGGGCCTTAGCCAAAGGTATCAAATCCCATGTTGTACTCACTATTGGCCAAATTATTATATCCCGTGTTGTGATAGGTGTCCAAGATATCCATCGCATATCTAATCTCAGGCAAATTTTAATACGTTTAAAACTAACGCCCGTACTCCTAATTACTATGATACCTTGATACTGAACCAACAACTTAGTGGTAACTACTGTCTTTGTTATGGCAAGAAATGGTAAAGCGGTGGTACAAAATCGGGCCAGACGTCCAAAACTCCATCATTATCTCGATTTTAGAGTCAAGTTTTGTCTACGCCACCGCCTTTACTGAAATGCTACATGTATTCAAATCCTTACCATTTCGAAGCAACTGCTTCCGCTGTTGAAACATTCGGTCGGATGAGCTTCTCCAGAACTGCCAAAACCTTTTATTTCTGTTCCTAGATTCGGTGGCAAATGCATTGATATCGGCCCAGGTGTATGTCACCTTTTCCACACCACCTCCGATTGAGCCATAGTCTCTCTGAGGAGGAATAGACAGGCTGACCTCGCCGCCGCTGACTCGAGGACTCTGCTGAGGCGTATTATTCTCCTGTAGAATAAAAAAAACTTTATATAAAGTTAACACATGCTATCTATATTTATTTTTGGAACAATATAATATGTACAGCCTTTTGACGCAACCAGCCTAAGGTCCGCTTGCACCAAACTATTTAATTACAAATAGGAAAATTAAAGTGTAGCAAAATTTATTTTAAAAGTATTCATATTTAATAGTTACAATATTATAAAAATGTACATGTCTCTTTTTACATCATAAGATAGCGTACGAACGGATGGCTCTTCTGAATCCTAATGTAAAGAGACAACCATCGCCTATAGACACCAAAGATGTTAGTGGCTATCTTTATGGCGGGGTCTTAATACCACATGCAAAAGCTTACCGGGTATTTTATCCTCTAAACCGGAACACGACAGTAACCAGCACTGTCGCTACTGCGGCAGGAATAGGTAAGACGGTGGTACCCGAGCGAGAGTATGCGAACTCTTCCATCTAGTAGCCACGATGGCAGTGGCTCGCAAAGCCAATCGTTCGTCTTTAACGGACTACCTGGCAGAACGACTGATGGTCAATTCTTCATGGGGGACGGAAAAACACGGAGTGAAATACTGGTATTATAATGGGTTTATAATACAAATGCTGCTACAATTTTTTCTTTCCTACTAGCTTTTCTTGCATGTTTACTCCCCCCCATTGACCGCACTGTTGGTCGAGTGGTTAGCGACCCTGACTACGTAATCAACGGGGCTCGGGTTCGATCCCCGACGGGGACAAGCATTTATGTGATGAGCATAAATGTTTGTATTTCCGGGTTTGACTGTTTATTATATATATATTCTGGTATTTATATATGTATTTCTATGTATTAGTATCGTTGACTAACACCCATAACACAAGCAAATATTTGCTTACTTTGGGGTTAGATCAGTAAGTGTAATTTGTCCTGTGAATATTTATTTATTTATTTATTTATTTATTTATTTATTTATTTATTTATTTACTCCCTCCCTCTCGCCTCTCTGTAGAACAGTACTTTTTCTGTGTGTAAGGAATTCTATGTCCTTTTCTTTATCCCTGATCTCTGTCAAAATCTGATAATCATTTGTGTATTTATGACATAAAAACGTAACAAACACACTCAGATCCGCATTTATAGCATTAGCTAAGACACAATGATACAATAATAAATTAAAATAGTTAAATAATAATAAATCAACTGCCGTTCTGCCAGGCAGGTCGTAAAACGTGACCGATTGGCTATACATGTCACTACCATCGTGACTACTAGGGGGTAGAGTCACGCAACGTCTTGCTCGGGTATAAGTTACCACCATGAAGCTGTAAGGAAACACTTCTAATACCTAAGAATCTGGAGGAAACACTTCTAATACCTGTATGAAACACAACTTTTAATACTGCTGTCATCTTCCGATGTTTTATTCTACCTTTCTAACACAGCTGTATAAAATGAGATGATGTGTAAGTATTTGTTCCAAGCATTTAATACAAGTGCTAGCTCCAGCTTTACCTAATAAACACTTCATGGGTACCACCGCGTATTCCTGCCTTGATAACGTCAGTGCTTATCTTTGTCATGTTCTTGTTTGGAGGATAAGGAAGCCGGTAGATTTATGTGGCATTTCAATCGCGCCATACGGATAGCAATGCATCATTAACATCTTTGGTGTCTATAAGCGATGTGCATTCTTGTTTGGCATCTAGTGATAAAAAACATAACTGTGGCGTATCCAGGCTTAACCAAAGCCGCATGTTGAACCAATGTAATGTGATCTGCAGGAATTAAGACAGGCTAGTATCGATTTGTTTATATGATACACTGGTGTTACGTTACCATGGCTGACTGTAGTAGCTGTATAAACCAAAGTACATACTGGCTTAGGTTAATCTAATAGCTACTTAGATATATAAAGTGTAAAGATTTGATTTTTTTATTTCTTACGATTTAACTTAAAACTATTTGACCGACTTTCACCTTTAGATAGCTATATTATCCGTGAGATAAGCTAAAGCTTTTCACTTGACTGGAACGAAGTCGGGAGTGCCTGCTAGTAAATTATACTGGCTTGTTTTGCTTATCGATGATTGACCGCCCCGATGGTCAAGTGGTTAGCGAACCTAA